>SJYQ01002958.1:0-30266 GCA_006410935.1 Redunca redunca
GGCAACCCAGCGTTCTCCTTCTGCCCTGGAGTCCCTGTGGGAGGTGTTACCTGGAGCCAGGAGCACCCAGAGGGCCCTGCGGGGTGGACCCAGGCCCGATCCTGCGAGGAGCCCCAGGGCCGCCATCTCTCTCGAGTCCCTGTCCAGGAATTGATGGTGTCCCTACTGTCAAGGCGGAGAAGGCAATGGCACCCCACTCCAGTACTCTTGCCTGGAAAATCCCATGGACAGAGGAGCCTGGTAGGCTGCAATCCATGGAGTCGCTAAGTTGGACACGACTTAGCGACTTCACTTTCACTTTTTGCTTTCATGCATTGGAGAAGGAAATGGCAACCCACTCCAGTGTTCTTGCCTGGAGGATCCCAGGGACAGAACAGCCTGGTGGGCTGCTGTCTATGGGGTCACACAGAGTTGGACACGACTGAAGTGACTTAGCAGCTACTGTCAAGGACACCGACAGTTGGGTGGTCTTCACTAGCAGCCAAATACATCCTAACTTACACAGTGCAACTCAGAGGAGCTCTGTGACTTGCTCAAGGGAAGGTGTCTATATGAATGTCCCAGGGTGGCATATTAAGCCCAGCCTTCTAGTGGAATGTCCTTTGTCTCTGGGCCTGGGCCACAATCTCTGACGTCCACGGTGAGAACCTTGAGGCCCACTGTGACCCTCCATCGACAAGGAAATATCCTCGTGTGTTCCCAACATCTGACTTATGAAGGCAGGGAAGGGCTCAGCATTTTATCAAGACTCAGAAAAATGGTTTTCTGTTTAGCCCTCAAAGCTCTCTGGAAGAGAACCATCCTCCTCTCATGAGCACCCCTTCATTAAATGCCAATCACACAGAGAAGCCCAAGCTGGCTCCTGCTTTCCTGATTCTTGAGGATGGGCATTGACAGCAAGACAAAACCCAGGCAAAGGCAGGGCTCCTCCCATGAGTGCTCAGATCCCTGCCCTCAGCCAGGGGGCTGCCTCACTTCCGGCATTCATCTGTAATGTCTAACCAACCTTTGAAAACTATAGTAGTTGTCACTCCGCTTCAAGGTACACAATGCTAACAACAGCTAAGCTTTCCTGAGTACCTACTGGGTGCCGGGCACTACTCTAAGATCTTGCATCTAGTAGTCATTTAGTCCTCAAGACAACCCACTGAGGAGCATCAATATCACCACATTTTGATGAAAAGAAAAGACACCGTCTACTGGACTTCCCTGGTGGTCCAGGGGTTGAGAATCCACCTGCCAATACACAGGCTGCAGGTTCAACCCCTGGTCCAGGAAGATTCCACGTGCTATGGAGCAACTAAGCCTGTGCGCCACAGCCGCTAAAGCCCGAGTGCCCTCGAGCCCGTGCTCTGCAACGAGAGAAGCCACCGCAAGGAGAAGCCCCCACACCACAAGCTTGCTGGAACTAGCGAAAGCCTGTGCACAGCAACAAAGACCCAGCACAGCCAACAAATAAATAAAAATTAAAAACAAAGCAAAAGAAAACACCATTGTCTACTGAAGCATCTGTCCTCCTTGCCTACACCCTGGTGGCAGGGTTTGGGTCTTGCCCACCCCTGCGGGAACACCTATGTGGATGAATGAACGGGTGAATGTGCAGGTAGATAAGACTGTCCTGGCCCTCAGGCTCCCCTCCTTCCCTGTCCAGATGCAGAGTGCCGGGAGACGGCTGGGGCTAAAGTTCCAGAACGACCGTGTTCAGAGGAGGGAGCGACCATCTTCAGCTGTGGAAACCCAAGAAGAGGCTAAGGAGGAGAGGCATTAGAGGGCCATCTCAAAACCTGGCATTTTAATCCCCCGCCTCTTCCTTTCCCATCTTAAAACCTGCTATTCCTCTGAGTTGGTCTTTTTGGAGGAGGGCCAGGAGGAGCTACTGGCAGCCAGGTGTGGCACTCTTTACGGCAGGGCTTAAAAAACAGACACTTGCCCCAAACCCAGGGCCTCGGGCCGATCCAGTCTCAGATGACAGGAAGCAAGCCGACCTGGCTGCACTGAACCCTGCAGAGCTGGGGAGGCCTTGCAAATCAAAGGGTGGGCTCCCTCTTTCATTTTTCCATCTAACCCTGCCTCCCCGTGCACTGTCTGCCAGGGGTGTTGTGACTGTTCATGGAGTATTTGTGGGATGACTGACTGACCCACCAAATGAAAGACAACGAGGCCCCAGGTTGGCTGAGTGATTTTGGGCAGGCTGCTGAGATGGAAAGAGAACTGAGCAGAGATTCAGAAAACCTCAAGTTCTAGTCCCGGGCCTGCCACGTCATCCCTGGAGTAAGTCTCTTTCCTGTCGGGGCCAGGTGGGGCCCTCATCTGCAAAATGGAGCATCAGACTTAGATGGTCTTAAACGGAGGAGTTTCAGGCTCTGTAGCCTGGGCGGGCAGAGGGTCAGAGCTGGGCCGGGGCTGACCTGCTACAGCGGAAGAGCGGCGGCATCCAGCGCATGGTGGTGTATGCACTGTTGCGCGGAGGAAGCTTCTTTCCGGCCTCAGGTTTGGGCCTTCATTTGTCACCTCCCCAGCCCCCTATCAGACCTGACAACGCCCACTGAGGTTTCTCCAGACCCCAAGGAACTCAGGCAGATATAGACTAAAGAGCATCCTTGTTTCCGTCTGTTTCAGAATTCTTATGAACTGCAGGGTACACAGCGCTGCGCCGTGGAGACAGCATCACGGCATTTCCCCCAATTCAAAGGGAGACCATGTTCAGTGCTCCACTGTGTGACTTAAACAGCAAGAGTTCTCTTACCAGAGGAGATCTGATGACATTCTGGAATCTAAGTGTGAAATCTGATTCTGCCTCCCCAAAGAGTACAATATCTCATCTCAAGGCAGGGAGGGGGCACCCCAACGAAGCCCCTTGGTGAACTGGCAGAGGCTGGGTAGCAATTCCAGCACCAGCACTGATCTTAGCCCTGCTTAGGGCACTGGCCCTGGACTGCCGGTTAGGTGCTGTACGTGTCAGGTGTTTCACGTGCACCACCTCATCTAACCTTAACACCAGATGAAAGGGGACGGTATTAGAATTATGCCCATCTTACAGTCAGAAATCCCGAGGAAGCTAAATAGTGTACCCAGGGCCATACAGTTGGTGGTTGAACTGGGATTGGAATGCAGTTTATCCAATACTTCTTGTGTCAGGCATTGTACTAGATGGATAATACCTATATTCTGCCCACAGGGAGTTTAAAATTTAGTGGGAGAAATAGGCATGTGCACAAAGAAAAAATGAAAATGAGAGGGTTTTTCAACTGAAAAGCCTCACACAAGTTCAAAGCATTATTTCTTTGCTATTGTCCCATTATAATGTGCTTTAGATATGCAAGTATACATTGCATATGGACATAGATTTTGTGTGTATTTCTATATACACGTGAGTGTGATCAAATTTATCACAAGGGAGTGTTCATAGACTTTCCCCATCCTCGGCTTGCCCAAATGAACCTCCTAATCCTCTAATTGTCCAGTTTCCCCCAGACTTTGTTCCAGCGTCAGGGTTGAGGCCAGCTCTGCCAGACGAGGTTCTCTGCTTTTGTGATGCAGATGCAGGCCCTGGGCGTAGGACGAGGGAGGAGAGGGAGGGGGAAGATCCTCTCAAAAGTTTAGGACAATTTACATGACAATGAGCTGGGGCAAGTAGGGAGAGGGGGGAGGAAGGAGGGAGACGGAGATGCTAGTCGGGAGGAGGCGGAGGAAGGAGGTGGAGCAAGGGGAGAGAGACCCAGGGAGAAGGAGCAACAAGAGACAGCTGGAGATGGGGAGAGGGGGAGAGGGGGAGAGGGAGGAAGAAGGCAGGAGGCAGAGATGGACAAGTGAGACAAGTGAGAAGACGAAAGGGGACAGGAGGGGAAAGCCTGGCAGGCTTGCGGGGGTGGGTAGGGGGTGGGTAGAGAGCCGGTGTCTGGGGCACTTAGGAAGAAAGCAGTTCAAGAGAGCAGGACTGGGACAGACCAGAGGAAGACAGGAAAGGCCCTGTGAGAAGAGCAGTGGGGGCTGTCCTCTGAGTGCCTTTCCGTGTTTTGGGAGAGACTCCAAAGGACAGAGCTCTGAAGCCTTGGGTTGCCTGGCCGTACTGTGCCTCTTTAAACGGGACTCTGCCCTGGACCTGAGCCACATGGATCACAGCTTCCTTAGGGTTACAAGTCTATAAATACGGATTCTGTGCTGAATGACCTTGGATAAATCGCTTTGCCTCTCTGTGCCTCATTTTTTTTTTTTTTTTCACTTCTCACTCCCAACTCACCAGGCTCACTTTCTCTTAGGGCCTAGTGGTGTCTGCTTGGAGCCTCTGTCTCTTTTCCTACCACGGCTCCTTCTCGAGGTCTTTTCATCACAAATATCCCTTTCAGGTTCAGGGGAACCTTCCCTGGCCATCTAGTGTGAAGTAGCTGCCTCCTTCCACCTCACCCCCCAAACCCCCAACAGCTGATACACAGGCAGGTGGGGGGTGGGGGGCGGTCCCTGCATGCAGCTCCTAGACAGCAAATCCACACCAGGCCACTCCCAGGGAACACCTTCTCCAGCTGCCTGGCTCACTGTGGCCTAAGGTGAAATAAAGCAGGAGGAGACGCCCGGGGCCTGGAGGACCTCCTGACAAGCCTGAGTGCCTGGTGCCACCCGCCAGCAGAGCACGGGGCTCCAGCTCCTCTGTGCCCAGGGAGCACCCGTTCTGTTCTTGGCCTCCCTTCTCAGTGGAGCCCTTCCCAGCCCTCTACTTGAGGGCCGTCTCCACCACACAAGAAACAGCCACAGAGGCCAAGGGGCCCCGCAGTGTAGACCTTAACACGTCACGTTCCTAGCAATACCCAAGCAACCACCTCTCTACTCAGGATAATAAACTGGGAAAACAAAATCCTCCAGGAACAACAAACGTTTTCCAAAAGTGAAGGAGAAAAGCATTTCAAAGTCACGCTGTTTGGGGTTATAATCAGGGCAGGAGGTTTTGAGGAAGGAAGAGTCACTTGAGAGGTGGGTGTGGCAGTGAACACACACACTCTTGGAAGGTCTTGCAGGCTGTGGTGGGTGTGTGTGTTTGTTTGTGTAAAGTGTGTCCTACGGACACGTGAGCCTTCTGCACTGCGTCTGTCATCTGGTTAGAGATTCAGGCAGACAGAGAGACCAAAGGCCTGTCCCACGTCTGAAGACCGCGCATTTCCTGCTTTAATGCCCGCCCGAGTTGACAAGAGTGAGTTAATACTTGCAAAGTGCTTATGGCACAGTGCCTGGCCTCTAGTAGGTGCTCAGTACAAGAGAGCTACTGGTGTTACTGTTGTGACCATTATTATTAAAATGAATGAAGTCCTGTAACCTGTCTTGGCTACACCTGATCTGAGCTACTCTTTGCTGACTGGTCTCTCCAGCTCTGCTGTCCTGGAGAAGGAAATGGCAACCCACTCCAGCATTCATGACTGGAGAATCCCATGGACAGAGGAGGCTGGCAGGCTATAGTCCATGGGGGTCCTAAGAGTTGGACACGAATGAGTGACTCATACACACACATCTCCAGCAAGGCCTGGCGCACTGTATCCTCAGTGAATTCTTAGTGTAAACAAAACTGAAGAGCTCGCAGTGTCCCTCATCCCACGGCCCTGGCTCTGTGACCAAAACCAAAGCCCATCCCCAGGGAGAAGGGTTTCCTCCCTGAGGGGTAGCGCCTGGCTTCCCTGCCCCAGGCTGGCCCTGGACACCCTCAGTCACTCACTTTCCCCTCCTCCGGAGGGAAGGCGATACCTAAGCTGGGATGACTGTCACAGAGAATTAGGATTTTGTGCATAAAACATTGAATTTTACGTTTAAAGCTATCTGTCACAGATGATTTATTATACCCAGCGAAGGTGAGGATGGTTTTCCTCCATGAGGGAGGTGATTTTTTGGCAAAGAAAGGATATATACACAGTGCACAACCAAGCCACACGGGAACTGGAGCTTAACGCTCTTTATCCAGAGGCTCCAACGAGGGGCCCAGGCACTCAACGGCCTCCGCCTGCTCCCCACCATACACTTCAGGTCAAGAGGAGAGGACAGTTGGGATTCAGAGTCCCAGCAGGAGACAAAGAGCCACTCCTGGAGAGAACTCTCCAAGGCTGTTTTCCCTTGCCCCTTTTATTTGGCTTTTCCAGTCTAGCTGTGTAAGGTTCAGTGAAGGCAGATGTTTGCAAATAAGAGTTTTTATGACTTATTCCATTCACCACCTATCAGAAGCCTAGAAACTCAACTGAAAACTGTCCTTGTTCTAGGATGTCAACTTCCTGCAGGAAGGAGAGTGGCCCTGGTCCTCAGACTCACCTTGGAGGGGGGGTAAACACAGCCCCCTCGTGCAAAGGAGGAAGAGAGTGGGTTCGAACAGCTGCCCCCACCGCCGGCAAGGAAAGGAAAGCTGCCCTAAGGGGTGGAGATGGTGGCCAGATGGGGCTTGTAGTGCCTAAAAATATATTTTTCTGTTCAAGTGAGTTGCCCAAGGGCATGTACTTGGACAATGTTGTGAGGGTCATGATTTAGGGCAGTGTCACCAACCCTTTCTCATCTACACAATAAACCCTGGAATTCTAGGTCTGTCGTCTCCACTGGCGATCGTGCTGTGGTGGTTTGCCCACCACCGGAGCCCCCTGTTGGGCTGCACTGGCCAGGCGGACGGGTGCCCTGGCTGGTGACATAGCACAGTCTCGCCCTGTCCCGTACGGCAGCCCGGCCCCAGAGAGGACACGCAGGGAGCAGGGACAGGCCGTCTCCTCCCCACGCCCATGGGCGCAGCGGCCTACCTTTCGCTCCTTGTCACCATACTCGATGCCCAGAGTGTCCATGGCACGGACGATGGCTGCCAGGGACTGGATGGTGTTGCTGTAGACCACGGGCTTGTACTGCTTCACATCTTCGCCAGAGAAGCCGTCTTCGTGGATGATCCTAGAGAGAAACCACACACAGCACGTCTGATGAGCGCACTGGCCTCACCTGGCAACGACCACGTCAGACGTGGGAGGCCCTCCCCTCCCCTCTCTTTTTCCCTCTTCCTCCCGAATCCCTGGCCAACCTCCTGGCTTAGCTGGCCGAGGGCCTGGTCCAACCTGGATGCTGAGTTACTGAGCTGCTGTGGTCACACCACAATATCTGAAGGAAAAATCTACCGGAATTACCGAAAAATTTGAAAAACAAAATTGTGGAAAAAAGAAAGGCAGTCTCTTTATACTCCCTATATACCGTGGAAGCAAGATCAGTCCAGGGGTTGACAACACTTGAAAGCACTCAGAACACTCACTGAGCACTCAATATATGCTTGTCGTGAATATTTTACGATTTATTTTGGCTCCTCTAGGTCTGTGGTGCTGTGTGTGGGCTTTCTCTGGTCGCGGGGAGTGGCGGCCACTCTCCCGTTGCGGTGCGTGGCTTCTCTTGTTGTGGGGTAAGGCCTCGAGGGCGCGGGCTTATGGCTGTGGCACATGGGCTTGGCTGCCCCGAGGCATGTGGAATCTTCCCAGGCCAGGGACTGAACCCCTGTCCCCTGTCTCAGCAGGCAGATTTCTCAACCATCAAGCCACCAGGGAGGTCCTACCAATAGTACTTTTAAGCAAAGCTCGGGGTTTTAGCTTAAATATCCACTCAGGAGCATACTGTTGAAGACCCCTGAAAGAAGCCTGCAGATGCAGAACACATTTTTCTCTCATAGCAAACTTCCACTGCTTTTAATGAAGGTAAGGTCACTCACTTGAAATGGACCACCTTCATCTTTGACAACAGAAGAGCCAGCAGAAGGAGGGGGCCTGTTCCCCCTTGGTTGGGATGTCAGCACTGTGTCGCCCTTGTTCTGGTGGCCATGAAGGAGAGGGCCTGTTCTCCACCCCCGGTTGGGATGTGGCCACCGTGTCGCCCTTGTTCTGGTGGCTCTGAACCCGACACGGAGGTCACGGTGTGACGCTGCGGTTCCCGGAGGCCGCGCGGCACTCAGCGCCCTTCTGTGTTCAGGCTCGGCTGGGGTCAAGGCTGAGGCTGGACGTGTCCTGAGGCCCTTGCGCCTGGCAGATGATGCCCGTTGCTGACAAGGGCCCAGGGAGCAGAGAAAACTAGAAAGGGGGTAAAGCTGAGACTTTGCAAGAATCTGCTCATGGTTGAGGAAATTAAGGAAAGACAAATGGACTTTAAGACTGACACCCAACATTAGGGGCTTCCCAGGTGACACAGTGGCAAAGAATCCACCTGCCAATGCAGGAAAAGCAGAGACATGGGTTTGATCCCTGGGTTGGGAGGATCCCCTGGAGAAGGGAATGGCAACCCACTCCAGTATTCTTGCCTGGAGAAGCCCATGGACAGAGGAGCCCGGCAGACTACAGTCCGTGGGGTCATGAAGAGTCGGACACAGTTGAGCACACACGCACACGTACACACACACATATCCAACATTAGTCATCTGCCAGTAAACTGCAAACTCTTCTGTGGTCACGTTTTTCAGTCCAAGACTGAATACCACCTGTGACGTGTACATCCACCTGCGTAATAGCTCAGACTCCCTTACTACCTCTGCAGCCCTCCTCCAGCCTTGCATGTCCTTCGGTACTGGAGAACACTGCTAGTGAGTCTATCTCTCTATAAACAGTTTTACTGAGAGAGAGTTCACAGACCATATAATCCATCCATGGAAAACGTGAGATTCACCATTCCTTAGTATATTGGGCAAGTGCCAAAGCTGGGCAGTGATCTCTAATTCCAGAATGTTTTTGTCCTCCCCCAGAGAAATCCTCTACCCACTAGCAGTCACCCCATCCCCCACCCCCAGCAGGAAGCAACCACTCATCTGATCTGCCTTCTGTTTTTACAAATGTGTCTACTCTAGACATTTCACATATATGCAATCAGACCAAGTGTCGTCTTTTGTGACTAGTTTCCTTCACCTGGTGTGTTCATCTGTGTTCATCCGTGCTGTAGCATCCATTAGTACTCCCTTTCTTTTTATTGTCAAACCAGATTCCATATACAGATATACATGTTTTACTTATCCCCAGGTCAGCTGATGGATATTAACGATTTCTATCATAAAATGTGACTTGGTGCTGGGTTGTGGGCCTTTATCCTGCGCTTCTCTAAGCAGCGGATCAAAATGACCCCACTGCCTTTTCGCTGTCTTTTATTAGCCCTAAATCCGGCTTTGTACAAGTTTCTTGAGAATACATCCAGTCTGCATCATGGATGTGTACTACCCTGGAGGGAATCTCAAAGGGAATTGTTGGTTCCCACTGTAAACAACTAGAGATCTGGACAAAATACATGAAACAAGGGCTTTCAGACACTGGAGAATAAGCAGCGCGGGACTTGTGATCTGGGACGGAAGGGAAGCGAGCGTGGCGAGTCCTGTGAGGGATGAGTCCTGTGATCGCCTTGGCTTTCTGCCCGGAGGCGTCCACCAGACCTCAGCGCAGGGAGGGAAGGCCCGCACACAGCACAGCCGCCTTCCTGAGCGCACTGGGTAAAGGGAAAAGTTCTGGAAGGCTGAGGTGCAGGGCACTTCAGAGGAAACAGGAGAGGAGAGACAGCGAGACAGAGAGCTCCACATATCTGATTGGGGGTCTTTTTGAGCCTTTGGCTGAGCTGAGTGAGACTCTACAAACTTGAGAAGAAACATGAGTCAGGGAGCTTCTAAGGTAGACCCGTCCCAAAGCTCACCCAAAGCTGAGCGTGGTGCAAGTTCCCACTAGTCAAAATGGAGAGTTAAACCCCTAGGGCATTTGGCAGAGACCCCAGAAGGCTCACTCCTCGTAAAGGCTACTTTTAGACCTGCCCTGACAGAACTCAAAAATGAGCCTCAAAGAAAAACCCAAATTGACCCACAAGTCAGTAACTGCGTGACAGAATAAAATCTAACACTCTTTAAATGAGGACGGTGAAATCCAGACACTTACCAATCTAATATTCATAGTATCCGGCATCCAATAAAAACACTTCTGGGTATGCAAAGGAGGAGGAAAGTGTGATCCATAACCAGGGGACAAATCAGTCAACAGAAGCAGACTCGGAAGTGTCAGAGATGATGGCGTTAACAAACAAGACCTCAGAAACGGCTATCTAAAACATTCTCAAGAAACTAAAGGAAAACGTGAACACAATGAGTAGAGAAATGGAAGATATAAAAAAGAACAAAACAGAGGATCTAGAGATGAAAATGCAATATCTGAAATAAAAATTTCACCGAAGGGGACTAACAGCAGGTGAGACACCCCAAAGAATAGTGAACTTGAAGACACAGCAATAGAAACCATCAAAACTGAAGCAGAGAGAGGAAAAAGGCTGAAAGATGTATTGTGACATACATATGATAACATGTAGAAGTAAAATCTATGCAATGATAGCACAAAGGATGGGAGGGATAAAATGGAAATATATTGCTGAACAATTCTTATAGTATACAAGAAGTAGCGTAATACTGCTTCTCTCGTGGCTCAGTGGTAAAGAATCTGTATGNAGAATAGAAGGACATGGGCTCATCTTCTCCAAGAACTCCAAAATTACAACTCACTGCTGAAAAACCACTGACAGGAGAATGTTGGATCCCACCAAGGAAAGATACCCCACATCCAAAGGCAAAGGAGAAGCCCCAGGAAGACGGCAGGCGGGGCGAAATCACGTTTGGAATCAAATCCCATACTGGCCAGAGATGCCAGGAGGCCTCAAACAAACCTTGTGTGCACCAGGACCCAGAGAACCCACCGAGACTGAGCCAGAACTGTGTTTGAGTGTCTCCTGTGAGGTACAGGCCAGCCGTGGCCTGCTGCAGGGGCAGGGGCTCCGGGTGCAGTAGACCTGGGTATGGCATAAGCCCTCTTGCAGGAGCTCGCCATTAACCCCACCATAGAGCCGCCAGAACTTACACAGGGCTGGGGAAACAGACCCTTGGAGGGCACAAACAAAAGTCTGTGCGCACCAGGACACAAGAGAAAGGAGCAGTGACGCCACAAGAGACTGACCCAGACTTGCCCGTGAGTGTCCAGGAGTCTTTGGCAGAGGTGTGGGTTGGTGGTGGCCTGCTATAGGCAGGGGGCTCTGAGTGTAGCAGTGCATGCATGGGACCTTTTGAAGGAGGTCACCAGTATCTTCATTACCTCCACCATAGTTTGCTGCTGCTGCTAAGCCGCTTCAGCCGTGTCCAACTCTGTGCGACCCCATAGACGACAGCCCACCAGGCTCCCTCATCCCTGGGATTCTCCAGGCAAGAACACTGGAGTGGGTTGCCATTTCCTTCTCCAATGCATGAAAGTGAAAAGTGAACGTGAAGTCGCTCAGTTGTGTCCGACTGTTAGCGACCCCGTGGACTGCAGCCTACCAGGCTCCTCCATCCATGGGATTTTCCAGGCAAGAGTACTGGAGTGGGGTGCCACTGCCTTCTCCACCATAGTTTGGCCTCAGGTCAAACAAGAGGGAGGGAACACTGCCCCACCCATCAACAGAAAATTGGATTAGAGATTTACTGAGCATGGCCCTGCCCAGCAGAACAAGACCCAGTTTCCCAGTCAGTCTCTCCCATCAGGAAGCTTCCATAAGCCTCTTATCCTTATCCATCAGAGAGTAGACAGAATGAAAACCACAATCACAGAAAACTAACCAATCTGATCACATGGACCACAGCCTTGTCTAACTCAATGAAACTATGAGCCATGCCATGTAGGGGGTCATGGTGGAGAGTTCTGATAAAACATGGTCCCCTGGAGAAGGGAATAGCAAACCACTTCAGTATTCTTGCCTTGAGAACCCCATGAACCCCCAGTATGAAAAGGTAAAAAGATAGGACACTGAAAGATGAACTCCCCAGGTGGGTAGGTGCCCAATATGCTACTGGAGGTCAGTGGAGAAATAACTCCAGAAAGAACGAAGAGACAGAGCCAAAGCGAAAAACAACACCCATTTGTGAATGTGACTGGTGATGGAAGTAAAGTCTAATGCTGTAAAGAGCAATACTGCAGAGCAATCTGGAATGTTGGATCCATGAATCAAGGCAAATTGCAAGTGGTTAAACAGGAGATGGCAAGAGTGATCATCAACATTTTAGGATGGACTGGAATGGGTGAATTTAACTCAGATGACCACTATATCTACTACTACTGTGGGCAAGAATCCCTTAGAAGAAATGGAGTAGTCGTCATAGTCAAAAAAAAAGAGTCTGATATGCAGTACCTGGATGTAATCTCAAAAATGACAGAAAGATCTCTATTCATTTCAGAGGCAAACCATTCAATATCACGGTAATCCAAGTTTATGCCCCAACTAGTAATGTTGAAGAAGCTGAAGTTGAACAGTTCTGTGAAGACCTACAAGACCTTCTAGAACTAACACCCAAAAAAGATGTCCTTTTCAACAGGGGACTGGAATGCAAAAGTGGGAAGTCAAGAGATACCTAGAGTAACAGGCAAATTTGGCCTTGGAGTACAAAATGAAGCAGGGCAAATGCTAACAGAGTTTTGCCAAGAGAACACACTGGTCACAGCAAGCACCCTCTTCCAACAACACAAGAGAAAACTCTACACATGGACATCAGCAGATGGTCAACACCAAAATCAGATCATATTCTTTGCAGCTAAAGATGGAGAAGCTCAATACAGTCAGCAAAAACAAGACTGGGAGCTGACTGTGGCTCACATCACGAACTCCTTACTGCCAAATTCAGACTTAAGTTGAAGAAAGTTGGGAACACCACCAGATCATTTAGGTATGACCTAAATCAAATCCCTTACAATTAAACAGTGGAAGTGACAAATACATTCAAGGGATTAGATCTGATAGAGAGCCTGAAGAGCTATGGACGGAGGTTCATGACATTGTACAGGAGACAGGGATCAAGACCATCCCCTAGAAAAAGAAATACAAAAAGGCAAAATGGTTGTCTGAGGAGGCCCTACATATAGCTGAGAAAAGAAGAGACGTGAAAGGCAAAGGAGAAAAGGAAAGATATAGCCATTAAAATGCAGAGTTCAAAGAACAAAGAGAGATAAGAAAGGCTTCCTCAGTGATCAATGCAAACAAATAGAGGAAAACAATAGAATGGGAAAGACTAGAGATCTCTTCAAGAAAATTAGAGATACCGAGGGAACATTTCATGCAAAGATGGGCACAATAAAGGACAGAAATGGTATGGACCTAACAGAAGCAGAAGATATTAAGAAGAGGTGGCAAGAATACACAGAAGAACTAAACAAAAAAGATCTTCATGACCCAGATAACCACGATGGTGTGATCACTCACCTAGAGCCAGACATCCTGGAATGCAAAGTCAAGTGGGCCTCAGGAAGCATCACTATGAACAAAGCTAGTGGAGGTGATGGAATTCCAGTTGAGCTATTTCAAATCCTAAAAGATGATGCTGTGAAAATGCTGCACTCAACATGCCAGCAAATTTGGAAAACCCAGCAGTGGCCACAGGTCTGGAAAAGGTCAGTTTTCATTCCAATCCCAAAGAAAGGCAATGCCAAAGAATGTTCACTTTGGCACAACTGTACTCATCTCACACGCTAGCAAAGTAACACTCAAAATTTGCCAAGCCAGTCTTCAACAGTATGTGAACAATGAACTTTCAGGTGTTCAAGATTTAGAAAAGGCAGGGGAACCAGAGATCAAATTGCCAACATCCACTGGATCATTGAAAAAGCAAAAGAATTCCAGAAAAACACCTATTTCTGCTTTATTGACTATGCCAAAGCCTTTGACTGTGTGGATCACAACAAACTGGAAAATTCTGAAAGAGATGGGAATACCAGACCACCTGACCTGCCTGAGAAAACTGTATGCAGGTCAGGAAGCAACAGTTAGAACTGGACATGGAACAACACACTGGTTCCAGACCAGGAAAGGAGTACATCAAGGCTGTATATTGTCACCCTGCTTTTTTAACTTCTATGCAGAGTACATCATGAGAAATGCTGGGCTGGATGAAGTAAAAGCTGAAATCAAGATTGCCAGGAGAAATACCAATAACCTCAGATATAC
Organism: Redunca redunca; assembly: GCA_006410935.1. Classification (NCBI taxonomy): domain Eukaryota; kingdom Metazoa; phylum Chordata; class Mammalia; order Artiodactyla; family Bovidae; genus Redunca; species Redunca redunca. Next base: position 13,954 of record SJYQ01002958.1, read on the forward strand.
AGATGACACCACACTTATGGCAGAAAGCAAAGAAGAACTAAAGAGACTCTTGATAAAAGTGAAAGAGGAGAGTGAAAAAGTTGGCTGAAAACTCAACGTTCAGAAAACTAAGATCATGGCATCCAGTCCCATCACTTCATGGCAAATAGATGGGGAAACAGTGGAAACAGTGAGACTTTATTTGGTGGGGGGGCTTCAAAATCACTGCAGATGGTGACTGCAGCCATGAAATTAAAATACGCTTGTTCCTTGGAAGAAAAGCTATGACCAACCTAGACAGTATATTAAAAAGCAGAGACATTACTTTGCCAACAAAGGTCCATCTAGTCAAGGCTATGGTTTTTCCAGTAGTCATGTACGGATGTGAGAACTGGATTACAACAAAAGCTGAGCACCGAAGAATTGATGCTTTTGAACTGTGGTGTTGGAGAAGACTCTTGAGAGTCCCTTGGACTGCAAGGAGATCCAATCAGTCCATCCTAAAGGAGATCAGTCCTGAATATTCATTGGAAGGACTGATGCTGAACCTGAAACTCCAATACTTTGGCAAATACTTGGCAAATAATCCAATACTTTGATGCAAAGAACTGACTCACTGGAAAAGATCCTGACGCTGGGAAGGACTGAAGGATGGAGGAGAAGGGGACGACAGAAGCTGAGATAGTTGGATGGCATCACCGACTTCAATGGACATGAGTTTCAGCAAGTTCTGGGAGTTGATGATGGACAGGGAAGCCTGGTGTGCTGCAGTCCATGGGGTCGCAAAGAGCTGGACACGACTGAGCAACTGAACTGAACTAACTGAAGGGTGTGTGTGTCAAGACATGCTGACTGCCATCCAACAGTCATAAGGAAAACTTCTCATCATGGTGCGTCCCCTTCTGTTTCTCTCTTGCAGCTAAAAGTGACCATGTGAACCAGCTCAAGTGAGTAAGACTGAAGGGGAGTTAGCTAGAAATGCCCCTGGGAAAGAGTTTCTCTTCTTATTCCAGTGAGAGGCCTTTGAGAACGGCTTTCTGGTCCACTCACTTTTCCACTGTCTCCCTCTCCCGGCTGTCCCTCAACCAGCCATTCTGTGGCTTCCTGCCTTTATATGTGGTTGTGTGACGAAGTAAATACTGGAGCCATGGCAGCCATGTTGTGGCCATGAGGTCAAATGCCATCACCCTAAGGATGGCGGGTCAGAGGGGTATAGAACATTCCTAGCAACACTGCAGAACTGTCACATCAAGCCCGAGACAGTCTGATGACAAAGGTCATGCTCCTCCCATGATGCCCCCTGCCTGGGTAGGTGACTGTGACTTAGAGAGGAGAGACTTGCCTGCAGTCACGTGGTGAGCTTGTGGCAGAGGAGGGACAGAATTTCCAGAGACCCTTACACTGTGTCACAGGCCTGCCGCCTACCTTAGTGCACCCCTGAGACAGGCAAGGTGATGGGTGATAGATGCCAGGTGAGAAAAACATCAATCAACTGCAAAACGGAAAGATCCCCCCGCCCTGCTTTTGTCTTAAAAGCTCTAGTTGCCACCTTTGAGGCTTCTCAAAGGGTATTTTGTAAGCTTCTTCATCCTGTCCCTAATTCACTTTTCATATATTTTTCAGGGACCAACTATGTACCAGGTAAGTCCTGGGGATGTTAAGAGTGACCTGATCAATGTGAAGCCCTGAGCTCGACTGTGGAAGGTAAGATATCCAAGAGATACTTTTAAAAATGGTTATCTAAATTATAACTGGAGTAAGTGCTACCCAAGAAGAAAAATAAAACCATGAAGAGCTACAAGAGAAGGACCTAGAGCAGCGGTGCAGGGTGGGTGCAGGGCCCACCTCTTGGGGAAGCAGCATTCCAAGTGGAGCAGGAGCCGGTAGGAGAGACGGGGAGGGAGACGGGACTTTGGGGTAGGGGCAGGGGGGAGATGGCACAGGCAGCGGCGGCGCCATGGACCTCTGCATGTCTTCCAGAGCATCCAGCTGGCACATGGGGTGCCGGGAAGTCGTGCTAAATGGACAGAAGGCACTTCATGGACCGGCAGGTGGGATTAGAAGCCAGAGAGCCCAGTCAGGAGGGCCGGTCTGGGTCTGGTGCTGGCACAGGGCTGATCTCCCTTGGAGGGAGGATTTCATTGTGTCTCATGGTAAAGTACAAACAGCAAGTTAATGGGGAAGCACTGCAAACACCAGCCAGGCTATGGGCACTGGCAGGACCAGCAGAGCAGGTTGAGGTTGGCATGGCAGAGGGGAGGCACGGGAGCTGTGTTTGTATGGGGGGTGGGGCTGGCCATGCTGAACCCCGCCCCCTTTGGAGCCGCACTGACTCTGTTCTTGTACATACTCTCACTGATGAAGGCTGGTGCCCAGTGACGTGTGACTTGCAGGAGAGACTCTGGCCCCCAGTTTGGTGGACGCCACCAAGACTGAAGATGAAGCAGGGCAGTTGGCAGTGGTCCAGAGGGACTGCAGAGGGCAGGGGTAGGGGCGTGGGGGTGGGGGTGGTGTTTCCAGGACCCACAGCAGCCAAATCCCCTAGAGCACACTAGTCATTCATTTCATGCATTCTACAATGGACACTGAGCACCCGTTAGGAGACGGGTACACCTTGACTCTCCTCCTCACTAGCCCTGTGGATCACAGGCAAGTTAACCACTGTGGGCCTAGGTCTCGCCTCTAGAAAATGGGGATGACGCCTGTCTGTGCAGGGCTGTCTGTAGTACCAAAGCATATGTGGGGAAGGCCTGGCACACAGTTGGGCCTACTACTGCCAGTCTCTAGTATTATTTCAAAGTCACAGACTAATCAGTGCCAGGGAGACCATGCACCTTGTCTCCCAGGCCGTGGGTCCCCCACCCATCCAGGGCAGCAGAGCCCTGGCCTAAATGAGTGAGGGGCTGGAGCCAGAGGGTATCCATGATGTGAATGACTGGCTTAGAGACCACCAGCTGGGCAGAGGCATGAAACGTGTCTTACTACGTAATGATGCTGGGTTTCCCAAATTTCTTCTCTGGTGGTACAGTGGTTAAGACTTTTCTGCTTGGTTGCAGATGGCTCAAGCTCAGTCCCTGGTTGAGGAACTAAGATCCCTGTATGCCATGCAGTACAACCAAACAATAATAAAGTGGTCTATGCTTAGAGCAGAACTGGTGTTAGGTTACTGGTGTAACTGATGCTCTGATTTCCCAGAGTCCCAAGAGTGTAGATGTGCTGAGACCTGGAGGCCCCTCATGGGAGGCTGGAAGCTTTGCTCTACTCTAAGCATAAAGGCTGTTTCCTTGACTGGCCGAGCTGGAGCCACCTCAGGATTACTGCGTCCAATCTCCCTCCCGTGGCTTCCTCCTCCTCTCACCTGCAGAAATGAACATTAGGTGCCAGGTGCTGTTCACACTGCACCCACAAGGCAGTGGGCAACAGGTCACACATAGCCCTAATTTCAATGGATGCACAGTCTGGTAAAAAAACAGGTAAGTATTACAGTGATAAACACAAAACGGGAGTGAAGAGTTAGGAGCCAGGAAATGAGGTGACATGTGGAACCGAGACCTGAAGGATGAGATGGAGTGGATCTTGCATATATGTGAGGAAGAGCATTTCAGGCTTATGCAAATGTCTTGGGGCTCCTTGCGTGTTAGAAGGGTGGTGAGGAGCCAGTAGGGCTGGAATGAAGTAAGTAGCCAAGAAAGTAGCAAGGATGAGGTCAGAGAGAGCAAGTGGGGTCCTGATATGTAGGGCTAATGTACTACTTAAAGTTTTTAAAAATATGTTATGCAGTCACCCATTAGAATTCTTTTAAAAAGTTCATCTATGTACCACCCTGAGCCATCCTGAATTACACCAGTTCTGCTCTAAGCATAGACCACTTTATTATATTATTTTTTGGCTGTACTGCATGGCATACAGGGATCTTAGTTCCTCAACCAGGGACTGAGCTTGAGCCATCTGCAACCAAGCAGAAGAGTCGAAACCACTGTACCACCGGAGAAGTCACTTTAAAGTAGCAGCTTTCCCTCTTCTTTCCCTGACTTCTCTAGTCCTGCCTGAAAGGCCTACTCTTGGAACACTCATAGAGTCCAACTCACACAGCTAGGAAAACAAGAAGGAAAAACTCAGCCATTACCCCATCACCTGGAGGGAAGGCCCATCTACAGGTGAGTGTAAAGTTCAGTCCTCTCACCCAGGAGTCCATCTGCTTCCTGTTTCCCCAGAGAAAACCAGGAGTTGTCTGGCTGCTTGGGGTCCCATCATCTGAATGGGCCCTGTGTCATTCAACCAAACCCCTATCAGGGGCCATTTGGGCTGCTTGTGAGCCTACCCTTCCCAGAGAAGGCAGAACGCTATAAAACCTGCACAGAACAAGCCAAAGGCTGAGCGACTCCCGGCCTTCCAGGCCGGGCTCGAGTGAAGCATGTGAGCACCACGGGGTCTTTCAGCTGTTTGTAAAGAAGACATGCAAGAGTAGACTGGAAACCCATCCATGTAACTGTGGGGTGACGTTGTATGGTACGAGAAAAATTATCTAAAAAAATAAGTAAGATCCCTTAGTAATTAAGGTTAGATTTAAAACTTGATATTCTAATATTAGAATAACACAGAAGAGGAGGGAATGCAAAAAGAATAGTATCAGGCAGACCAATCCCCCAGGGGAATGACTGGCACAAAACAAGGGATACGTCCTATTGACAGTGACTTGCAGAAATCTGTTATAAAGATGCCATTTTTAATGAGCGGGAACTCGGGCCAGGAGCAAAGATGTCAGCTGCCAACTGTCACCAGACGGAGCCAGGGGCAAGGCCGGGACTCGCTGTGCTTCCAGCACACAGCCTCTGCGGCCACTATCTGGAAGCCAGTGTGGACCCTGCCCTCTCCCAAGCCTCCCGGGGCCGGGGCGGGGTGGGCACAGGGGCTCTCACTGGAGGGGGTGGCGTGACGCTCTCAGCACTGCGGTTACAGGGCTGTTCCTTTTCCTCCTGTGGGTAGCGTGAGTGGTCTGATTCCTGGGACCTCAGCCTTGGGTTAGAGACATCATCATGTCTTGAACTTGGAGGCAGAAGACTTGGGTTCTTATGCAGTTTGGTCCCTAACAAGCACTGTGACCCCAGGTGAAGTGGGAGGAAAAAGGCCCCAGAGAGCTGGGGCCTCTGGCTGGCCCCACCCACCCTGGCCTGGGACGCCTCCGTGGGGTCTGAGGAAGTCCTTCGAGGAAGTTCTGCCAACCTTCTGTGAGGACACCCTCGGCCCTGCTAACCCACCCTCGGATTTCAGCCCCTGGCTCTTCCCATGCTCGTGTTGTTAGAAAGCACTGGCATTTCTTGTGGCAGCTTCAAGCCCAGTTTAGTAACTCAGGACACCGGGGGTCTGGTTGTGGCTCTGCTACCGACCAGCTGGAGTGAGTCCCTGGGGCTCCAGGTCCATTGTATAAAAAAATACTTATTTATTTAACTGAGTCAGGCCTTAGTTGCGCCACAGCATGTGGGATCTTAGTTTCCCCAACCAGGAATTAAACCGGTGTGCCCTGCATTGCAAAGTGCATTCCTAACCACTGGATTCACTTCCCACGTGTGCTGCCCTAGCCTCCAGGACTGGTCAGGAGCCAGCTTCGGGCCTGGGAAGAGTCAGCTCCCTGTGGTCACCCTGCTTCACTCAGGCTAACCAAGCTCCATGGTCATCTCTGTGTCTTCTAGGGGGTAAAACAAAATTACAAAACAGGGGAGGCAAACAATCCAAGCAGCTCCTGGTGGATACAAGATCAAGGAGCTGTGAAATAGGGCCCTGCATCTCTCGCTGAGTTTCAGGCCTGCTCAGAGGTCACCTCCTCCAGCCACTAAGAGGCCCTCCATAGTTCCCTGTCTTCACCTTATTTCCCTTCCAAACAGTCACAATCGCCCCATCACCTCATATAACATAATTTACGTGTATGTTATCTGTTTCCTCACATTCCAACGAGCTCCCTCAGGGCAGGGACCCCATCGGTCTCGCTGACCACAGCACCATCAGCAGCGCTGGGCACACAGTGAAAGGCCAATAAACGCTGGTCGAAGAGCTGAATGAAACAAGCGAGCGCTTAGGACCTTGGCAGCTCTAAGACAGCAGGTTCTACACACAACTCCTCTCTGCAAAGGGACACAGCCTTTAAATTGTGAGCCAGGAAACAGGCGTTCTTCCCCGGCCCAACGCCACTTCGCAGCACTCCACCTAGCTTTGCCACTTTGGGTGCTGAACGGTTTTTTTCCCGAGGACCCAGAATCTGTGGCCCTTTTCCTAGTGATTAACCAGAACCCCTCCCTTTCTCACCAGCAGGAGCCCGTCTCCCTTGAACATTAATATCCCGGTTCTTGTAGGTTTTCTAAGGAAGGGTGAGGATGGACAGACACCTTAGACTGCCCACTCCACATAGCTTCTGGGAAAATCCACAGTCGTGTTTTGAAGCCCAGCTATGACACTCATTGGTTGTGCTGCAAAGATGACAGAGAGCATCGTGGCTCCCAAGCCCACTTTATGATGCCTTATGTAAAGACATGAGCTTTCGTTAAACACAGTAAAAGCCTGTGAGACAGGCAAATTGGTTCAGTGTTGATTTTACTGCCTGAATCTAAGCAACGCTTCTGGTTTCCCATCTGCTTGATGAGGGCAGCTGCTGGATCGCCCTTTCCTCCTCCTCTGACATAATGAAATGAAGTATTCTTATTAGTGCATTATGTCTAATCTATGGATATTGTTATACACCAGGGGGCAGTTTGCACAGCTTTCTGCTTGTATTCTGTGGAGAAACCATGAGTGAAGCTGCAGCGCTTTGCTCCTCTTGTTCAATCCTTGGGGAAGATACCCTTCCTGCCTCAAGCCTGTTCATTATTTATGACCTTGCTCATTAGCCCTGGGATGCAGTCTCATGAACCCCAGGGAAGATAGCAAAGACCACCAGAGCCTGCAGTCGCTGGCCGACAGCTCACAGGTGAGATGGCCACCTAGAACATCTCCCTTTCTGACACATCCGGAAGGCTCTGTGGTCTAAGCAGACCAGGTTGGACCCTGACAGTCCGTGGGAGGGCTCCTCTCTGGGTTCCTCCTGGCTCCCTCACCACTCGCTGTGGGGAGCAGGGGTGACTCACTGTGGAAAATGCCTGTGAGCAACAGTGAGCTTTGTAAACAGCTAATGAGGGCTGGTGTGGTGGCTGCTGGTTTTGCTCGCCCAGCTTCTATTCTCCTTCTCTTTGGAGAACCATCCTTCCTCCCACTTTGCGGAATGTCCCTGTCCCGAGCCCAAGTTCCAAAGGTGGGCCTCTGATTCACACCTGGCCAGTCAGTGCTGAGTGCACCTGGATCCAGCCGTGCCTGATGCTAGTATATCCCTAGGCTACTCGGTTACACGAGCCAACCTGCTTCTTTCCGCGCTTCAGTCACTAAGAGGTAGGTTTCGGCTCTTAGCAACCAGAAACTGTGATGACGGCAGATATACTGTCTAGCCCTTGAGAGTTTGTTTGGAAGGATGGCAGCAGGACACTGGACCAGCCACAGAGACTCGCTGATGTGAAAGAGGGCGCAGTGACTGCACACTGCTGCTAACTCCCGGGGGCTCTGCGGGCTACAGCCCTGCAGGAAAGTCTCTGCCCCATCCCACCTTACAGTGGCTAAGCCAACGTGGGGATCACTTTCTTTCCTACGTGTTCCAGGGACCAGAGGCTCCCAAAGCACACTCTGCTGTCCCCCAACTCCCCGCCTACAATCAGGAACTTCACTCTCCTTTCTTCTCTTCTAGATCATAGACCCAGGCAGCCTGGAAAAGACTTTTCAAAGGCTCTTGGTTTTTCCCTTCGTGTTCTTCTTATTTTTTTTTTTGAAATTTTTATTTTAACTTTAGTTTACTTTACATTACTGTATTGCTTTTGCCAAACATTGACATGAATTCACCACGAGTGTACAAGCATTCCCAAACATGAATCCCTTCCCACCTCCCACCCCATACCATCTCTCTGGGTCCTCCCCTTGCACCAGTCCCAAGCATCCTGCATCCTGCATCGGATATCGACTGGCGATTCGTTTCTTACTTGATAGTATACATGTTTCAATGCCATTCTCCCATCTCATCCCACCCTCTCCCTCTCTCTCTCCCCCAGAGTCCAAAAGTCCGCTCTATAGATCTGAGTCTCTTTTGTTGTCTCGCATATAGGGTCATCATCCCCATCTTTCTAAATTCCATATATATGCGTTAGTATACTATTTCGTGTTCTTTTTAAGTGAGGACTTGTTCTGCTTTCCCTGTTTCCCACTGATCAGGCAGGAAGGACACAAAAATACCAACACTGACAAGCAGAGACAAAGAGGGCATGGAAAGCACCTCCTGTTCTCTGGTTTGGGCTGCCTGGCCCGCACACAGGGGTAGCTTTCGAGATCCTCCAAGGAGCCTCCCAAGCACTGCCCCAGATGGTGGACTGTGCTAGGTGAGCATTTGTTCTGAGACAAAGAGACAAACAAAAAGGCCCTTCTCAGCTCCCTGCCAAAAAGGAGACTTCAAGGCAAAAGGTACAGGTCACTGAGACAGGGCTCCCTGGGGAAAAAATTGCATTTCTCCTGCCCTCCAGGGAAACAGTTGTGGTGAAGCTGGCCAAATGGCAGTCTGAATTCACATTCCTCTCCAGAGTAACTCACGTTTCTCCCCCAGACCTAACCTAATGGCAGTGGTCAGCGGCCACGCCAGCTTCCCAGACAAAGGAACCCATCTGTCCTTGGGGCCCTGAACTTTTCTGATGGTACCATGTGAGCTGCGTTCTTCTGGTTCCCTGTGTCACCCATTTGTTGAGTCTTTGAAAGAAAGTGAGGCGATTTCCAGGTGAGGGCCTGTCTTGCCAGACAGAGAAATATAGTCCCAGAAACGTGCAGCACAGCACAGCCTGGCCAGCCTTCCTTCCCTGGTGGTGGATGTGGCCCAGAGAGGATGCCGGTGAATTCAAACAGTCCCCGTTTCCCACCCCAGACTTTCTCAGGCAGACCCAAGATCCTAATGCAAAACCACTAGCATATGATCACGACACAAAAGAGAAAGTCTGCAAACAGCACTTTGCAAGCTCCCACTTCAGCTCTCCTCTCCAGGGATCTGGGGTGGGGCCGTGAGTTCTCCTCCTGAGGTCGAAGGCACCCACTTGGGTTGCAGGTGGGGCTGAGCTGTACCCTCTCGGCCTTGTCTTTGCCACGGCTGGGGCCGGCAGGTCATGGAGTTGGGGCTCAGCTGATGGTTCTTCTGCTCGTCTGTGAGGCCTGCAGGAGGGTAAGTAGAGCCTGGTGCTTCATCGTGATCTCTGAGCCGCTGCTGAGGAGCAGACCTGCTCCTGCCTAGTCCAGAGGCTGGCAGCTGAGGGATTTAAATGTGAATTAAGGCCCACATGGGCTCACACAGAAATCAAGCAGTCCATTGGGATGCCTCACAAGCTGCCATCCTGAGAATATGTCCACTTGATCAGGCTCTCCTCATTAGGATTTCAGGTAGAGACAAAAGAAAAACGCACACTGCCTGTCTTCCAAGCCCACTGGAATTGCACTGCTCAGCCATACCAGGAGCAAGGAAGGCCGGGCCCTAGGGGAAGACTTTGGATGGCCAGCACCTGCCGACCCCACAGGTGCCAGCACTGTGCCAAGGAAGGGCTGCACACTCATGAATTCAATCGTCCCAGCACCCTTGGGACCTCAGCTCTCAGTATCCAGTTCAGCACAGCCGTGTGAGTCTTCGTGTCAGCTCCATCTTACGGATGAGGAAACTGGTTCACAGCCAGGTTCATGCACTTTCTCAAGGTCCTGCAGCAGGTAAAGGCGGGTGTTTCTAAAAGCCCAAGCTCCTAACTATCGTATGGACAGACTGTGGACCACAATTTCCAAGGAATACTGATGTCATCAAGCACACTCAGAGGAAGGAGACCAGGCTAGTGAGGGGCAAGACTTCTGACCAACTGGAAAGGAGGGGAAAGGCATTGGGAAGGGGGGTCCCACAATCAGGAGGTTATTATAACCATATGAAAAGTGAAAGTTTTGGTTACTCAGGCATGTCCGACTCTACATGACTGCATAGACTGTTGCTTTCCAGGCTCCTCTGCCCATGGGGTTTTCCAGGCAAGAATACTGGAGTGGGTTGCCATGCCCTCCTGCAGGACTATGACTATACTGGCCCCTAGTCTATACGTCTCTAACACCTTTGCAGTGTCACAGCTTAATCCTCATCAAATGAGTGCCCTGACCTGCCCCTTCTGCTGGTCCTCACAGCACTGCATCTGCTCTACTCACCGCTCTCTGCCTGATGTTCCCATTGCTCACAGCGCACCTCAGCCCCACTCACTGCAGGAAAGCCTCGCAAAGGCAGAATCCAGCTCAGATTCTTCCTCCTGCCCCAGAGCCAGACTCCCGGGCGTGGAAGGAGTGAACAGTGAATGAATGAATGCGTCTGTCCTGGGAGGCCCTGACACTGTGTCTTCCCACCAAATTTATTTTTGCTTATTAGCACCAGAGCTGACTGCTGAGATAGCTGTTCTAAGACACTTTTGCATTCCATGCGCTTGCTCCCACACACGTTGGTCAGCACGGTCTGGGCACAGGGGTGATTACAGCCCCAGAAGGATGGTGGGAAGGGGCAGAGAAGACACACGGTTTTCCAGCATCTAATGTGAACCCAAACAGGGCTCCCAAGAATGGACTTCAATTCAGTGAGCACTTCCCCAACATCTCCTAAGTGCGAGGCACAGCCTTTGCCTCTGTAGCGCAGATTATGCCCCCCATCGAGGAGGCAGCATTCCCAGCATGTGTGAAGCTGACGGTGTACCAGGTCCTATTCCGAGGCAATGGCTGCAGTGCCAGGCGGTGGCGCTGCCCGTGCCCTCGAAAGCCAGGCCGTTCCTCCTGCACCGACTCCAGCATCCCTAGCTCCGACACAGACTGGCCGGCTCATGGGGCTCACCAAACGTCCCTGGGACTCTTTGGTTGATCATGCAAGAATGTATAAGCAAATGTCCTGCTTCCTGGCATGGGGTGTGTTGTTTCAAGGCCATCACCATGCTCTAAGGCTAAGATCAAGGATCGTCTGAAGCCAGACATGTGTCCGGCAGTGCTCATGCGGGCGCAGCCTGGACCGTGAGGCCCATGGGGAGAAGAGCGGCCCCAGCAGGGCTCTGGAGCCCAGGGTTGTGTGGGACTCCCATGCACAACGTCAGACTAAACCTTCACGACACCCGTCCCAAAGCCTCACTCCTCCCCAAAGAGATGACAGCCACTCTCCCTCTGTCTCCCCAGCACCCCTCAATCCTGGGACGGGAGGGGGCCGCTCAGAGACCTAGAGTGGGTCAGAGCTGGGGTGTGGCGGGCAGCGAGCCTCTGACACCAGCCCCAGAGGAAGCTGTGGGGATGTGGTGCTGGGCCTTCATCGACAGCAAGTCTCAGGGCTTCAGGAATCTTATCATTACCATCGTGACCCCGAACAAAATAAAGGAGCAAGGACTGAACGAGGCCGTTCTCAGGCAGGCCCTGCTGGCGAAACATGGCAAGGGGCTTTCTGAGCTGGCTGGTGAGTCACAACACAGAACAGCAACAAGTGACCCAACGCTCCCTTTTGGGTTTTCCAAGTATTTTTACAGATATTATTTGAACAATACTAATAGTTCCTATTGACTTAACACCAGGTTTGTACTAGGCATCTATGTATAATATTTCATTTAATCCTTATAACAGAAACATCTCAGGGATAAGGAGCACAGTTATCCCTGTTTTAAATATAAGGAAACTGAGGTTTGGGGAGGTTAACCTACTGCTTGGGCAGTCTTGAAGCTGGTTAGCAGCAGAGCCGCAGGTGGAATTATAACCTCCAACCTAATACCCTGGTAGTGGTCCCGTTTCACAGTAATGGGGGAGGTATGAGAATCGAAGTGACTGTTTGGTCCACTGTCCCAGAGCAGAGGCCTGCAACTAGCCATCTGCACCCTGGATTTGGGCCAGAGAGAGAGATGTTTTGTTTGGCCTGCAGTGGTTTTGTTTTTTTGTTTAGCTTAGTGTTCTTTTTTTTTTTAATTGGAGTGAATGTTTATAAATCAGGAGAATTCTCACTAAGAGACACTGATTTCCAGTTTCTCCAGAAAGAAACTGGACGTGCTGATCTGCCTTGTCAGATGGGAGCTGAGTGTGGCTCCTGCGGTGGGCAGAACCAGTGCTCTCGAGTGATCTGCAGCCCTCGGTGGACTGCCTGCTGGCCCTGCAGGCACCGTGACCCCGGTTGGTGGTGTTAGCCACGGTTCTGGTAGACTAAACATTACCAGCATGTTGCTAGGGAGGAAAAGTGCTAAACTAATGGCTGACTTTTTTGTTATCCTAATAAATATGGGTGGGAATAATAATAACAAATATGGCCAGGAATTTGACAGCCCGAGGAACTTGGAGTTTATGGGGAACCACATTCCAATTTGTGAAACAGGTCCAGCTTGCTCCCATCTTTCAATGCCGCCTCATTGGAAGGTATGACACACGCCAAGGGTTTGACAAGATGCACAGCCAACCAGGAGGGTCTGCACAGCTGGAAGCTTGGCCACAGTCCATGGCTGCACTTAAACGTGGTCAGACACATGGAGCACTAATGATGATCACATGGCCTTGGCTGCCGAGAAGTGCTTCACAAGTGATGGGAAGCAAATCTCTTGAGTGAGCCAATGAGAAGGCACTTAGCCAACCAGTGGGAAAGTTACCTGTGCATGGGATGGCAAGGAGGAAGGAATCTAGTCTCTAAACACTGGGATGCCCCAGGGCTCAGACTTTGGCCTGCCAACCAAACATCTCCACTGAGATATACAAAGGCATTATAGACTAAATGGATTCCTCACTGAACTACTGGTTTTCCCATCAAATCTTTCCTCTCACCCCAGTTGAAGGCAAATCCTGTTACATACTAAAGACTCTGAGCATGCTACCAGCTCTCCTTTTCATTAAAAGGAAGATGTATAAGTGTTAAAAAGGTGTCACAGACACAGTAACATCCAACTCAGGAAAAACTGAAAGAGAATTGAGGGGAAAAAAAAAAACAAAAAACTTTTCTGTCATGAATTCAGTGCTAGAGAAATTGGGTCCTTCTTCCTGTCGTAAATCATCTTGGGGGCATTAGCACGGCCCAGTCTTCAATACAAGGGACCCTGGAGCATATGATTCTGGAATCTAGTCCAGCATCTGACGTGATTCAAGTGGACAAAGGAGTGGAGGGGGCTTTAGAGTGTGGGGGGATGCTAGGGTCCCAGGGGCCACTCACAACAAGAGCCTGCTCAGACGAAGGGGCAGGTAGGGGGTGATCCAGTCTCAGCAGACCCACTGGAAACTGAGAGTGGATAGCAGGGATATCCTGAAAGAGACCAGCATCTCTAATCTCTCTGCCCATCCTGAACTAGAGAACTGCTGAGGGCTTTGGGTAGATGGGGGTACATGTGGGAGATAAAAGTGAAACACTGGGGTGAGGATCTCTCTCTTTTACCTCAAGAGCTGTTTAAGAGAGCTTTGGAGGAAGAATCAAAAGCTGATATTTAAAATAGACAACCAACAAGGACCTAGTGTATAGCACAGAGAACTCTGCTCAACGTTATGTGGCAGCCTGGATGGGAGGGGGGTTTAGCAGAGAATGGATGGATACATGTATATGTACGGTTGAGTCCCTTCACTGTTTTTCTGAAACTATGAGAACATTGTTAACTGGCAATGCTTAGCATGCTAAGTTGCTTCAGCTGTGTCCGACACTGTGAGACCCCCACGGACTACAGCCTGCCAGGTTCCTGTGTCCATGGGATTCTCCAGGCAAGAATACTGGAGTGGGTTGCCATGCTCTCCTCCAAGGGATCTTCCCCACCCTGGGTCAAACCCATGTCTCTTACATCTCCTGCATTGGCAGGTGGGTTCTTTACCACTAGCACCACCCCAATACAAAATAAAAAGTTTTTTAAAAAGAATCAAAAGCTGTAGATACTGGGAAGAGACTGACCAAGAGAGAGCTGTGGAACTGACGTGTGTGGGATAATCTGGGGGTAGGGACGGGGAGTGTGATATTGGCTTTGCCTGGTTGGCCCAGGTCTCTTGGACCTCAGGAATAGAAGGAGCTGGATAAGTGGGCTGCACTCCCCCTGCCCCTGGGGCTGAAGGAGAACAGGGAGCCCAGGGAGAAGAGATTCCTCCCAGGTGTCCCAGGAGCAGACCACTGGCTTGCCTTTCTGGACACCACTGGCCCAGAGGGCAAGGGGAGCTGCACTCTACAGTGGAGAGCTGTGACTCTGGACTCCACAACCAGAAACAATGAAAAGTTCACAACATGCTCAAAGTCCCAGCAGAAAAAGACCAGTCAGAATAAACAGTGTAAGTGCTCCAAGAGACAAATGACAGGTCAAAAAGAAAATCACACGTGTCCTAAAGCAAGTCAGGGAAGACATAAATGATTTTCCAACTATAGTAGGTGAGTCCCTGTTGAGACGTAAATTAGTGGCCTGAAAGACCAAAAGGAAAAAGCATCTTCAAGTACAGAACGAAAGAAGGGAGAGACAGGATTCATGAGGGAAAAGATAAAAGACCTGGAGGACGGGGACGTGCCTAGAGGTCCAGTGGTTAAAAATCTACTTTTCAACGCAGGGGACGTGGGTTGGATCCTTGGTCAAGGAACTAAGATCCCACATGCCAAAGGTCAACTAGCTCATGTGCTGCAACTACTGAGCCTGCGCTCCAGAGCCCACACACCACAGCTAGAGAGAAGCCTGCACGCCACAGCCCAATGCACAGATGGCGGCTGCAGCCATGAAATTAAAAGACGCTTGCTCCTTGGAAGAAAAGCTATGACAAACCTAGACAGCATATTAAAAAGCAGATACATCACTTTACTGACAAAGGTCCATCTAGTCAAGGCTATCGTTTTTTCAGTAGTCATGTATGGATGTAAGAGTTGGACCATAAAGGAGGCTGAGTGCGAAGAATCGATGGTTTTGAACCGTGGTGTTGGAGAAAACTCTTGAGAGCCCCTTGGACTGCAAGGATATCAAACCAGTCAATCCTAAAGGAAATCAACCCTGAATATTCATTGGAAGGATGGATGCTAAAGCTGAAGCTCCAATACTTTGGCCACCTGATGTGATGAACTGACTCCATGGAAAAGACCCTGATACTGGAAAAGATCGAGGGCAAGAGGAGAAGGGGGTGACAGAGGATAAGATGGTTGGATGTCATCACTGACTCAATGGACATGAGTTTGAGCAAACTCAGAGAGACAGTAAAGGACAGGGAAGCCTGGTGTGCTGCAGTTCATGGGGTCTCAGAGAGTTGGACACAACTTGGCAACTGAACAACAACATATATATAAAAGACCCGGAGGACAGACCCAGGGAGATCTAACTTGAGGATATTAGGAGTTCTAGAAGAAAGAAATGGAATGGATGGAGGAGAGCCAGTAATTAAGAAACAATAGAAGATAATTCTATTGAAATAGAAGATAATTTCCTGGAGCCAAGAAAAAAACCCGAGTCTACAGACTGAAAGGACTCACAGAGTTCCAGGAAGGGTGGCCAGAAGACATGTATACAACAGGCTATCCTGGCAAAATTCAACTTTGAGGATGAACACAAAACCGTAAAAGCTTCTAGACAGAAAGAACATATTACCTGTAATGAAAAAAAACATAACATGTCTGACTTCTCCTCTGAAACACTACAAACTAAAAGAGTAGAGTACCATCTACCAACCATTCAGAAAAGAGAAGCAAAACCCCTCAAATACTTTGTATTTTTTTCAAGGCAAAAGATAATTGCAGATATGCAACAGTAATGCTTAAAATTCTCCAAGCCAGGCTTCAGCAATACGTGAACCGTGAACTTCCTGATGTTCAAGCTGGTTTTAGAAAGGAACCAGAGATCAAATTGCCAACATCCGCTGGATCATGGAAAGAGCAAGAGAGTTCCAGAAAAACATCTATCTCTGCTTTATTGACTATGCCAAAGCCTTTGACTGCGTGGATCACAATAAACTGTGGAAAATTCTGAAAGAGGTGGGAATATCAGACCACCTGACCTGCCTCTTGAGAAACCTGTATGCAGATCAGGAAGCAACAGTTAGAACTGGACATGGAACAACAAACTGGTTCCAAATAGGAAAAGGAGTACGTCAAGGCTCTATATTGTCACCCTGCTTATTTAACTTCTATGCAGAGCACATCATGAGAAACGCTAGGCTGGAGGAAGCACAAGCTGGAATCAAGACTGCCAGGAGAAATATCAATCACCTCAGATATGCAGATGACACCACCCTTATGGAAGAAAGTGAAGAAGAACTAAAGAGCCTCTTGATGAAAGTGA
>SJYQ01002958.1:30314-59998 GCA_006410935.1 Redunca redunca
AGGCGGCAGGTGCTGGCTTCTGTTTCACCCCAAAGCCTGCGCTCTTACCGAAGCACTGCCAGCCCAGCTTGCCCACCGCTCCTACGGGGCCTAGCGGCCTGGGCCTGCCAGCCCAGCCCAGCACGTGCGGCTTCCCCTAACCCTCATCTGAGGGGGTCCTGCCAGAAGCCTGGCATCAGGGGGCCAACCCGGGGACAAGGAGTCAGAAGAGCTGGCCCTGCTATTGCTGTCACCCGGAGGCTAATAACCAGTGGGGAGACAGTGGAGGACCTACAATTACCTTGGGCCTTCATTTACGTGCTCAGTGAATCATAAACGCATTTCCAGCCTGTTCAGCTCGTCTGATGCTAGAGTTCCCTCGATCCCCCGCGTGACCCTACTGTGCGAGTGGGAGGATGACTCCTTGCCCTCCCTGTATCTTTTCTGCCCACTGCTCCTCCTGGAGGGAACGAGTCTAACTTGTTGCCTGTACAACAGGGCCTCAGAGAACTGGAGACTGTAGCTGATGCCTTCCAGCCTGAAGCCTTCTGGTTCTGTCTAAGATCCCCCAAAATACTTCCAAAAACCCAGAAATCTAACTGGGTGCCCCAGAATCCAGCCTGGAGCCACTTGTTCATGAGGAAAGTGGCGGCTTGGCTGATGGACTGCAGCTGGATCTCAGGGAAAGATGGGGGTGGGCAGATAGCCCCACTTGGCGTGGAATCGACTCCTGCAGGAAAAAGCTCGGGGTGCCAGCCTTGGGGGCAGACTGAACTCTGGCCCACGATCTGTAGCACCCTCAGCTGACAATGGTTTGCATGCTGGCAAGGGCAGGGCGAGGCTGGGGAGCGAGAGGAGGCTCAGCTACAGCCAAGCTTTTTTTTTTTACCTTTTAAATAGTTTCATGTATTTATTTATCTTTGGCTGTGCCGGGTCTTTGCTGCTCGGCGGGCTTTTCTCTGGTTGCGGCGAGCGGGGGTTACTCTTCCTGTGGCGCACAGGCTTCTCTCCGCAGTGGCTTCCCCAGTTGAGGGGCATCAGCTCTAGGCCCGTGGGCTTCAGTAGCTGCAGCTCGCAGGCGCAGCAGTTGTGACACACGGGCTTAGTTCCTCCGTGGCATGTGGGGTCTTCCTGGACCAGGGATCATATCCATGTCCCTGCACTGACAGGTGGATTCTTAACCACGGGACCACCATGGAGGCCCCAAGCTTTTCTTTACAAAGGAGGCTGTGAGGAAAATCCTCCTGGTCCTTAGCCACCTGGGGATATTACAATCCTTCTTCCCAGGACCTATCTCAGCAGAAGGGGAAAAGATTTGCTATTTTAAACAAGTTAATTAAGTGTTATTAAAACATGCCCTTGAGCTTAATGACATTCTTTCTTTCACCATTTACATATCTTGAGCCTTCAAGTGACGGGGAATCCTTGAGTTGACTCTTCAACTTGATCTCATTTGTGCAGTTTAAAGAACTTCTTTCATCAAATATGCACACAGATCCACAGTGAGTCTTAGATGTAATGGGCAATTTTGCTGGCAGAGTAGACCAGAACACTGAACCTGGGGTCAGAAGACCTGGATTCAAAGGTCTTTACTACCTGGACAACTCAGAGTAAGTCATTAAGTTCTCTGACCCCCTTCTGTGATGTGGGATAGTCCCCAAATCTCTCCCCACCACCTTTACAGGGGTATTGTGAAGACTGACTGACATGTCTGAGATAGCCTGCTGTAGACTGTAAACACACAAGGGGATGTCAAAACAAAATATGTGAGACATTTCTTGAACCTGGAGGTAGAATCTTGGGTTGATGCTTGTGGCTTGGGACTATGGACTGTTCTTTCATCAAGGTTTTCGAGTGCCACCTTTCACTCATTCTTGTTCAGTGTCGTTAAGGTGGGGTCTGGGCACACTGCACTCCCCAGAGCCAGGATGGTTCGTTCAAGGACAGGAACACAAGCCAGTCAGAGGCACGTGCAGTAAGCCTTTTCCAGGGATGTCCAGTAAGGAAACACAGTTCCCGTGGGATTCGAAGCTGAGGCCACATCTCATGCCCTGAGGGGTGAGCCCATCTGAGAGCAAAGTTAACAGAGAGGAAGACAGAGAAGACAGACACTAGTGCTGACGGCATCTTTCAAGTCCTTGGAGCCACACTTTTCAGTGATGGGTAGGGATGTCTATCATTTTGCAACTGAAAGGGTCTGATACACAACCTGAATGAAGGCGGGAACGACAAAAACAGTATCAGGATGTGTTTTCCAAAGGAAGACACTGTTCTGCATGCTTCACCTTCTACCCAAGAGCCATCGACGACACCTGGCCCCAGCACAGGGTTTAAGCTGAGGACGGTCCACCTTCTGCATAAGTGCACCTGCTATTCTAACTGCCCAGGCCTCTGAGTTCTTCAAAAACTCCTTCCTTGGGATGCCCTTGGATGTAGGCATGAGAAGCCAGGATGCCTGGAGCTGTGAGAGTGCCTGCTAAGTGCTAAGGCTGGCGGAACAAAAAGAGAGAAAGATGTGGGTCCCTGACGGCGGCACTGGGCAACCTCAGGATTGCTTGCTCTCCAGACTTCTTGATATATGAGCTAGTCATTTCCTACATGGTTTAAGCCATTTTGAGTTGGGTTTTCTGTCACCTGCAACCACAGCCGCCTGATATGAAAGCTCACTTCAAGCTCCTCTCCTCCTTGGGACTTTCCCAGATCCCACCTGTCCCCCAGCACTGCCCTAGCCAGCACACCCTCACTGGATTCTCTGTCAACATCAGGAAAGCAAAATCTTCCTCCTGGGTGTGGGTTGAAGCACAGTGTCAAGGAGATGCTGAGGCCACATTTGGGGGTTGTCTGCCACAAACTTAGGAGGAGGCTCGCCCAGCTTCTCATGACCACACAAAACTCCTGATTTTGCTGCCCAAACCAGTTTCTCCTGTGGTCTTATTTAGCAGCATCTCCATCTTATCAGCTACTCAGGTCAAAATCTTGCATTCACCCTCAACTCTTCTCTCTTGCACACTCACATTCAGTAGGAAAGGAAATCTTGTTGGCTTCACCTTCAAAACACCCTCAGAACCTGACCACTCTACTGCCTTAGCCCTAGATCACCATCGCCCTGGTCCAGGCCACCAGAGCCTCTTTCGCAAACAACTCCCTCAGGTCCCCAGTCATCTCCCCAGGCCCACTCCTCATCCCTGGGCTGTTCTCCACAGTGAAGTCCGTGCTTTCCAAAGGCACCATCACACTCAGAATAAAAGTCCAAGTCCTTACTGCAGCCTCTGACATGGCCAACCCCAGCCTCCTGCACCCTCGCCTGACCTCCTATTTCCCCATCCCATGCCCACCACTCTCCAGCCACCCAAGCCTCTGTTGGTTCCTGAAACGCATCAGAAATGCTCCCACCTCAGGGCCTTTGCACTTTGTATTGGCTGCTCCTTCTGCCAAAAACATTTCCCTCACTCCCAGATGTCTTTCAAATCTCTGCTTCAAAGCTACCTTGGAGGGGATGTCTCTGACACCCAGAATAGCAGCTCCTTCTATCCCTCTTACTTGGCTTTATCTTTCTTCACAGGCAACATGCTATTTTTTTTTTTTAATCTCTTTGGTGCCTGCTTCCCCATCTCTGAGAGCTGGGGCTCCACCTTATTCATGGCGGCACCCTGGGAAGCAGAGCAGCTCCAGCCACACAGCAGACACCGAGTAGACATCTGTTCAGGGTACAAGCTCTTCTTTGCATCCTGAACCGGCGGCTCAGTGGTAAAAGAACCCACCTGCTAATGCAGGAAACGCAAGAGATGCAAGTTTGATCCCTGGATCAGGAAGATCCCCTCGAAGAGGCAAAGGCAACCCACTCCAGTATTCTTGCCTAGAAAATCCCATGGATGGAGGAGCCTGGTGGGCTACAGTCTATGGGGTCACACAGGGTAACTGAGCACACACTCAGTACAGGATTTTGTAGGTATTCAGAAAGTTTCTCTACAATGTGATCACATCACCGCCTCAATTTCATTCCTAGCAGAAATGAAAGTTTCCTTGCTACATATGGACAAGGGTTGGAAAGTATCAGAGAAAACCAGAAATAACAGTTATGGGTGGTGGAAGCTTCTGTATGTTAAACTTTCTAACCACTGTTAATGACGGTCCAATTTAAAGGTATAACCATTTTGACCAAAAGGTCAAAAACCATTTCAAAGAGCTGTACATGTTCTTCTTAGCAGCGTCATTTAAAACAAGGCAGCTGGTGTTCTGTTAAAGATGCCAACAAGTGAGACGTGCAGACAAAATGTCCTTCAGAACCCCTTATCACCAAAGATTTCTACAGAGAGCCTTCAAACCTTTATAAACAGGAACCCTCCTACACTGTTGGTGAAAATGTAAGTTGATGCAGCCACTGTGGAAAACAGTATGGAGGTTCCTCAAAAAACTAAAAATAGAGTTACCATATGATCCAGCAATCCCAATCCTGGGCATATATCCAGACAAAACTATAATTCAAAGAGATACATGCACCCCTATGTTCACAGCAGTGCTATTCATAACAGACAAGATGTGGAAACCACCTAACTGGCTACTGACAGATGAATGGCGCATACTGGGTTGGTCAAAAAGCTCATTAGGGTTTTTCCACAGGATGCTATGCAAAAACCCAAATGAACTTTTTGACCAACCAATATATCCATATCTATACACACACACAGAGGAATACTACTCAGCCACAGAAAAGAATGAGATAATGCCATCTGCAGCAACATGGATGGGCCTAGAGATGATCACAGTAAGCAAAGTGAGTCTGGGAGAAAGACAACTACCATATGTATCACTTAGATGTGGGGTCTCAACTATGACACAGATGAGCGCATCTATCAGACAGAAATGAAATCACGGACGCAGGGAGCAGACTAGTGATAGCCAAGGGGAAGGGGGGTAGGGGAGGGATGGAATGGGAGACTGGGGTTAGCAGATGTAAGCTGTTATATACAGGATGGATAAGCAACAAGGTCCTACTGTGTAGCATAGAGAACTATATTCAGTTTCCGATGGTAAACCATAATGGAAAAGAATATTGAAAAAAGAATGCATGCATACACACACACGCGCGCATGTGTAACTGAATCACTTTGCTGTCCAGCAGTAATTGACACAACATGGTAAACAAAATATACTTCAACAACAAAAAAAACCTTTCTGAATAACAGAGGACCACAATCTTCAACTGGTGCTTGTGAAAATGCACATTTGACATCAAAATCGCTTTAACTTTACATGCTATTTCATTTCTAATTCCGAATATCACTACATGGGGGTTAATTATCAAGAAGTGATATAGGTTAAACGACTTTTGGCCTTAGGAAGCACTGAGTGTAAGTCTCAATCTTGGGCAGAATAATTGCAAATATTCATTCACCCAGCTAGCATTTTCCAAGAATCGACCACATTCCTACTTAAGGAGCCCCTAACTTCCTAGGGAGACACAGGGGTACATATTTTTATAGGATTTCAGGGAGGTAGGCTTTGGAGGAGGGCTGCTCAAGTCCCTGTGGTCCAGTTATGCGCTTAGCATCCATTGTGTGTAAGGCGCTCTGCTGGGCCCTGCAAACTCAGACACAGGGCTGTCCACAAGAAGCTTATAATCCACTGTGTGAGCTAAGATCTGGGAAAAACGAACCTTAATAGAAAGCAGCAATATGTCCGTTGCCTCAAGAGAAAAGGAAAAACCAGCCATATTCTAAAGGGGCTCAGAGGAGGAGGGAGCAGAGCTTGGAGAAATCAGGTGAGGCTTCTGGAAAACCATGACACTCCGGGGCCTAGAACAAGAGGTGGGCGTGACAGGCAGAGCCGTGGGCCGTGTGGGCAGAGGTTATTCCAGGTGAGGGAAACCACGCAGGCAGGCGACAGAGCTCAGGGCTCTGCTCTGCTCAGGACGGCCAGCCTGCGAACTCTGGACAGTGCAATGTGTGCGTCTGTGATGATGAGCAGTCACTACCTAAGATTATCTCTGATAAGAAATGCTTTCGCAGTGTTTCTAGAACCGTATGACCAAGTGGGACCTCTTTGTAAAGACTGGGAAGAGGAAACATGGCCAGTTGGAGAGGCTGTTACCCTGGAGAAGGGCCACACAGGAGATTTAACTCAGCAGAATGGGCATTTTATTAATACCTTATATTGATGTCATTTATTCTTTTTATGGACAAAACATTACATAATAAAAGGCCCCACTGATTAATTCGTTTAGTTAACAAACATAAATTACAGTTTTGCTCTTTAGAAAATCTTTTTGAAGACGCTGATGTCCAGGGCAGAGAGATGAGAGGGCTGTACTAGGGGGAAGCACTGTAGGCAAGGAAAGGAGGGTGAGTAGGGAAGAAAGGCCAGTGGACTGGGCACAGAGGGACTGTCACACAAGGGAGATCATGGAAGCACAGAGAACAAGGTCCACGGCAGGGGTCTGGGGGGCTGCAGTGCCATGAGCCTCTCCCTGAGCACAACCCCAGCAGAGGAAAAGCACCTTTGGTTCTTGAACACACTGGCTCCCTGTCCTTCTCGGCCCCCGGCTGGGAAGCTTCCTAGAGCTGCTTTTAGCCAGAGACACTGAACTTGGACATCCAGCATCCTCTTGTCACGGGCAGTGGCAGGGCCCAGGGACGCCTGCAACAGGATCCTGGCCTGTATGTACCGGACCCCAATATCTTGGACTGTAACCCTGTTATGCTACCATGAACACAGATACTCCATGGAAGAGGTTTTCTCGCTGATCCCCTTTGTGACTGCAGCCAACAGATTTCAGCAGGAGTTTTCCAGGACACGACATTTGAGGAAAGCTTATCAACTGTGTTAGCATGACCTGGGACTTGGGAGCTCCTAGAAGGTGGATGGAAAGGAGAGTTGGGTATTAGGACCAACCTCCCTTCAAAGAGGGCACGCGGGAGTCGTGTGGACAGGGGTGTATCCTGAGACAGTAACCCGAGTGGCAGGGAGCCTGTGACCTAGGAGGGTGGAGACCTGACTTCTGTCCCTGACTGTGCAGGGGCCCTGCAAAGACTACCCAGCTGGTAAGAAGCTGGGCAATCTGTATCAGGCTCTGAACGATCTGCATCTGAGTTCGACTGCCCCTTACCAGAACATGCCAAATCTGTTACAGACCTACTGGTTTTCCGAAGTTTATAAGAACATCCGTTCGTGTGTTTAGTGTCCCTCTCTCCTCCATAAAACTTTATAACCCCACAGGTGTGCAGGGTGTGTTTGCGCTGCTCAGCGTTTTATGCCTAGGGCAGTATCTGGCACACAGACGTTTCATTATTTGCTAAATGGCTGGATGAACCTAGTGAGCAAGCGACTTGATCTCTAAGCCTCACTGGGTGTTTCTGGTGCAAACAAAGCACTCAGCACAGCACGTGCTCATGCTCAGCACCTAATGCATGTAGCTGCACACAGAGTGCTCCTAAAAAACAAGCAGCCTGGACTGGATTTTCAGAAGTCAGAGCAGGAAGCGGCTGACCATCTGTCTCATCAGCCCCACCGTTCGGAGAGGGGGAAGAGGGGAGTGATTACGCTGGTAACCTTCAAGGACCCCCCTCCTGCCTCACTGTCCAGCTCCAGCTTCCAGTCCTGGCACTGGGAATGTCTCAACTGCTTTGTTTTTTTGTTCTCAGTGGGCCGTGTTTTGACAGAGAAAGTACACCGTATCAGTTCCCAAATCTTACTTATCCCTCAGGGGCAGCTCAAATGCTGTCTCCTCCAGAAAACCTCCCGTGGGCCTCTAGCAATCCCATAGCTGCTCCTCCTTTGTTCAAGTGCCCCAGCCCTCCCACTGGTCCAGATATTTTCTGCCTTGGTGAGTACATGCGTTTACCTTCCTCAGTACACCCGTCAGTTCTTTCTGGGTCAGGAACACACTCACAAGACCTGCTTTGGTACGTCCCCAAGTTCCTGGGGCAAGGTCTGCTACATCCGTGAGTTAACGAATGAGTCAGTGAGCAGCATGTTCTGGCCACTCTAGGGCAGGCCACTCTTTAACTGGCCAGGGCCACGCACTCTTCTACAAAAGACCTGAGCATCACCCCAGCCAAGCTGAGTCAAGCGGAACACCGAGGCTGTGATCGCAAGATAAATTCCACCCAAACTGAGTCCAGCAGTTGCAGGGAGCAGAAGCGGTCCTCGCTGATTCCTGCGCATGGATAAAAATGATCCTATCAGATCAGAAGCAGCAGCCGACGGCAGGCCACCATCTCTCTCCCGGCCAACAGCGGTGGTCGAGGCAGCTCTTTAAACAAACCCGAAGGGCTTCCTCATCTATAAAATAAATCTTGTTTGAGGGCTTCTTTCTGCCTCAGTTGCCCTAAGGCTCTAGCATAGGCCGATCCTACAGGCACCACTTCAGTCAGTGGAGAACATTTTAGCAGAGCTGAGAAACTTAGTGCCAGAGAACTCTAGTGCTGGAGCTGACCCGAGGCCATTTTCCTAACCTGGCTTATTTTCAGAGCTCCCCAGGCACAGCCGAGGACGGCGCTGATGAGCAGGGCCCGGGCCTTGCCCTCTGCCTGCAGTAAGAGGCTTATCCCACCACACGGCACTTCTCAAGCAATGTGGGATTCAGTTTCTTGTTCTTGCTAAGCAGAGTCAGATATGTAACTGCTAATCAGCGCTTCTCATCAGCCTGAGGTAACCAGGGTTACCGCCCTGGTTGGATGTAATTCCAGCCAAGAGCGAAGATGCCCTGTGGTCTTGTTAGCTGGCAAGGCCTGATAACAGATAGGATCCTGCTAGAATATATATTTTTTAATGCTAAACGTTGTCCACAGATCCTCATTAGTACCTTCAAGAACCCCTCCTCGCTTCGAGCCTAAGACACAGTTGAAGAGATGAAGGCACGGAGGCCCAGTAAATGCTCTGCCTTAACCAAAGTCGCAGACTGAATTAGTGTGGATGGTCATCTAGACAGTTTCTGGGGCTTTCTCTTTGTACCCACTGGGATAGTGACCCCCTCCTTTACCTCTAGAACAGCATGGTGAGTGGCTGAGAGCAAGAGTCCGGCACCCAATTGCAATTCTTCACTCTGCGCTCGCTGCATGGGCAGAGATGCAACACTGAAAACCTGTGGTTCATTTTCCTTCTGTGCTAAGCTGACAACAGTCCCCTGGGCAACTCTGCCTCAGTTTCCTCAGTTGTAAAATGGGGGAATATATCCATACAACAGGGCTTACCTCACTGGGTGATTGTGAGAATAAAATGAGTTAATGTGGGCACAAATGCTTAGAACTCTGCCTGGCACGTAGTAAGGACTCAATAAATATTTTTAACAGCTGTATTGAGATATAATTAGCATATCATACAATTCACCTATTTAAAACATATAGTTCAAGGATTCTTGGCATGTTCACAGATAGGTGCAAACCATCACCACAGTCAATTCTGGAACATTTTTATTACTTAAAAAAGAAACCTTGAAGCCCTTAGTTACCACCCTCTTCCTCCCCCACGTCCCCCACACCCCTCCCCACAGCTGAGAAACAGGTAATCTACCTTCTGTCTCTATCAATTTCTCTCTTCGGGACTTCCGTATGAACAGAATCACATAATATGTGGTCTTTTATGACTGGCTTTTTTCCCTGAGCATAACACTTTCAACGTTCATCCATGTTGTACCATGTGTAAGTACCTCATTTCTTTTTATAGTTGAGTAACTGTCCACTGTATGGATATACCGCTTTCTGCTTATCCATTTGTCTACTTGGGTTGTTTTCCAACCCTGAAGGCATAAAGCCACGCTGTACACGTAAGGTAACTCTATGTTTAATCACCGGAGGGGCTGCCAGGTTGCCTCCCATGCATCACTTTACATTCCCATCACTAGTGTATGAGGGTCCCCGCTGCTCCGCATCCTTGACCAACACTAGCTGTTATCTTTGATTCTAGCCATCCTACAGAGTGTTAAGTGGTTTTGATTTGCCTTTCACTGATGGCTAATGGCGTTAAGCATCTTTTCATGTGCTTATTGGCCACTCATATGTTATCTTTGGAGAGCTGTCTATTCAGATCCTTTGACCATTTTTAAATTGGGGTATCTGCCATTTTATGATTGAGTTTTAAGAGTTCTTTATGTATTTTGGACATAAACCCCTTTTTGGATACATGAGTTACAAATATGCTCTCCCACCCTTTGAGTTGTTTTTGCACTTTCTTGATGATGTACTTGGAAGCACAAAAATTATAATTTTTATAAAGTCCAGTGTATATTCTCTTCTATTGTTTGTTTTGGCTGTCATATCTAAGAACTCTTTACCAAACTCATGAAGATTTATTTCTGCTTTATACTTTTGGCTTTTATGTTTTGGTCTATGATTCATTTTGAGTTACTTTTCATAAATGGTGTGAGGTAAGGGTCCAACTTCATTCTTTTGTATGTGGCTATTCAGTTTCAGCACCATTTTTTGAAAAGACTATTTCTTCACTGAATGAGNAGCGTCAGAGCTCAGGAGGGTCACCGGGGAGTCCTGCATGGCTCCTACTGGGATGCAGTCAAGGGACTGCTTGGTGCTCAAGTCCTGCCCCTGCTCCTCAAGACCACCAAGCGCACAGAGTGCAGGGCCCCAGGGAGAGCTGGATGACGCCGGCGCCAGCCCTTGGAAGGCCCTCCCTTCCTCTGGAGGCACCCTGGCCTTGGCTCTCACCTGCGTCCTCCCTCCACACAAAGGTTGGCCTCCCTGAGCTGAGCTGAACCAAGGCAGAGCCCACAGAGAACTTGTCCTATTAAACTTTCCAAATACCCCCCCAACACCTGGGTTCTGAAGGACGATCCCACTCCAGGAGAACACCCTGGCTGGCTTCACAGCTCACAATCTTGTCATCCTGAGCACCTGGCTATGAATAGCCCCGAGCCCTGAGAGAGAGGAAATCACAATCTAAGACCAATCAATTAAACCAAGATCGGGTCATGGAGCTCCTTGTATAGGGATTCCATGAAGGAACTGGCAAGTTTACAGAAATGGGGAAAATGAGATTCCAATATGAGATGCAGATCAAAGTTCAGGATGACAGAGGAAATGCCACCAAACTGACATGCTCAAATGGGTATACATACGGGACCCCCCACCTACTAAGAGCATTTTACACAGGGCCATGACGGACTGACAGGACATTTCAGGGAAATGGTTGAAAACTGATACCACCCCAGGCGGTGAAGTTACAGATGTTCACATCTGTAGACACTTGGAGGCAAGGCCACAGAAGGGGCACCCAATGACGGTTTGGATATGGAGGGCAGCACAATACCTTCCATAACTCAATGGACAAAGAGGGTCCAGGGAATGGTGTCCACAAGAGAAAGGGTCTCCAAGTCTGCCTCTGCCTACTGTGAGCCCTGCACAGACTGAGCTGAAACTAACAAGAAGACACTTCTCCAGGGACTACTGAGGTGGCTTTCAGATGCACTTGGAGAAGAGTCCCCATGTCTTCCTCAGACATCAGGAGCTGACTGGGCCCCTGCCCTGAATCCAGACTGTGTTGTATGAAGCCTCCTCCTGAACTTTTAAGACCACCCACGTTTCCACCTTCTGTGGTGCAAGGGGACAACGGCAAGTTGTTCTTCTGATTTAAAAAGCTTGACCTGCAATCACCTTTGTGGAGACAGGACTCCCTCTTTGAGTAGCTCAAGGACACTTACTGAAACCCTCCCCCACCAAACCCCTTAAAGGCACTATCACAGCATCTGCAGAGTAACCTTCCTCAGATGCTGTATGCTATCTGTTCTATCTTTCAATGAATAAATGGCAATCTTATTCATCCACTCTGGAAAAGAGAGCCAGGGCTGAAGGATCCAGTGATAAGGAATGACATTTACAAGGGTCTAGCACCTGGATTACGTGTGTAGTTCCCACATTAGCCAGTTTGTTCTAAATATGGAAATTCTTAACTTCTTTTTCTCCCAGAATACTACACACTCAGCAATTATCTCTAGAACTCATCATTGAAACAATTCTTCATTAAAACCTGAAGAATGTGATGCCTCAGCACCTCTGGATTTAGGCTCCAAAAGGGGACAGATAGTCTTATCTAGTGGTGTCTTACCAGTCCCTGCAGGCTTGGCAGCTGGAGAATCCTGTTCACTATGTCACTAGGACCCTCTCTGCCCACGGAAGGGTTTTTCCAGCTGCAGGAAGCCTACTCTGGAAAGGGGAATGCTGATCTGGCTTCTTTTTATAAGTATCTGATCACCAAAGAGAGTTCTCTCAAAATGTAGTCCCCTTTTCTTTGTTAAGAAAATCTGAGTAGGTTTTCTAAGTGGTACCCAAGCCTGTCTCCGTGGTGCCAAAGATGGCAGTGCATTTTACCTTGATAGTGGTGGATGGATTCAGCATGCTCATAATTACAATTCAGAGTAGGAAGGGTCTTAGGTAGAGTGTCTGTGATGGGTCAGTGCAAACTTTTAGAGGTGCTGAAGATGTGACTGCAACCCAACGGGGAAGTGTGTTTTTTTCTTGTCTCTGTCTCTGACAGCAAGGAGAGAGAAATAAAAGGAAGATTTGCCAAGAGTGCAGTACAAAGGGATATGCCATTATTTTTGTTGACATGGGTAAATGTTCAGCGTGTATACTGAGTGTAAAGAGGGGTAACAAAATTATGTGTTCAGTTTGATATTAATTTTTGTTTAAAGACACATATTCCTGCACTGAAAGAAGTCTAGAACTACACATCCCAAAATGCCAACTGTGGCTTCCTTGTGTAGTGGGAATACAGGTTATATTAATTTTCTTCCATTTTGAAGTCTGTAATATTCTAATTTATCTGTGACAATAAAGTATTAATTGTGTTATTAAGGATAAATGTGTGTGTGTTAGGACATGCTATGCCAATGAGTCTGAGTCTACTGTGGTCTGTTTTGCACCCTCCAGGGTGGAAATGGACCAGGGGTTAGAAGCAGAGTTGGCATCCCTGAGCCTGTTTTCCAAAAGAAGCCCCTTTTCAACAAATTCTTATAGCATTTAACATCAGTAACATCAAAAAGGAAAGTCAATACAATGGAAGGCAAGGTTTGGAGACTGTGACACTGTTGTCATGTTTTTGCCTCCACTCTCCATCTGGTCTCAGCTCTGGGATATTAGAACCCAGCTGCGCCTCTGAATGCATGCATGGCAAGAGTGTCAGGGTGGTTACGGCCAAGATGCACTTTTTTTTTTTTTTTTTTAAGAAAAGATGCACCTTTCTAGATTAAGAGGGAAGAGAAGAAGCTGCTAGCCTGTCCCTCAAGTGGCACTTCATAAGACTGTCACAAATTGGGAAAGCCTGACCCTCATTACCCCATCTTTAGAAAATTTCATCTTATGGCCTGGTATCAGGAGGAATCAAAAAATCTGCTGGAAAAGGTGGTCCCACCTAAGGGTGTATGTGCAATGGGGATCTGGGATGGGGATTCATGATGGACAGTCTCTGTCACACGAGCCTCAGCCCATGTATTTCCTTTTACCCTCACTTCCTTAGGACATGGTAAAATGTATGAAATAATGCTTCTGGCTCAAAGCTTTAAGAAGGATGGAGAGAGAAGGTTATGGATAGCCAGTCACGGATTACACACACAAGACTGTGCAAGGGGTACCCCAGGTACCCAGACACTGAACTGGCTTTTTTTATCCATTGCTAGCTGGCCCTGCAATATGCAGCTGTTAAACAAACAAACAAACAAACAAAAAAAGAATTCACATTTAATTAGACGAATCTGTGTTCTATAACTTGTCCATTTTTTTTTTCTTCTAGAGCCAGAGTGTCTGTTATTTCTTTGCAATTTCAGGAGTTATGAAATGATTCATGGTTTTGTTGGAGCTGAAGTCAACCAAAACCATTCATAATTGTGAACAATCTCTGTTATTGTTAGAGGGAAATGCCAAGGCATCTGCGCTTCCCAAAAACACATGGGGGAGAATTCCAGTTTGGAAATGGAACGGCTGTGTTTTTCCCCCTAGAGTTAAATTTACCCAGATGGATTTCCAGGGAGACTGTTGCATTCTCCTGGTTGGCAGAGTGGAGGTGGCCACCAGGATGTGTGATTTCTCCCCTCTCCCTCCTCTGTCAGAAACAGGGCATCCGTGTTCTAACATTCTGCACACTGTTAAGTACCCATTAAATGCCTGTCTCCCCACCAAGAGGGTAGGATTCATGAAAGTAAGATCACATCTGTCTTATTCATCCCAACGTGCACTCTATGCCTTGCACACAAGTAAGTGCTTAATACATGTCTGTTGGAAGGCTGCACACACCCCACTAGGCTAATGTCACTACTCTTTAGTTCTTTGATTCTTCATATTTATCTGCATTGGGTGATAATGCCTACAGCTATAAAAGTGACCAGTCTAAACACAAGAGAGCAAAGAATAAAATGACGAGGATGACAGCGAATACTCTGTGAGCACTCCCTATGTGCCAGTAACATGCTAATGCGCGCTGTATGCACAGCACACAGCTCAATCCTCACGACAACTCTATAAATTAGGTCCGATTATTACTCCCATCTTTTGGATGAAGTAACTGAGGCCCAGATAAATTATATAAACTTCTCCAAGATCACCCAGCAGTAAGTGGTAGAACTGGACACAGACACAAGGAGGTCAAACCAGTCCATCCTAAAGGAAATCAGCCCTGAATACTCATTGGAAGGACTGATGCTGAAGCTGAAACTCCAATACTTTGGCCACCTGATGCAAATAGCCAACTCACTGGAAAAGACCTTGATGCTGGGGAAGACTGAAGGCAGAAGGAGGAGGAGACAGAGGTTGAGGTGGTTAGACAGCATCACTGACTCAATGGACATGCGTTTGAGCAAACTCAGGGAGACAGTGAAGGACAGGGAAGCCCTGCGTGCTGCAGTTCATGGGGTCAAGAGACAGACATGACTGAGTGACCGAGCAACAACAAAGCCCTTCTGACTGCCTTTTCCTGAATCTGAAAATATTTAATGGTGCTAAACTTGAGTCTCCATTGATGAGGCTAACTTTGAGAAACAAAGATAAATCATTCAAAGCCATAAGGTGTGTGATGATTACAGAGGACCACTGAGTTTGGGAACAAAGCTGCTTATGTTACTACAGTGCCCAGGAGACCCAGTTTGCTCTGGTGAGTCATGAACCAGCTTGGAAAGGTCACTCCAGGAGAGAAGTAACACATTATAGTGAAACACAGCACTCGACTGGGAATTAGGAGGCTTGTTTGCAGGAGAACCAAAGGCTGGTACTTCATTTCTCTGACCTTAGCCAATTAAAGTGACCGGGCTGGCCTGAATCAATGCTGTTCAGACATAGCTGGCAGTCACTGTTGGGACTCTCTAAGGTCCCTAAGAAGGGCACCTCTACTTGCCCTTCTTTTCTTCCAACTACTGACAGTGAGTTCCATGGCTGAAACTGAATGCTGTGTGTGTATACTTGTGTGTGTATGTGTGGTGGGGAAATAAAAAAGATACAATTTAACAGAGTCTCCCTTTTCTCCATCATGATCCATCTTGCAAGTCCTGCCTATGGTGAGATTCTTCAATTTATACTACAGTGAGTATTCCCATACCCTTAACTTCTTCTCCTGAAAGTAGATCACTGTGGATTTGCCAGTAAAGGTCCATCGGTTTGGCAACTTCAGGAAAGATCTAGGAAGCAGTGATGGGAGAACACTGTTTCCACTTTACTTGAGAAGTAAAGATTGACTGCCTGAACTCAAGGGGAGACTTGGGCTGACAATGTCTATATCTTAAGACTGATGTTTAGCTTCCTGGTGTCAAAATGTGCTATGACTCAAAACTCACCATCTCAGATAAAAAACAGGATAGTCTTTTTTTTTTTGACCATGCACCATTTGGCATGTGGGACGTTAGTTCCCCAACCAGGGATTGAACCTGTGCTACCTGCATTGAAAGCACAGAGTCTTAGCCACTGGACCACCAGGAAGTCCTAACCAGGGCAGTCTTGACCTGCCTTTGTGATGATTTCAAATGAAAGAGACTCACTCAAGTCATGCACATAAAGTGCCACTCCCTTTCCCCTCCTATTTTACATATGACCATGAGATCCACACAGGCCAAGTGATGAAGATAAATATCTAACCTCCTGCCAGAATCAATGCACATTCATCTTAGTCCAACAGGTCAAGTGCCTAGCTGTAAGGTGAGGTTACCCCCGCAGAAAGCTGGGTGCTGGGGGCAGAGGGTGAAGGACAAAGAGGTTGCAGTCTGCACAGTAGAACAGCCAGGGAGGCCAGAGGAGGGTGGGGCATACTCTACATACATTTCCATCAAAATCCTATGGAAAGAGAGAGTTCTCTCCTAGTGAGTAACCCACCATAAGCACTACCTTTGGAGACAAGCTTTAGATTGGTGCACGCTGTAAAGGGAGCTTCCCAGCTGGCCCAGTAAAGAATCCGCCTACAATGCAGGGTTCGATTCCTGGGTCAGGAAGATCCCCTGGAGAAGGAAATGGCAACC
Source organism: Redunca redunca (assembly GCA_006410935.1). NCBI lineage: Eukaryota > Metazoa > Chordata > Mammalia > Artiodactyla > Bovidae > Redunca > Redunca redunca. The sequence goes on from SJYQ01002958.1 coordinate 46,735, forward strand.
CACTCCAGTATTCTTGCCTGGGAAATCCATGGACAGAGGATCCTGGCAGGCTATACAGTCCACAAAGAGTAGGATCACAGAGTTGGACACAGCTTAGCAACTAAATAACAACAATCTGCTCTAATGAGCCAAGGGGAAATGGAGTGTGGGCAGAGGCCCTCCAGGTGCCCTAGCGCTCTCTACATCCTTGTGGTCTCTGCGGGCATCGGCTTCCTCCTCTGTAAACGGGCCAGGCTGCACACTCTTCTAAGCTCCATCTTCTCTAAGAGTAAGTCTCAATCTATCTCAAGTTTCTGGATGATCTACATAGACTGAGCTTTTCAGTAACATCCTAAAGCCCCCCTGTGATCAGAGGGAAGTACTGAATTTCTCTGAGGGAGCCAGATGATAGGATAAAGAATGTACATCCATCATCAGCCTTCAGAAGGCTGAGCTTAATAACTTCTCCCCCACCTCCAAAGGCACCCTGAGAGCTGTGAGTTGTGGTGAGGCATCTCTGCCTGGTCAGAGAACAGTGTCATTTCTAGAACTCAAGCACTGGCGCCACATTTAAACTCTCTGAGGGGTCGGGTGAGGGGGTGTCGGGGGAGAGACACAAATCACATTTTCTGGGCAAGCAGGTGGCTGAACATTAGCTAGCCAGGTGCAGGCCAGCTGCAGACGGCTGTGTGCTCACCACCCCAAGGGAGACAGGTCTCTGATTCAGATGGACGACAGTGGGGAGGGAGGAAGGTGGTTTCCTTGGCTTCTAAGGCTGGGGTAGTCTCCTGGAGAATCTGTGAGTTTGGAAAGGGCCCCCTGCACATCCCTGGAGGTCACTAGAGCAGGAATCTTGTGGGGAGGGTAGAGGAGAGGGCGGGTCAAGTCTGGACCTCAGAACTCCTAGCCCCCTCACAGAACACCCTCTGGGTTCGAGAAGCAACTGAGCCCAGGACTGGGAAAATGGAAGCTGCAGAGCTGAGAGCTGAGTCAGCGCTGAAATGGCTCACAGGTGCATCCAGGTGTCCGTCTTTGGTGAGAGCACCCTAAACTTGCCATCAGAACCCCATGCAAGGGCCCGAGGATCTTCAGTCCTGGCTGAATCACAGTAACCTCTCTTTCCAGCTACACTTCCTGAGAGACAGCACTCAGCTGCAGGCCACCCCCTCCCCGGAGATCTGCACCCATAAGATTGGGCCATAAGTCTCCCCAGCCTGAGGACAATTCTGGGCCAGGGGCCAAGGCCATGGGCCTGGCAGGTCACACAAGTTTGACTCAGGCCTTTGCCTCTCCCTGAACAGACTGGTTGCTACTGGGTCCTCCAGCCAGAGAGGGTGGGCCAGGGTGTGACCACCCACCTCCGGCCAGAGCAGAGACCTGGTGGGTTGTGCCACTCACAGTCCTCAGAAGTCCCTAACTCTGGGAGAACCCTGGCTCCATCAGGAGTAACAACAAAGCAGGTGTAGGTGTGTGGATGGAATGGAGTGGAGTTAACATCCCAGTCCAGGAGACAGGCAGAGCTTGGGTAACTGAAGGCAGAGGGCAGCCAGGGGCAAATCAATAACACACTTCCCACCAGAGCCTGGTCGGCACAGAGTCTGCACTGCTTGTTTTGGNGAAAGAGTTCTGAGGTCAAACAAGTGTGGGAAACTCTGAATTATACACAAAGAGCTGCTGGGTTGTTTTTTTTTTAACTACAGAACTTCTCAGAGCATCTAATATGTTAAAGACCACTGTGTCTCTCTAAGACAGGGATGCAGGAGGTAGCATTTTCTCATTTGATTGTACAACTATTTTGGGGGAGGTGTAGAACAAAGGCTCAAGGCTCAGGAAACCAGAATTCCAGGGACTATGAACCTGGAAACACCTGACTCACTGGAACCACTTTCTCTGCCAGAAGTCCCATTTTTCTTACTGGGCACAATTTTTGAAGATGCATGAATTTCCTCCAGCAACTCCCCCAGAGTTACAAGTCTTCAGTGGGTCAAGCATGTTAGACAGCAGGAGGTCCTTGCCAGGGTTTGGGGGATTTTTTTTAAACAGGGGAGGCTGTAGGAGGGAGGGAACATCAAAAGATCAGCAATACTATAGAACTTTAAAAAAAGTGAGGGAGAAGGTTCTAGTCTGGGTTCTGCAACTGTCTTGCTCTGTGCCCTTTAGATAGGTTCTTTACCACTGGGCATCGGGCCCCACTCACCCTTCTGCAACAGATGGGAAAGGACCAGATGGTCTGGGGGGCCTCCAACTCCCATGTTGTATTTCTCCCTCTGACCTGTCACCGGGAGAAGCGCTGGTGGACAGTGCTGGGGATGACACAGGAACTGAGACACACGTGTCCCCTGAGACCAGGCACCTTCTCGCCAGGGGCCCCGCCCTACAGAGCGGGAAGGGCATCATGCCTAAAAGGAGCAGAGGCCCCTGCAGAAATACAGGCTGGGCCAGCAGGGAACCTAAAACACTCAACCTCATATGCCAGCACCCAGCACCGAGACTGGTGGTTCTGAGAGAATCACAGACGACCGCCCTGAAGCAGCTCTGAGGGTTCTGTGTTCGGGGCTGTCTAGGTGGTTCAGAGGGCAGGGCACGCCCTCTCTCCCCTAGGATCTGGCCCCAGTCCCCAGCCCTGGTGCTGCCTCTCGGCCCCAGTGCCCCCGCCCCCTCCCAGTCCATCGGCGCCTGAGCTCCACGGCCTGCAAGGCCCCTGGGGCCCGCACGCTGCCCTCCCCTTGGGTCCCACCTTCTCAGCACCCTTGCAGTGTACCCCGTCCTTCCCACTCCCCTACGCCTTCTTTTCTTCAGTCAACAAATACTTAATAAGCAACAGAGCATGCCAGGTACTCTTCCAGGCCGTGGGGGTATGGCAGTGAACAAACCAGACCCGCACTGGGCTCTCAGGGAATGTGTGTTCTAGAGAAGGAAAACAGAAAATGACAAATAAGCACGTGAGAGGTGGTCATAAGTGAAGAATTAAAGCAGGGTGTGGGAACAGTGGGAGATGAAGGATGCTCTTTTAAAAGGTAGAGTATCATGGAAGGCCTCTTGGAGGAGGTGGCATTTGGGCAGAGACCTGAATGAAGGGAGTCATTCTGGAGCAGGGAGTGACTCTGCTCTGAGCCCACCTCCAGACTGTTCACAAAGCCAGTCACCCTGGGTTTCAGAGTGTCAGGAGACCTGGCCAAGGAGAGGTCTGAACAGGGACCAGCCGAGCCCTTCACACAGAGAAAGTCAAACTGCCCAGGTCCCAGCAGCATCCTCTTTATGGACCTGAACATCCCATTCTCCTCCCCTCCCACTGTGTCTCTGGGACCTGGCTCTGTGACGGATCCATGGCTTGGAGGTTAATCAGACAGGAAAAGAGAACAGAGTGTCAGCTCCTTCCCAGCAGAGACAGATACTCAGGGCCCCCAGTCCACAGCCTTGGCCTGTGAGATTGCAGACTGGCAGGTGACAGTGGGGTGGGGCCTCCCTGTCTGTCTCCGGGTCTCAGTTTTCCATCTGTGAAATGCGAGGCCTAAAGGGTCTCTAAGAGCCCTTCTGGTCCTAAACCACTGTGTGGCTCTGGACTAGCATGGACTGAGTTTCCAGGAAGAGGCAAAGACACAGAGTGGAGAAACTTCTGAGAGTCAGAGGAATGCCGTCACTTCCACACCAGAGAGGATGATCGGAAACGCAGTCACTGAAGCATTAACCCACAAAGAGGTCCTTCTGGGAGGCCCTCAGCTCTCCGACATCAAAGTCTTGTGGGCCGAGTCTCAGCAGTCCATTTCATTTACCGTGCTCTGGACCTCTGGTTTATATAAAACAGACTCTAAAGGTTATTCCGACAGCTTCGGGGATATTTCATACTCTCTCCGCCCACTCTCTGATTGGGGATGAAGGGCAGAGCTATAAAATCTGCTTGAGAGGCAACCCCTTATCAGGGGGCTGGCAAGGCACTGTTTGCTGAAGGCCCTGTCTGCCCAGGTGCAGCCACCATGCAGGTCTGAAACAACAGATGGCCTGGGCTTGGAAGCGAACATGCCGTCTCCTCTGGACAGGCCATATTTACCCAGGGACAAGTGGCATAAGAGCCTGCTGAGGGCTGTACCAGAGACTGGGCCCCACACCAGGTGCCACTGGGGCCCCTGCACACTGGGCTGAACATCCCCGGGGTGTACAAAACTCATACTAGGAGCATACCACCTGAATGAGTTGAACACAGAGCAACAGTTTTAACTGGAGTTTTTAAAAAATTACAAAATGGAGGTTGCTAAATAATGAAAAGCATCATTTTTATAGTAAAAAGGGGAGTTTGCTTTACAAAGGCAATACAAAAATTCACATTAATTTTTTTAAATGAAAAGCTAGACATCAAAGAATCTCTGAGCTTGCTTCAGGTGCTGCCCTTTGACCTTCCTGTGTGCACACTTGCCAGCCTCTTCCACAAGGGCTGCTGCAAAGTCACTCCAGTCGTGTCCAACTCTTTGTGACCCTATGGACTGTAGCCTGCTAGGCTCCTCTGTCCACGGGAGTCTCCAGGCAAAAATACTGGAATGGATTGCCATGTCTTCCTCCAGGGGATCTTCCTGACCCAGGAATCGAACCTGTGCCTCTTAAATCTCCTGTATTTGTAGGCAGGTTCTTTACCTCTAGCGCCACCTGGGATGGCACCACTAGTACCACCTGGCATGGTTCTTTATCACAAAGGCTGCTGCTGCTGCTGCTAAGTCACGTCAGTCGTGTCCAACTCTGTGTGACCCCATAGACGGCAGCCCACCAGGCTCCTGTTCCTGGGATTCTCCAGGCAAAAACACTGGAGTGGGTTGCCATTTCCTTCTCCAATGCATGAAAGTGAAAAGTGAAAGTGAAGTCGCTCAGTTGTGTCCGACTCTTCGAGACCCCATGGACTGCAGCCTACCAGGCTCCTCCATCCATGGGATTTTCCAGGTAAGAGTACTGGAGTGGGTCGCTAGTACCTTCTCCATCACAAAGGATACTTGGTAGAAAAACTTAACAAGCTTTAAGGGTATAAATGCCTGGGCTATCTTTCATTCCACTGATACTCACTGGGTGTCTGAACTGTGCCCCATGGGTTTAGGCATTCTGGAGTTACCTGCACTTGAGATTCTATTTAGACCTCTTTTTGGCCAGGTCCTGACACTCTGAAACCCAGAGCGACTGACTGAGAACAATTTGGAGGTGGGCTCAGAGCAGAATCACTCTAACCCAAAAACAAACTTGAGGCCCAGAATCTCAAGTTTAAAATTTGTAAAATGCAGATAATGAATTTATCGCAATGGGTTATTATTAAGATTAAATTCTTTCTATCTACCTACCTAGCTAGCTAGCCATCTTCTCCTAGAACAGCACTTGGTAGTCAGCAGAGATTCAATTACTTGCAGCTCCTGACCCTCAACCATGGTTAAAGGCAACAGTGATGTTTTCCATCAAAGCAGACACCCCTTAGAACAATTCCACTTCCACCCTCTAAATCCTGCTTTCAAGCATTAAAGTTATTGGTTCTTTCTCCTCCATCACAAAAGTGCACTAAGCAGCATTACACTACACAGAGGAGGTTAATTCATTCAACCAACGGATATTTACTGAGTTCCTACTGTGTGCCAGGCACACCACAGAGAACAACAGGCAACCCCCACTCCCCGGAGCATACGTGGGGGAAGATAGACAGCAAACAAACAGAATAGATAAACACTATAGGTAGCAGTAAGGACTTCTAGGAACTACAAAGCGGGGTGAAGGATGGGGGGGGGTGGTTCTGAAAAGGACCGAGAAAGTGACATTTGCACAGACCTGAAGGAAGGGAGCAGTGAGGCGAGGAGACGTGCGTACAGCATGCGGGTAATTAATAAGCAGACCTGAGACTCGGCACCCAGGATTCTGACCCCCTGGTGCTCTTCCGGCTGCACGAGCTCTAGGTTGGCAAGAGGGAGGGGAGGATACCGCCAGGACCCACAGGGGCATAGGAGAAAGTGTTATCATTTCCAGTTATCACTTGTACTTAATTTTTCTATTTGTCCTTAAGCATCTTAATATACATAATATAAAAATACACCCACTGCCGGGACCCATGGGGGCATAGGAGAAAGTATTATCATTTGTATTTAATTTTTCTATTTGTCCTTAAGCATCTTAATACACATAATATAAAAATACACCCACTGCCTGGACTCATGGGGGCATAGGAGAAAGTGTTATCATTTTTACTTAACTTTTATATTTGTCCTTAAGTATCTTAATTTACATAATATTAAAATATACCTACTGGGGATACAGACTGAAACACCTTGTACTGAAGAGATGTTTTTCTGCAGGCCGAATTTGAAATGCCTGCAGAGCCTGCCTCCACCTACCCTCGGTCCAGGCTCTGACCAAGCTGGGGATCTCTCACCTCCGGTTACACTTGGAATGCAAGAACCTGCCCAGATGGAGGCAGGCTGCTTCCCTCCCTGGCTCAGGCAAGTGCCGTCGGCTCCAGAGCAGTGTGCGGGGCGACCTGGTCATGCCAGCTCTGGGGTGGCGCCTTCCCATCAACCCTGCTATGCCGCTCGGGTAACCCAGCCCAGCACGGCCCTCTCGATCCAGGGGAGCCAGACAGATGCAGCCACGGCAGCCGGCTGTGCGTGCCTCTCAGCTCCTCCCTGGAGCTTCACTCAGCGCCAGCCGAGCCGGGCGATGCTCAAGTGCACCATGTCATTGATTATATCACCAGCAAGACAGGCCAGAAGGCTGTGAACGGAGACAAACAATGCCCCCATGCCTCATTTTGTTAGCAAATTAATAACAGCAATATTGCTGGGATGGGACAGTTTCAGCTTTTACTGACTCAAATGATCACAATTCTCAGTGCTCAAGAACAGGGCGACTTTGGTGGCCAGCTCTGGAAGGGAGCCACTGAATGTGCAAATCAAACACCCCTGATACCCTGGGGGCAGGCTCAGGTATGGAGGTCGGGACAGGAGCCTGGCGGCTCACTCCCTGATGTGCGACGACCAAACCAAGAGCCCCTGTGGAGGCCGCCACAGCCACGTTCCTCCCGAGCAAGGGGCACCTCAGTGCCTCCTGGGCCAAGCCAGTAACGTGTGCAGAGCAGGCAGGTGGTGACACAGGAGGGAATGGAGGGCATGGGGGTGGCAGTGGGGAGTACACTCTCATCAAAGGCAATTACATCTTTCTCCTATTTTTTTTTTTTTAGGCCAATAAAACAAAATGATTCAAACAGGAAAAGCTCCCCCTTGTCAAAAAACCCCATCCCACACAACACAGCCAAAGGTGGGTGTGGTCAACCCTACTGTAATCTCTAGCCTGAAGAATGTTCCAAAACATTCTAAAGACCCACTAGCAACATCCTAAGAAGAGTAGCGTAGAGGTAAGGATGGAGTGGTTTCTGCAGTGGTTAGACTCTTGGGGCAGCATCACACCAGTTCAGTTCAAACTCAGCTCTGCCATTCACTGGCTGTGCAACCTCACTTCAATTTTTTTGGCCCCTTTTGTTGTTCTGTACATGGAGAAGAAACCAGCAAACTCATAGATAGGTACTGGAAGGACTACCATTAAAATAAGATAAAGCATGCAACTGCTCAGAACTTACAGAACAGATGTCTAATATGATGTTGTTTTTTAGTAACTAATTTCTGTCTGACTCTTTGGGACCCCATGCACTGTAGCGCGCCAGGCTCCTCTGTCCATGGAATTCTCCAGGCAAGAACACTGGAGTGGGTAGCCATTCCCTTCTCCAGAGGATCTTCCCGACTCAGGGATCAAGCCTGGATCTTCGGCATTGCAGGCAGACTCTTTACCACTGAGCCACCAGGGAAGCTGGTCTAATCTAAAGCATGTATCTAAAATTTAACATGGCTAGAAAAGAACCACTCCCCTACTGCTGTCCCAGCCTCTTTCTCTCGACCTCTGGTCTTTCCCAGCTCCATGGACGGCATCACTGCCACCCAGACGCTCAGACCAAACAACATGGGATGCTTCTCAGCAGTTCCCACCTCCTCACCCTCCCATGGCCGAACCCAGGAGTGTGCTGGAGCTGGCAAGGACAGGCTCACAGAGCTGACTGTGAGACTGGGAGCCTGAAATCAGCCATGGTGGGAATATTACACCCCAGAGACCGGCCCACTGCTTGTGAGGGCTTCCCTCCCACCCCAGCTGGCTTACCGGCATCCCACTGTCCTCATTACACGTAAGCCCGATTGACTCTACCTCCCAAATAGCCTGATTCCAGTAATGTCTCACGGTCCACCACCAACCGCAGGTCCCAGTCACCACCCCCCCTTAGCCACCTGGAAGAGCATACCGGCCCACTTCCTGTCACCCTGCTCTCTTTTGTGCCTCTCCACCACCATCCTCCCCAGAGCAGCCAGAGTGAACTTTCCAAGTACCAATCAGAGCATCTCTCTTCTAATTAACTCCCTGCAACAGCCTCTCATCATGCTCAGAGAGACTTCCTGAGGGCCCCTCCCTCCGCCCTCTCCCTCTCTCACTGGGCTTCAGTCCTGGCAGTCTTCCCATCTCCAGGTCATCACATGCTCACCCCTGTCCTATTCCTTCTGTTTGGAAAGTTCTCTCCCCAGGTCTCTGCAGGGCTGCCCCCTTCTCACCACTGGAGTCTAAGCTCAGGTTTCACTCCTTCAGGAAGGCCTCCCTGACCACCTTAGCTAAAGCCACTCCCCAGCTATCCACCACCACACTTCCCTCTCTTATCCTCTGGTTGGCCTTGGGTACCTGCAACTTCCTGTCTTTGTGTTTGTCTGTCTTGTTGAAACTGGAATGGCAGCTCCCTGAGGCTGAGGACCCTGACTCTTGCTCTTACAGCCCTGTTATCAGTGCTGGAGCACTACACCCAGCAACACTGATAAGTGGGGCTGTGGTGATGAACCCACTGTTTCACCAGGCCCCTCTCTGCTAGAATGGACTCCAGCCTCCCATCAGAAGGCGGGGAAGATGCTCCAGGCCCATTGAATCTGTAGAGAAGGCACACACCTTGGTGTTGATCTGACAACCAAGTGAAGCTCAGATTCAACTAGTTAGAGCCCAGATAACTGCCACTGCTACCTGCTGGGTGACCAGGGAGTCGCCACCTCCCCACCTTCATCTCCCCACCTGCAAGACTAGGAAAATCATACCTGCCTAAAGGGACCACTGTCAAAGTGAGCACTGAGCCCAGGCCTGGCACCCAGTAGGAACACACACTAGTACCCCTTTCCTGGTCCCACCCACAGCACCTTCCATTCCTCCTGCTACTGCTGACACCATAACACTTGACATGTGCTGCCCAGAAAAGAACAGTTCTGACTTTGCTCAACTCTCCTCCGACAACCAGACATGATGACAAAGCCTTCATTCCAGTGAGACAGCATCAACACCACATTCTGCTCTAGAGAGATGTTAGCTGCTTCTCCCGTGGCTGCCCCGTGTCAGGGGCGGCCTGGCACGGCCGAGAGCCCGGAGATACTGGGCACCACCCAGCCCGCCCGAGCTGGCTCTCGTGGAGACAGGGGACACCACCAGCTGCCCAGAAAGATCTCATTGGCTGCTGAGCTGCCCTCAGCCTGAGCAGAGCCAGGGAGCCCTGGGAACAACAGTGCATCTCAGTCCTGGAGTCTGATGTGAGTATTTTCAAACCATCTCTCTGAAGGGGTCTGGAAACCCAGGGTCATCACCTGGGACCCTGGAGGTGTCCACATGGGTTAGAGATGGTGCAGCCAAACCCCAAAGAGCCAAACGGCCCCTGGTCCCATAACACTCTAAGTGAGCAGCCTGAACTCAGGTCCCTTGACTCTGCCGCGCAGCTTTATATCAAAGCAAGGGGCACTGATGCAGCGTGAGCGGGTTCAGGCATCCACTTGCTGTCCTACTGCATCACTGCCTAGGGAATCTGCCGAAGCCTGAGGAACAAACTACAGAAAGTCCTGGCCACCGGCCACCTCCAGGAAGAAAGAATGGGGGCTCTCACTCATCTGTGTCAGATCTGCCCTCCAAGGCTGGACCAGGGATCAGAGTCAACACCTCTATCCCACAGGACTGGCTGCCAGCCTAGCTGAGACCACAGAGTCTAGAAAGCCCGACAGAAGTGGACACAGCCTAGCGCAGAGGAGGATGCACTGGACACGGAGGCACAGGCTCCATCTGGGGCTCTGCCATTCCGAGGCATCACGGGAGAGAGGGCCCTTCCCCAGGAAGCCTCGGATCCCCAGCTATGCACGAGGGGCTGGGAATGGTGACCTCTAAGCGTCCCTCCATCTGTGACACTCTCTGCATCTGAGGGTGCTCATTCAATTCATTCTTTTCTGGTCCTCGGTCGTTCATCCAACCTACCTTCCCTGAGCATCTTTTCTGGGCCAGGCACTGTGTTAGGTACCATGGGGGAAATGTAGTCCTTTCCCTCAAGGAATTTTGAATCTTATTCTTTGTTAAGAGACTTAACATCTCTTAAGTCTCAGTTTCCTCAATACAAAACAGATTTGGTGACAATTCCCACAACAAAGACCGAGGCGCCTGGACTGAGTATCACAACCCAGAGGCAAGCACCATCACCTTCCTTGCCTCACAAAACCAGGAATGAGTGAGTGATAGTCGCTCGGTTGTGTCCAACTCTTTTCGACACTATGGACTATAGCCCGCCAGGCTCCTCTGTCCATCGGATTCTCCACGCCAGAATACAGGAGTGGGTAGCCATTTCCTTCTCCAGGGGGAATGGCAAACAAAAGCAGGAAGACAATCCCTTTTCCCTAAGTCATTGTGACAAAGACAGTCACACCCTAATCCCTGGAACCTTTGCAGGGGCTTTGCAGATGTCATTAAGGTTATGGACACTGAGAAGAGGAGATTATCCTGGATTATCCAGATAGGCCCAACCTAATCACATGGGTCCTTAAAAGCAGAGGAGCTCTCCCAATTGGGTCAGAAAGAGACGCAGAGCTAGAAGAGGGATCAGAGAGACTCGATGAAGAAGGACCCAACTAGCCGCATCTGGCTCTGAACGTGGAGGAAAGGGGCCACAAGCCAATGAGCGCGGTGGCCTCCAGAAGTTAGGTACAGCCCTCAGTTTACATTCAAGAGGAGGAAGGGGACTCCTACAACTGCAAGGAATTGAATTCCACCAATAATACAAAAAGAGCAAGAAATGGATTCTCCCTGAAGACTCCAGAAAGGAACACAGACTCCCAACACCTTGATTTTAGACTGGTTGAGACCTGTACCAGACTTCTGACCTAGAGCTTGCTAACAGAATAACTGTGTCCTGCTTTAAGTCATGATACTTTGTGGTGATACAGGGGCAGCAGTCATTGAAAACTACTCCAGTTGCTACACACTCAGAAGGTACTGGAGCTGGCTGCTGGGGCTTCAAGGTTTGCATTCCAGGGAGGACCTTGTGTGTCACATGGACACTCAGCCACACCGTGATGCTAGTCTCGTGGAGAATGCGTGTCTATGCGTGCTCAGTTGCTCAGTTGTGTCTGACTCTTTTGTGACTCCATGGACTGTAGCCTGCCAGGCTCCTCTGTCCGTGGGATTTTTACAGGTGAGAATACTGGAGTGGGTTGCCACTTCATCCTCCAGGGGACCTTCCCAACCCAGGGACTGAACCCACGTCTCTTGTGTTCCTGCATTAGCAGGCAGATTCTTTACCACTGAGCCACCTGGGAAGCCCCTGGAGAGTGCACGAGATGACACCAATTCACCACGCCTGGTACACAGCAAGCCCTCAAAATATGATCCTACTGTCACCCTGCTCATCAGCCTTAACAGTCTAGCAGCTAAGTGGCACTGCCCTGCTTCCCTGCGTTATCAAAAAGGGACTGGACTCCATGCTCTCCTGCTCTCCCCAGACCTGTCTCCTCTGGGTTTACCCCCTGCCCCACGTCTGCATTTCCACCTGAGATGGTCACACAGGCTGCCGGGCTCCAGGGTGAGCCTTCGGCAGGGCTGACAGATTCCCTGCACACGTGAATGGGGGGAAGACCTCACCAGGCCACGGCTTTCCTGCTCTTTCTTGGAGGCCACCGATCCAGGGAATCCCAGGGCCCCAGAGCTTGGGGGAGGGGGTGGGCATTCTAATCTAGAGTGTCACATCACCCTGGCTGTAGAGGGGTAAACCCCAGGCCCAAAGAAGGGCTTATTTTATTTTATTTTTTTAAGGGTTTAAGGATACCTTTAGATGGGCAGCCCATCATCTCCTGCGCTAACAACCCTAGTGTTCTTCAGTTTCTAGGGACCAAGGGCGTCCTCCACCAGCCCCATAGTCTGCTAAGGAAATAAAGGGAAAGGGCTGCAAAGCTCACTGCAGATCGGGGAGCTGCCTCACTTGCCCTCTAGAGCTGTGAGCACTGTGCTGCTCCTCCCACTGACACGCTCTGTGCTTAATAAGGCTCCCATAAAGATCGTTCCTTCGAGATAATCATAGACTCTCAGGGGCATGCCACTCTTAGCTGTCAGCATCATTTAGGAAGACCTTATAAAGGCTTTCTCAGCCTCCTGTTCATCTCAAAGTTGAGCTCTCTTTAAAACGCTATTAAATCCCATTGCAAAACTTCTGTGCTTCTTTCCTAAGCTTCTCCCACACCCCACCGGGCCGCCTCCCCCCACGTCCCATCCCCCCGCACCCCCTGAAGGCTTGGGTCCAATGGCCGCATTCTCTCTGAGCACCACTGTTGGTTCTGGTGCTGACCATCCTCCTCTCTGCCTCGGTTTCCTCCCGCACCCTGGGGAGAGGAAAAATTAAAGACCACGGGACACTGGCACATGTACAGCTTTGCCAAAATGAGAAGCATGACCACAACGTCACAGCCGTGCCCCCATCCTCTGTTCACTGTGACAAGCTGCCTTGGGAGAACCAATAGCTCTTCTCAAAGAACAAGGCTACAATCCCATTATCTGGTCCAGTTTCTTAACCTGCCGTCAAGCCCAGGTGTGGCAGATCCACAGCCTGCCTTTGGGAGACTATTAACCCCAATAGACAAATACTGTTTTTACGAACTCAGAACAGCGCGGGAGACGGAAGAGATTCTGTTTTTTCCAAGGATACTCTTCACAGCTTCCATCAGTTTCTCAAAGCAAGCTGAGACCCAAAAGACATTAAGAATGCTGCTTTTAGGACCTAAACTCCTCCTGGAGCCTCCAAGAAACACTTGGAAGTTCAAGTACCACTTCGTTCTGAAAGCCTGGAACTTGTCATGGAACCCGGCCATAGTAGGTTCCTGGTAAAGGATTTTTAAAAGAACAATTTTGAAAGCACCACCTAAGGCGATTTCTTCATGGGGTGGGGTGGGTGGGGGGAGGC
>SJYQ01002958.1:60024-89274 GCA_006410935.1 Redunca redunca
GGATGAATTTTTGCAGTCGGATGGGTATCCTGGCAGATCCCCAGGCTAGGTGATCTCAGTCCTGGTATCAGGTCTGCCTCCAACTTCAGTTTCTTCACCAGCAAAAAGAGGCCAGAACCATCTGTCCTGCAGGGCTGTCCAAAGAGCTACGGGGAGCTTTGTCATTTTCTACCTCTCCTGTCGTGTTTCTGGAGCTAACAGCCTAGTCCCGTTGTTTTTCAGCATCAGGCTGACATATACTGTTCTCTGTTCTGTTGCATTTTTGGACTGACCAGGCCTCCTCGAGTTCCACTGATTCAAATTCTCAAATCTTGGAGAGCCCAAGGCACCAGGGCCTTCCCTACCGACAGAGGCCATGGGGCAGGGTTTTTTTCCTTCTGCTCCAGGCATAGTACACACTTCCAGACGCTTCTCTCTCAGGGCTATTGCACAGGTTGGGGGTTTTCAGGATTCTTCCAGAGCACACAGGGAATCAGAGCCATGACAGAGCCACAGAGGAAAGCAGAAGGCGGCAGTAGACATGGTCCTGTACCAACAGTCAAGAGGTCCTGGCTCCAGTCTTCACTTCTGGGGCATTCCTTGACCTAGGACAGTTAGATTTCCTCTCCTTCCTTTATCTGGAGACAGGGCAGAAGGTGGCAGAAGGAAAGATCTCATTATCGGACACAGGAGAAAAGTCGCTCTGTTCCACGTGCAATGGAAACGCCAGTGGCCCACGGTTCACAGACGGCTTCTGTGAAGTTACGTGTCTGCTGAGGCCTGGACGGGGAGTAGGAACTGGCCAGGCCAAGAGCAGGGTAAAAGGGGCTCCAGGAATAGGGCCCAGCATGGACAAAGGCCTGGAGATGAAAGTGAGCAAGCAGAATCTGTCACAGAAACCGAGGAAAGATCAGCGTGGTTTCAGCAGACAAGGAGGAAAGGCAAGGCCAGAGGCTGGAGGCATGGGAGGGGCCAGATCATGCATAACCTGGAGCCTGACCTAGGGAATCAGGCCCCGGGGAGCCATGAGTCACTGCTGAGCTGTCATGGGTGCCCAGCAAATGCGCTTCTTGAGCCAGCCCACGGAGTCAGTTATCACGGTGGATAGATAGCATGGTTACGCCCCAAGTTCACCATCAGGTCTCATCATCTCTCATCCTGTGTAGCTTTTTCCTTTATTTATCTTGGCTGTGCTGGGCTCTTCATTGCTGTGTGCAAGGACTACCCTTCGTTGCGGTGCACTGGCTTCCCGTTGTGGTTTCTCTTGCTGGGGCGCATGGGCTTAGTTACCGCACGGCTGTGGGATCAAATCGGAACTGGGATCAAACCCGTGTCCCCTGCATTGGGAGGCAGATTCTTAACCACTGGACCACCAAGGAAGCCCTCATTTTGTGCAGAGTTTTATGTTGGGACCTTTCTTGCCAAACTTATCACCACAGGAGAACATTATCCCTTTTCTCCACTGATGCTGGTACCTCATTTCCTACCCTTCCCTACAACTCAACACCCCTGGGAGCACCCAAAGGGTGGGTGATGGTCCATCCCCACCTACCAGGAAAGACATTTGAGGCCCACAAACAAATCACCTCCTTGCTCGAGAAAGTGTGAGCCAGCCGGGCGTCCAGTTTTCAGGGTGGAGCAGCTCTCCTTAGCACAGTAGGGCCATCGACCATCTCCCGCAGAGCACAGGGAGGAAACGAAGAGGTGGGATGTTTGAGAGACTTTCCGAGCCCACCTGGGGCCAGGCACAGCTTGATAACTGTTTTACGGCAATTCTAAGAATATCAGAAAGACACATTTGGACATCTGGATCAGAGCACAAAGCACAACAGAACCGATTTCGGATCACGAGTTGTTTGGCATCTCCTCTGTCTCCCCCTGAGTAAGCGCCTCTGCCCTCCACGGCACACACACAGCTCTGTCCCTTACTGGACTTATATCATGTGTTGTGGTTGAATTATTTATGTTTTATCTCGCCTACCTGATTCCCTTTTTTTTTTTTAAGTAAGAAGTTATTGGTGGCTGCACCGGGTCTTCGTTACTGTGTGCAGGCTTTCCTCCAGGTATGGCGAGAAGGGGCTACGCTCCAGCTGCGGTGCGAGGGCTTCCCGTTGCGGTGGCTTTCCTGTTACAGAGCACGGGCTGCAGGGCGCACAGGCTTCAGTCACTGCAATGCACGGGCTTAGCAGGAATCAAACCTGTGTCCCCTGCACTGGCAGGTGGATTCTTAACCACTGGACCACCAGGGAAGTCCCCTCCTACTTGATTTTTAAGTTTACTCAGGAATAAGATCTGGGGGTGTCATCCATACATAAAACGAGGGGAATGGTAGCCCTGGGATAGTACAACCGAGGGTCCTAGGAAAGCTCTTGAGGTCAGCCCCTGGGCTACACCGCAAGACAGTGACCTTGGACAACTGAGTTAACCTTGCTTTAGTCTTCTCGTCTGTAAAAAGGGAGTCATAATACCTAAGTCTCGGTGCAATCCCTGATGACTAAATAATCTTAATGCATATAAAACACCTGCCACTTGGCAGACCTTCAGGGAATCTGGCCTTCTTACTCCTCCTCTGCATTTTCCTACAGTCCCCAGCCCGGGCCTTCGCAAATACTCACCAAAAAGCTGGGTGAAGAGAGAGTCAACGATGCCACCCTAGCGCTAGGGGGTCCCTTGCCTCCTGGGGCAGCACAGAGGCTGCTGCGCCAGCCGTGTATCAGCGTCTAGAAGCCAGGCTCACACAACAGAAAGCTGCAGAGGCTCGGCCTGTGTAAGCAGCGTCCTGAGCTGATACGCACACTCCCTCACTGCAAGCACTGAGCTAAATCTGGTGTCCTGTTAAAAATGACTAAGCAGCAATCACCTTGAATTGAACAAGAATCCCCAGTCCATCACTTTTTGCTGAATTGTAAATCAGAGTGCTCACAACTGATCCTGCAGCAGAAACTCTTGAAGCAAGGATATGTCACAGGGGACCTTTACTTATTAGACAAACTCGAAAGATTAAAGGTTTTTCAGGATGAAAAAGTTACCAAATATAGCAAATAATCTCAAGTTCCCTAATTATGCAAAATATAGCTAGTGCATGAAACAGTTATATTCAAATAAGACCTGTTCTGGTTTTTTTTTTTTTTTTTCCTGGCCACTAAAGATGTCCTCTCGAGGCTTACCAAAGAATCTTTCCCCATGGTAACATGAACTGCATAAGTGAACCCTGATCCAAGTGCTTTACCTGGATTTACTTGTCTAATCCTTTGTTCAACGAGGTGGGCTAAGTGCTGTCACTACTCCCATTTCACATCTCAGGAAACTGAGGTACCAGGAGGGTGCACAGCTTGCCAAGGTCACGCAGGTAATAAGTGGCTGGGCCAGGCAGGCCAGTCCACCTCCAGACCTGCACACTGAACCACTGGGCTTTACTGCCCCTCAAAACCCAGGAATGAAGCTGGGCTTGGGAGTCCACTTTGCTTATAGAGTCTATCAAAAACTTTCACATTCAGGATCTCATTTGCTGCTCCTGACAACCATCTGAGATAACAAAGGTCTTATCACCATTTTACAGGGGATGACCCCCTCATCCCCCAAGGGGCTTACTGAGGGTCCAGACTTGCCGATTTCTAGCCTGGCAAGGAGCAGAGACAGGACTTGAGTGCCTGCACTTCTGAGTGGCAGGAGGTTTGTGCACAAGAGCGGGCTGTGCTCGGGAACGCACGTGCTGGCAGCTCAGGGACTCTGCAGCGGGCGCTGGGGCATCTCCTTCCAGCTCTGCCCCTCCAGCTGCAAATGTGGGGGATGAGGGAGGTTCACAGATGGCTGACGCCAGCAGGAAGGGGGAAATCTAGGCAGTATGGGCCATGCCTTTCTCTTCTGAAGACTCAAACACGTGCCCCACAGAGTACTGTCCCCTGCTCCCCGCAGCATTAGATTCTCCTGAGGCTGACAGACTCAAAGGAACATCACTTAGTTTCCTGGACCTCCCTTTGCTTCATAGAACACACTATTATTACTTTTCAAGAAACTGAGATAATTTTTTTTTCGATGTGGACCATTTTTAAAGTCTTTATTGAATTTGTTACCACATGGTTTCTATTTTCTGTTCGGGTTTTTTGGCCCCGAGGGATGTGGGATCTTAGCTTTCCGATCAGGGATCGTACCCACAACCCCTGCATTGGAAGGGAAAGTCTTAACCACTGGACTTCCAGGGTAGTCCTAAGAAACTGACATATAATTTACAGATAGTAAGACATAAAATCCTAGGTATACAGCTCCACAGATTTCTATAGATTATAACCTTTGTAACCACTGCCTAGATCAAGATATTATTCTAGATTTTTTTTTTTTTTGCCCCTAGCGTAGGAAGGAAGGGCTTAGCGCTGGAGCCCTGCCGCAAATTCTTCTACTGCTTGGACCTGGTCCTAGCATCTGCGGGAAGTAATTGAAAATTCCAAGATCTGTAGGGAAAGGGAACAAAGAGCCAAGCCTAGGCTCTGGAGAGAGGAGACAGGGCAACCAGAGAGAAGTCTCCACAGAAGCAGGGGCAGCAAAGCCCTTCCCTCCCACTGCATACAGTAAGTGCTCAATAAAAAGCTGTGGCTTCATATGCTTAGCCAGTCTTAGTCCACTGGGGACCCACATATACAAATAATACGTAGCACACATGTCTAATGGAGTTTCATATAACAGTTGCGAACACTTCTTCCAGGCCCAATAGGCAATTTACAAGAAAACCTACAACAGTGTAAATGGGCTGCTCTACTGATGGTGTAAATCGGCCCCAAATATTCACTGCGCACCATGGACCTCTTTGGCTCGTGCGGTAGAAAAGAGTAGAATTGGGATTCCCTCCACAGGAAGGTTACAACCTAGATCAAGAAACAAGTCCTAAACGCACCAAATGTTCGCAACTGGTAAACAATAACAACCATAATTATCATTATGTGCCTTCCCTGGTGGCTCAGACAGTAAAGAATCTACCTGCAATGCAGGAGACCTGGCTTCGATCCCTGGGTCGGAAAGATCCCCTGGAGGAGGGCCTGGCAACCTACTCCAGTATTCTTGCCTGGAGAATCCCATTGACAGAGGAGCCTAGAAGGCTACAGTTCCTGGGGTCACAAAGAGCTGGACACAACTGAGCGACTAATACCTTCACTTTTTTTTCAGGGCTGGGTTACATACCTTCTTCTCTGCTTCCTACATGCCTCCAACCTACTCACTGGAAGGTGGCACAGCCAGGATGCCACACAGGCACGGCTGGCAGTAAAGCAGGCGCAGGCGCCCTCCTGCCCACGCAGCTTCTCTGCGCACAGCTCACACGCAGTGCACCCCATTAGGCTCACGGGAGCAGGACTGTCTAGGAACAGTGCACGTGCGTGCGCCACGCATGGATGACGCCCAGGTAAACACGACCACGACGGTATATTAAGATGCTGCCCAGTGTGGTGAGGATTCATGCACAAGACAATCTGGAGAACAGAGATCCTGGCACGGGTGAGCGTACAGAGCAACAGCCCGCGGAGCAGAGGAGAGTGAGCTGGTCCTCAGAGGTCGGATCTACACACACAGAAGACAGCAGGGGCCCGCCTGGGCCTCCAGCACAGATGGAGAGAGAGAGGGATGCCAGAGGTGGGCATCCCAGAGTGGGCTCGGGATCTGGGTGGCGGGCAGGGTTTCAGACCCACTTGAGGTGGCTGCACAGGGCAGTGAGAGAAGACTCCAGGCACCAGACTCAGAGAAAGGCTGAGCCAGAGATGGCCGTGAGGGGCCCTGGTTGGGCGCAGGCAGTGAGGCAAGACACACCTGCAGGCAGGTGCTGGGAAGAAGGTGGTGGCTCAGGGACCTGGGTGGGGACAGAGACACTGCTGCTGCTCCCAAGATGACACGGAGGAGCCCTGCCCAGGTACCCCCAGCCTCAAGAGGGTGGAACTGCTGCTCAGAGTCAGTGTCTTTTTTTTTTTTTTGGCCACTGAAAGATTTTTATCCTCTTTTTTAAAAAAAATTCTGCTTAAATGTCATTCCACACTATAATTATCTATAAGATCATGGTTTTGACATATAAGGGGCTTTTGGTCCTAAAACACATGAAAGTAAACATTAACATATGTGTTCACCTGCAGACCACTAAGCCTTTGGGCTACACCTGGAGAAGCTTGCCAAGCTTCTGACTGCCAGGGATCTGCACCTCGACCCTGTGCTTGGCTCCTAAAGCCCAGCCAGAAATGACTGTCCTTCCGAGGCCATGCAGAGTCCACCCACTTCATCCCTGGGAGGGCTCCTTCCCTTTTTCGTCCCTCCTCTATCAGGACACACACACACACACACACACACACACACAGATCACCAAGGCTCCCCCCACCCCCATGCACCAGGCCTTGCAGGGGAATGACAGTCCTCATATCCATAAAACAAGGGTTCACAAGAGTCTGTCAGGGAGCTTTCTTTCTGACCTCGCCCTTAGATCAGACCACATTCCAAGTAACCACTTGGCACCCATTTTCCTGGTTCATCTGTGACTCTAGTATGGAAACTTCCTTGTGGTTTCCTCCCACACACAGGCACACTCCTGGCCTAGCACCTTCACACTTCCTATTCCCTCTGCCTACAAGACTCTGAAGCTCCAATACTTTGGCCACCTGATGTGAAGAACTGACTCATTGGAAAAGACCCTGATGCTGGGAAAGATTGAAGGCAGGAGAAGGGGATGACAGAGGATGAGATGGTTGGGTGGCATCACCAACTTGACAGACATAAGTTTGAGCAAGCTCCAGAGTTGGTGATGGACAGGGAAGCCTGGCGTGCTGCGGTCCATGGGGTCGCAAAGAGTTGGACACGACTGAGCAACTGGACTGAACAACACTCTTCCCCCACTGTACACGGCTGGCTCCCTCCCGTCCACCAAATCTCTGCACCAATTTCATCTTGGTGTGGCCTTCCTGACCTCTTTGAAAAACCCCTCCACATTCTTTATACCCCTTCCCTACAAGGTATGAGCTCAATAAAGACCTGCAGAGTAAAAACATGAATGAACGATAATGTTGGTAGAAAGCTTTTTAACCAAATGGTTTCATACACTTCAGGGCAAAGACCACAAACATCTGAAAATAGCCATTCACACTCCCTCTTCCCTGGAAGAATTGCTAGTGTGGTTCTTGACCAGAAGGTAGCAAACACACCTGGCCTGGCTGAGCTGAGAGACCTTAAGTTCTCATGCAGGTGAGCAGATGGCCATGGTGCCCACCACTGGGGAGGGTTACAGTCTGGCCCTGTGTGGCACCCATGCCATTTTACAGAAAGGGCCAAGCTGAGCACTTCTGCTACAGAGATTCTTCGAATTAGCCTCCTTGCTGCTGAAGTCAGGCCAACATCTGCTACAACAAATGACAGAACATCACTCTTATCTGGGAGCCACTTGTCCAGCAATTTCTGAGAGTCAAAACCTTGCCAGGAGCCACGAAGGACAACGAGGAACTCTGAGCAGCAGATTGTACAACAGGAACCTTGTCACCGTCGTATACATTTATAAAGCATGTCATGGTTGTCAATTCATTTTTACATACTAATCCCATGTCATAAGCGAGCAGAAACGCAGAAAGTCCAAGTACCACAGCACAAGCACTCTACAAGAGTTCCTCGGGTCCTCGCTTATATCCTATTTGTTCCTGCCCTACACACTACTGTGACAAAGCCAGTCATTTCATTCCAGGCCACTGCAGATTCAGGGTAGAAGAGAAAAGGGAAATAACATCTGAGGTAGGAACGCTGAAAGAGCAGGAAGGGACAGATGACAACAAGTGAAGAGATGAGAAAGTTATATAAAGCATATCAAGGTAGAATTAATTACATTCCAGGACTGTTTGCAGGGGGTGGGAGAGCGGGTAGAGAGGAAACAGTTCTGCCCATCGATTGCCCTCAGGGGCACTGCTGGCTTTTAGCACCAAAGCGATAGCAAAATGTGATGACTTGGGGCCACCAGGACAAAGGTTAAATACAGTGTTGAACATTCAGTTACTTTTGGTAACACCATATGACCACTTTCTTTTGCAAATGTCCCTCCTAGTTTCTAAACCTCTCCCTGAATTGATAAATAGAGCTTGAAAGGAACATTGCCTTTTTTTTTTTTTTTTTTTTTACCAAGTAAAACCCGCTTTCACAAGTAGCACTGTGACAGGACTTCCTGGGTTTTCTCAATTGCCAAAGACCTTCCTCCCATCCATCGCCAAGCAGCCGAAGTCTGCACGCTCTCATCTCAGGTCCAGGCTACGATCCAGCTGGTCCCTTCCTTTTCCCCACGACTCCTCATTGTTTAGCTCTGGGGTTGCATAATTTACAGTCACCCCATGAAGGGCCGTGTGTTCCCGAGTAGGAAGCTGTCACACTGAATAGAGCGCGGCTGGGCTGCGTTCACAAACAGAGCATTGCACAATTCCTTTGCACAGCCAGCAACAGCAAACCTCCTTGCCTGCAGGCAGCCCCTGCCATTGGGGGCAGGGGTGCTGAGGACTTCGATCATAAATTCTCTCTACTTCACTGTATAACAAAGCAGGCTCATAAAAACCACAATCGTATTTTCAAGCCAGGACTGAAACGAGAGGCCCAGGGCAACACCTAATTTGGTTCCTAGAACCCAACAAGTTGTGAACTCATTTTCTCAGTTGAGACGGAACTACGTAGGGGGGCAGAGGCAGAAACTGATTTCAGGACTTTGGGTAGTAACCCAAGAGCTGACAAAAAGCAGGCCTGCCTGAGTCCAAAGATGCTAGGACGGCCTCATTAGCGGCAGCACTGCAAGGGCTGGGCTCTGGAAGACAGCACGGCAGACCGGATGGGAGGCCCAGAGAGTTCTAACCCCGAATGTAGAAGGTGTGCCGGCTGGTATACACATGACAGAGCAACAGGACCCCTGCACCTCTGGAGTGTCTGCTCAGCTATGAACCAAGGTATGACCCTGTACAAGTCTTTCAGATAACCTCTGAATCTCACTTTCTTCAACTCTAAAATGGGAATAACCAGGGACTTCTCGGAGTAGTCCAATGTCTAACAAGACTCTGTGCTCCCAAAGCAAGGGGCCCGGATGCTACCCCTGTTCAAGGGACTAGATCCCACATGCCACAACTAAAGATCCTGCATGCCACAATGACGACTAGGAGCAGTCGAATTAAAAAAAAAAAAAAGAATTAAAATAGGGATAACCAGTAACCTGCTACCAGTGAGAGCTCAGTTCAGTTCAGTCGCTCAGTCATGTCCGACTCTTTGCGACCCCATGAATCACAGCACGCCAGGCCTCCCTGTCCATTACCAACTCCCAGAGTTCACTCAGATTCACGTCCATTGAGTCAGTGATGCCATCCAGCCATCTCATCCTCTGTGAGAGTTAAGCTGATCCTATACTGGGTTAGTCGCTCAGTCGTGTCCAGTTCTTTGCGACCCCATGGACTTGGGCCCACCAGGCTCTTCTGTTCGTGGGATTCTCCAGGCAAGAATACTGGAGTGGGTTGCCATTTCTTCTCCAGGGGATCTTCCTGACCCAGGGATCCAATGCAGGCCTCCTGCACTGCAGGCAGATTCTTTACCATCTGAGCCACCAGGGAAGCCCAATCATGTTTATTAAACATCTTAAATAACAAATGTTCAAGAAACGTTATTTCCTTCTCCCCACTGGCTTCTCCCAACCCTTCCTTGGAATATTCTCTCTGGAGAAGTTAAGGGAGAAATGGGAGCACACTCATTCTTGCTCTGATATTAGCTAGCCATGGGAACCTGGACAGTCATTCCGTTCTCTAAGCCTTACAATCTACAAGAAAACATTAGAATTTACATAAAAATTAACTAAGGTTGATGAATACAAAATCAATACACAAAACCAACCGTTATTTCCATACACCAGCAACAGATACAAAATGCAATTCAAATGCTTCTACCATCACCTTAGGAAGGAAGGCTTTACAATCAAAAGACCAGACTTGCTATGGTTGCTGCTAAAAACATGTTGGCTGAGCTGTATTCCTATCTGGAACAGGGAGAGTCTGGGACTGAGGAAAGGGGAGAAGACCATTGTAAATATCAAGTATCTAGCTATAAATTCAACAGAAAGTATGTAAGCCCTCTATGGGAAACGTTATAAATATTTCAGGAGAAATTATGATAATCTAAATAGGTGGTGAAATGTCATACACTCATAGATCAGGAGGACTCAACATGTAAAGATATCAATTCTACCCAGAATAGAAAGAAAGCAAGAAATACAAATCAAAATTCCAATAGCAGTATGGGTGTGTGTATGTTACATAAATTGATTTTAATATTTACATCAAAACACAAAGGACTGAGAACAGCCAAACCACTCACAAAGACCAAGGTGGGGGGGATTTACTAAACCAAATATCCAGACTTGCTATAAAGCTACAGTAATCAAGATAGTGTGGCAACGGCCTAGGAATAAAGAGTCTGAGGGACTGGAACAGAGAGTCAAGAAACAGGCCCCTGTGTACACAAACATCTGACATATGACAGAGGTGGTTATTCAGATCAGTGACCGTAAAAACCTCTCTTTTTCAACAAATGTTGCTGGGACAAATGGGTATCCATTCAGGGGGGTAATAAATGAAACTGGAACCCTATCTTATACCATATACAAGAATCAATTACAGATGAATTGAGCACCAAAATATGGAAGGAAAAAGCTTCCAAGCTTTTTGAAGAGGAAGAGAAAGTAAGTTTTGTCATCTCTAGGTAAAACACAGATCTCTTAAACAGGACACAAAAAATACTAACCCAAAAAGGGAAGACTGAAAAATCTAACATTAAAAATAAGAATTCTGAGGCTTCTTCCTTTATCACTGAGCCCTAGGAGCTCAGTGGTTAAGAATCCACCTGCCAGTGGAAGAGATACAGTTTGATCTGTGATCCAGGAAGATCCCAAATCCCCAGGAGCAATAAGCCCATGTACCACAACCACTGAGCCTGTGTTCTGGAGCCCAGGAGCCTCCACTACTGAGCTCACGCTCTGCAGCAAGGGGAGCCGCCGCAGTGAGAAGCCCGCACGCTGCGACCAGAGAGCAGCCCCTGCTCCCACAGCCAGACAAAAGCCCTCGCAACAGTGGAGACGCAGCACAGCCAAAAGTAAACGGGTGGTTTTTAAAAGAACCTTTCTAGAAACTCATAATACCTCATTAACAAAGGGAACGGACAAAGGGAGGTAATATTCACGTGAAGAAAACTGGAAAAGGACTACTCTCCAGAACATATAAAGAACTCCTACAAATTAATGAGAAAAATACAACCTAAGTTTTAAAAAAGAAACAGAAGAGGTGCCTCACAGAAAAGGAAATCCAATGTCCAATAAATATATGAAAAGCTGTTCAACCTCATTAGTAG
Organism: Redunca redunca; assembly: GCA_006410935.1. Taxonomy (NCBI): domain Eukaryota; kingdom Metazoa; phylum Chordata; class Mammalia; order Artiodactyla; family Bovidae; genus Redunca; species Redunca redunca. The sequence goes on from SJYQ01002958.1 coordinate 71,371, forward strand.
AGCGTGTAAAGTAAAACCACAATGAAATACTATCAATTAGGCAAAAAATTTAAAAGTTTGACAATACCAAATACTGGCAAGGATTTAGAACAACAGGAATTCTCTCTGCTAGTGCAAACGTAAAATGCAATAACCACTAATGGAAACCACTGTGGCATTATCTAATACAGCTCAAGATTCCCAGCAATTCCACTTCAAATAACCGTTTACAAATGTAGGTGCCTCCGGATATAAATCTACATGGGTATTCACAGCAGCATCCTTCACAATTGCCCCAAACTCAAAATAACCCAAAGGCACATCAACAGTAGAATGGATAAATAAACTGCAGGGTCTTCAGAGCTGGTATATAATGGTGTATGTTGTACAGCAGTGAACTGAATAATATCTGGCAAATTCATGAGTATACACAAGTATCTGTGAATGCTACATAGAAAAATTACAAATATTTGGGAGAAAATGCTATAAAATACTACACAGCAATAAAAATGAACTACAGTTATGTACAACAACTTGAGTAAACATTACAAACACAATGTTGAAGGAAAGCTACAACTTAATACATAACAGTAGGATTCCAACTAGGCCAAAAGCAGATAAGAATAAACTTTACGATAAGAAGATGCATGCATGGGTGACACACTACACAGAAAAGCAAGGAAACGTCATGAAAGTCAAGGCAGTGGGGAGTTGGGGGGAGAGCTGTGACTGAGTAGGTATATTTGCGGATCTTCTTTACACAAGTGCATGCTTTCCAAAAGCTTGTTAAACATGAAAGATTAATGCATATTTTGCATATGTATTGATCTATGTCATGACAAAAGTGTTTTTGCTAAAGAAAGAAAATAATTCAACATTACATCCTCCGGAAGCCTTTCCATACTCCAAAGCTACTTCAGTGCTCCCTCAGCACCCTTCACCTCTCAGCTGGCTGTGATGCCAATGAACTTAAGGGCATCTCTGCCCTTGAGGGCAACCATGGAGCCTGTCTTGGCTCACCACTGTATCCTGTGCATACATGGAGCACGCAGTGCATGCTCAATAAATATTTGCCGACTTAACCAATGCCTGCACTAAAGGACCTGTGTTGGTAAAAAACGAATCAGCTCCCTCCTTCACTGTTGGTGGGAATGTAAACTGATATAGCCGTTACGGAAAACAGTGTGGAGATTCCTTAAAAAACTAGGAATAAACCTACTATATGATCCTACAACCCCACTACTGGGCATATACCATGAGAAAACCATAATTCTAAAAGACACATGCCCTCCAATGTTCACTGCAACAATATTTATAATAGCCAGGACATGGAAGCAACCTAGATGTCCATCGACAGATGAAAGGATAAGGGAGCTGTGGTACATTTATACAAAGGAATATTACTCAGTCATTAAAAAGGAATAAATTTGAGTCAGTTGAAGTGAGGTGGATGAACCTAAAGCCTCTTATCAGAGTGAAGTAAGTCAGAAAGAGAAAAACAAGTATTGTATATTAAGGTATATATCGAATCTAGAAAAATGGTACTGATGAACCTAGTCAAGAACAAACTTGTGGACACAGTGGAGGAAGATGAGCATAGGATGGCCCAAGAAAGCAGCATGGACATATATATATTATCAGGTGTAAAATAGTGGGAAGTTGCTAAATAACACAGGAAGTCCAGTCTGGCACTCTGTATTGACCTAGAGGGGTAAGATAGTGGGAAGGGAGGGAAAGAAGGGATAAACATATAATTACGGCTGATTCAAGTGTTATATGGCAGAAACCAACAAAAAACTGTAAACTAATTTTCCACCAATTAAAAAAATAAATGTAAAAAATTTAAAAAGTAATTAGCTCTGGACAAACCATCTAAAAACCAGGAAGAATGTACTAATGTGATGGAAGGAGAGGCACACCCAAAGTGAGAAAAACCAGGCTCTGGCTCTATTGTGTCCTGGCCACACCATCTTAAAAAAAATCACATTTTTCATGAGGCACTAGTGGTAAAGAATCACCTGCCAATGAAGGAGACAGAAGAGACTCGGGCTTGATCCCTGGGTCAGGAAGATGCCCTGGAGTCATAAATGACAATCTACTCCAGTATTCTTGCCTGGAAAATTCCATGGACAGAGGAGCCTGGCGGATTTCAGTCCATGGGGTCGCAAAGTCGGACACAACTGAGCAAGCATGCACTGATGGCCTATATGGGATCTCTCGCCTCACCTCTCTCACTGATAGTAAAAATACTATGACCATCTAAGGAACTTCAACATTACGCTAAATGCTTTTAGCTGTGTTGCTGCATTTAATCCCTACAGTATATCTGCAATGTGTTTAATTTTTTTAAATCTCTTTTTAATGATTCAGACACTAAGGTTCAGAGAGATTAAGTAATTCCTCCCAAAGTACATGATCGCCAACAAATGGCAAAGCCAAGATCTCCAAAATTCATGTTTTCCTGATTGTGCTATACTTTCACCTCAGTTTTTTCATCTGTAAAATGGGGATACAGGAATGTCTGTGCAGCCTGACAAGCCTGTTGTAAGGCTCAAAGGTGATAGCGAGTGTCGAAGCAGCCACTGAAAGGTAAGGAGTGTAATGGGTAGTAAGCATTTGCCATGGGCCCACACAAAAGCAGCAGACACTTTCCACCCACACTGTGCTTTCAAACCAGTTCTAAAGGAAAGCTATGTGAACAGGAAAACTAGGAACACACATCAATAAACTGACTTACGGAAGCCTTCAGGAACAGCACACAATACAGGTTCAATTGTAAGACCAGCAGTGGGTGTACTGCTTGCGCTGTGCAAGGCTGGCTCTGTCGTTCAACAACCACATAGCAATGCAGACAGACGGATTTTGTTACAGCTTACTGCAATTCTTTCTTCCCCCTTAATTAATAACTGGTTTGTTTTTTTTTTTGACTGTGCCATGTAGCATGCCAGATCTTAGTTCCCTGACCAGTTCCATGCCCCTTGAAGTGGAAGTACGGAATCCTAAACACTGCACGGCCGGTGGATTCCTAAAAAAATGGGCATTTTACAAGTCAGATTTACTGAAGCATAACTTGCTTACAGTAAATTCACTCTTTTGGGGGTAGTTTGATGGGTTTTGGTAAACATACACAATTGTGTAACCATCAATTGAGAGAGTATTTTCTCTCACCTCCCAAAGTTCCCTTGTTTCCCCTCATAGTCAGTCTTTCTCTCCTATCATCCCTAGAAACCACTGATGTGATTTCTGTCCCTATGGTTTTGCTTCTTCCAGAATGCAGAGGAATTTTTTTAATATGTACATCACGTCAAGTTGTCCCAAGTTTTAAGGCCCCTAGGGCATTCTGAAACCCAAGTGCCTCTCGCTGGGTTGCGTGGTGGCTCCTCTCAGCTTCTTTAATCCCATTTTACGCCACGTTTTCTTCCCTGTGGTCCAGCTTCCCTGGCTGCCTTTTTGCTCATTTCTGCCCCAGGGCCTTTGCATATGCTCTTCCCTCTTCCTCAGCCCTTTCCTGACCAGCTCTCTTTCCCTTATCTCCTCTAACCACTCCCCACTGTTCAAGCCCAGCTTCTTCTACTGGAATATATCACTACACGAAACGACCTTGCTTATTCACTTACTTGTCTATCCTCCTTCTCTAAAGCTGAAAGATCCTTAAAGACAAGGAGATTGTTGATTTTAGAGAACAGAGAACAGAGTTAAGAGCTCTGTTCTTAGAAACTTAGAAAACACCAACCCATGATTGGTCTTCCATTGGTATTCATAGAATGAACACATGTGTGCTGAAGAAATAGAGACTCGTGAGGTCTGTGTGACTGAAACTCTAAGAAGATTCAAAGAAGAAACAGACTTTCTATTTGGTAGGAGGGCTGGCCACAACTCCCAACCAGGATCTCCCTACTGCCATTCTACCGTCCTTTCCCCAAAGGCCCCAGTGATGCAGTCACAAAGTGCCTGGGACACAGAGCCAGGCCTCTCCCACTCTGGCCCTCTGGTTCCCTCAGGCTTGTTCCTCTCGTGAGGCTGGGGTCCCTCCAACTCCTCTTTGCCTACTTGGCTGGAACTACCCCCGCCCCCAACACAGCCAGCTCAGACTCATGGTCCTTTTATTTCCCACCCATGTGCATTCAAAGAGATGGGGACCCCAGGGGTTATTCTGTCTTACACTCTTCCCCTTGGAAGAGCCTCACAGGACCCTGGTCCTACAAACCCTGACAGTATTACGAGACAAATTCCTGCCTTGCAGGGCCCCAAGCTCTCAGTGGAGTGCACACGCGGACGCAACACGCCCTGCTGTCCACAGTTCCCTGAGCTGATGTCCCAGTTTTCAGTCTCAATTAGCACTGCAGTTCTGAGAGCTTGATTTCGTTATAATTTATTATCTCACTTGAGGATGGCCAAGGGAGAAGGCAGGGAATTCCTCACCACAAGAACATCTGTTCTGCTGGACAGCAAAATTTAAATTATGACCTCGAGACTTGAGCAGAAGCTTATAGATCATTCCGTCCAGTTTCCTAATTTTATTATTTTTTTAAGATTTACTTATGTTTTGGCTGCTCTGGGTCTTCACTGCTCCGCATGGGTTTTCTCTAGTTGCGGCAACCAGGGACTACTCTCTAGTTGCGGTGCGTGGGCTTCTCACTGCAGTGGCTTCTCTTGTTGCAGAGCACAGGCTCTATCCAGGGTGACCCGGCTTCAGCACTTTCGGCTTGTGGGCTCAGCAGTTGTGGCTCCCAGGATCTAGGGCACAGGCTCCATAGCCGTTTGCACAGGCTTAGTTGCTCCTCGGCATGTGGGATCTTCCCAGACAAGGGATCAAGCCCACATCCCTTGCATTGCAAGGTGGTTTCTTAACCACTGGACCACCAGGGAAGCCCCAGTTTCCTAATTTTATATATGAAGGTACTAAGTCCCAGAGACATGAAGGAACTTGCCTGAGGCCACCAAGCCAAACAGGGACAGAGCTGGGGTCAAACTTGTCTTTAATCCCAGTTCAGCCTTTTCTCCACCCAAAAATGTTCTTTCAATTTGGCATTTATCCCTTCCCCTCCATTGAAACTGCTCTTTCCAAGGCCAGTAATAGCCTCAATCCGGAGAAGGCAATGGCACCCCACTCCAGTACTCTTGGCCTGGAAAACCCCATGGACAGAGCAACCTGGTGGGCTGCAGTCCATGGGGTCGCTAAGAGTCAGACACGACTGAGCGACTTCACTTTCACTTTTCACTTTCATGCATTGGAGAAGGAAATGGCAACCCACTCCAGTGTTCGTGCCTGGAGAATCCCAGGGACGGGGGAGCCTGGTGGGCTGCCGTCCATAGGGTTGCATAGAGTCGGACACGACTGTAATGACTTAGCAGCAGAAATAGCCTCAATCAACAAATTCTGGATTGGCCAAAAAGTTCAATTGCATTTTTCCTTTACATCTTACGGAAAAACTCAAACGAGCTTTTTGGCCCACTCGACACAATGGTCTGTTCTCAGCCTTCATCTAATGGGGCAATGCCATGAACAGAACACACCACACATAACTTCCTACAGCACACATGGCGTGGTCTCCCTGCATTCCTCTGACCTCCTGCCCCTTTTCCCAGGTAAGCTACCTCTGTGTCTATCAAAGACAGGTGCCTCCGCATCTGTCAAAGGCTTCACCTCCACAATAGGGGAGGCTCCTTCCCTGAGAGCCCTTCTCTCCATCTGCAGACTCTCCAGGGACACTACACCCACTGACTCTCATGGTCTTACCACGCAGGTCAGCCCAGCCCCACTCTCCTTCTAGACCTGACCTCTCTTCTGAATGGCAGAATGACTTCCCCAAGAAAACTGTGAACACAAAAGTCATCTGGGAAGGACCTGAAATTTGTACTGGTGGCCTGACTTGCCATCTTTCTCCTACCACTTCCCTCCCTACTCCTATGCCTCCTAACTTGATGGCATAACTAAGTTCTATCATCCAGGTTCCAAACTGGGGGGACTTCTCAGATCTATTCTTCTCTCCCCATGTTCAACTGGACACCGGGTCTCAACTATTCTGCCAAAATCTCTCCCGCACCCAATTCCTCATTGCCTCTCCTAGTGATCTTCTAGTGCAGACTACAGACTTTCCCTCTCTCTGCTCTTAAGCCTCTTCTCTGGTCTCCCTCTTCAAGCTCTCCCAACTTGGCACCCTACTACCCTACCATGTAGGAAGAAGGTTAGTGTCCCTACCATGGATTCAGTGTACCCTGAAGCCAAATGCGCAGGGAAGCCTACAACCCAGCTCCACTCATCCTTTACACACTACTCCTCACATCCCCCCAACCCCAATTCCAGTCACACAGGACCACCCCATCCCCATGACGGCAGCCTGCATGTTCGAGCTGTGCTCTTGTGCTCTAGCTCATACTGTTTCGTCTTCCTGGAAGGCCTTATCCATTTTCAAAATGATTTTGGTTGTAAAGGAGAGGATTCTAGCTCAAATTAGTCTATGTAAAGAAGAAGGGATTTATTGGTTCACATAACTGTCCAGTGCATAGAGCCAGCTTCAGAGACTGCAATAATAATAGTTGAATGTCTTTCTGGCTTCCCCTCTCTCCTTTTTTCTCTTTCCTATCCATTCCCAAATATCCTGAAGTCTCTCCCACAATAGGTAAGCTTCCTTTCTGCAGAGAGTAATGCAGATGTGGAAACACAGCCACAGATAGCTCCGGGCTATCATCAATTCAATCCGGTGAGGACCTTGCTGGGGCCCCAGAGGAACAGCTCCTTTCTCACAGGGACTGTAAAATCCCACAGAAGGACTCTGGCCGACCTGGACTGAGTCACCCCCCATACTCTGGGCCAGAGGTATGGGATTTTGTGAACGGCAAGGTCTGGTCACATGCCCATTTCTATCAGCAGTGATAGCAGCTCTCATTTCTCTACCTGGTGCCTCCAGGCTTCATCCTGAGCCCTTGTCCGAATCAAACTCCACTTCTGCCTCTTCTGTGCACTGACTTGTCTCCTCTAACTCTCTGAGGGCAGGAACTGGATCCCTAGGCGAACAGTTTAAGACCTCACTCCGAGGTGTGACTCCAGAAAACTTTCACAGTCTGCAATTACTATGTCCAATTATTTGTTTATGAAGTGGTGGCCTGATTCCCCTAGGGCAGACTTGCTCACTACCAAATCTCCAAGCACCTGAAACAGTGCCTAACACACAACCGGTGCTGGATAAATATTGAGTAAATGAACAAATGAGCGGTTTGAACAGAGATTACCAGCCTTTGGTGTTTGTTAAATGAGCACAGCTGCTTTTTAATTCTCCCTACTTTACAGAGAAAAACAAATGACAAGGCAGAACTCCAACTTTTTGTACCCACCATCCCACCCCCAAATTTCTGTATACACTCCTCGTGCCTGTGATCTGTCAGTCTCAGGAGAAGGGATGCGAGTTCATGTCCAGATCAAGTTGCTCATCCTGACTCTGCACTTCCTCCCTGACCATCCTCTCTGGGCTCTGCCCCTCCTACCACTTCCTCCTCCTTCTACCTTCCACATCCTCCTCAGTCTGGGCTCTTTCTTTACGGCTTCTCAGTGGATCCAAGTCCCTCCACAGGAGCCAAATGAAGTCAAATAAGCCCTCCCCGAGCCCCACTACCTCTCTCCTCCCTTCTGTCTCTGCCCTTCCTTATATAGCTCCAATTTCTTTTCCAAGACTCCACTTCTGGCCTCAACTTCCTCAGTCCCACTTGCTTAACCCCACTGCATTTTGGCTTTTCTCCCACCATTCTATTGAAACTGTTCTTGCAACGGTCACTGCCAATTTTCCAGACCCAGAGGGCATCTGCCAATCTTCCTCATATTTGACTGTTGCAGTATCTGACCCAACTAACCATTTCCTCGCCTTCTTGAAATGGTTTCTTCCTTGGCTCCCATGATACTGCTTTCTCTTGGTTCTCCTTTTCCATCTCTTGGCTCCCTCCTTGCTGGTTTCTATCACAGGCTCCTCTCCCTAGATGGTCCTCCTTTTCTGGAACCGTGTTGGGGGTGGTCTGTGCGAATCCTGTGCCTTCTCTCCCTCTCTCACTCAGCCGGGTGAGATTCCCAGCCCCCGTGGCTCTCACTGCCTGCAAGCACCACAGAATTCCAAACTGACCCTTCTCCTCAGGTGCACCCTATTTCCTCATCCACTATCCAACCGCCTGCCTGCCAGGGATCTCCACTTAGCCTATCCTCAAGAATCATCAACATGACCAAATAAGTCAGCATTTTTCTCCCCGAGCCTTCCCTCTTCCTCCTTCATTTCTCTATCTCAGGGACTGGCACAACCAACCCACCAGTGGCCCAAGCCAGGAATCCTGGACTCATTTTTGTGTACAGCCTTTAAAATGTACAGCCCCCTCAATACCATTCCAATTGATCATCCAAAAAAATTCAGTTATTCCACTGTGCAAATAGCTCTTAAATCTGTCTCCTTTTCTCACCTCCTGCTACCACTGCTTTAGTTCTTAAACTTTTCTGTCCTGGATCACAGTCACAGAAATAACTTTCCATCTGGTGTCCCAACCTTAGAACCTGACTCCTTCCAGTCACACAGGTGATCTTTCTAACGTGCAAAGTCATCCTGCCACCCATTTTTTTAAAACCTTCTGGTTCTCAAAAGTTCTCATCACAAGGTTTGAAAAAAAAAAACAAAAAAACAACTAACTCTGCATGGTGATGGATGTTAAGTAGACTTATTGTGGTGATCATTTTGCAATACATACAAATACTGAATCATTTCACTGTATAGTTGAAACTAGTATAATGTCATATCAGTTAACTTCAATAAAAAAAAAAGACCCTTTGCTGGCATCTGATTATACTGAGAATAAAATTCAAAGTCCTTGGTACAGGGAACTTCACGACACATCTGTCTCATCTTTCATCCTCCATCTCTTGACACTCCTCTCATATATGGGGCTCTAATCACACCAAATTATTCCACATTCCAACATGTTCCATGTGGCAACATAGCTCAGTATCTTCTTACATGCTGGTCCATCTGCCCGGCATTCCTGTCCTCCACCTGCTAACTACCACTCATCAAGACTGAGCCCACGTGGCATTTCTCTTGGCCAATGTCCCTGAACCTCCCGCCTAGAGAAGGTACCCTCTGTTCTCCCACAGCCTCATGACAGTTCCTGCTCTGAAGTAGAACTGTCTTTTACACGTATCTCCCTTTTGACTGAGTTCCGCAAGAGCAGGGACTAACACCTTCCTCCATACCTCCATATATATGTCTAACTCATACCTGGTGCTCAGTAAATGCTTATGGGTGAGCAGATGGATGGATGGATATCCTATTATCCTGTTTTTCTCTTCTCTGACCACTTCCTTCCACCAGAGTCAGAGCCTTCAGTGGCAGTTCCTCTCTGCTGTCACCCACTAATGGCCCACACTTCTGAGGCTGGAATAGAAATTCTTTCGGGAGCTGTCCAGATGGTGGTTAGGGAGCACTGAGAATCAATGTGATATGCGATGGTGACCACCACCTCCAGAAGGGATCCAGCACCAACCAAGCACTTGCTCTTCTCTCAGCCACTGACCTTAGCCAAGGCTCGTGCCATCCCATTTGCTGATGGTACTGGGTCTCAGACTGCCAGCTCTCTACTGCCCATACAAGTGGTGATCTAGTAACAGCTGTGCAGGGTTAGAATAGAATGGATACAGGTTTTGGAGTTAGACAAATCATGATCTTAACATATTGCTGTCACCTACTAAGCTGTGTGACCTTGAGTAAGTCACCTCGATTCTCTGTGCCTCACTTCCTCATCTGTAAGATGGGATTGATGACTATTCCATCATGGGTTGATGAGAAGAAACACATGAAGATAACAGATGGGACTGAAAATGATGAACACAGTTTAAGACCAAAGGCTTTCAATACTATTATTCAGTCCTACATAGAAATGAGTTCGCATTCTTTGCATGCCTCAGTTCTTTCTCTTTCTTAAATTAACATTTATTAAGCATCTCTTTTGTGCCAGACACTGGGCTCAGTGCTGTATGATGGGCAAAAATAAGTCACCGTTCCTTCTCTTAGGGAGCTCTGGTAGGGAGGGGACACCCAGACTAGGAAGGGAGACAGACACATCAACATCTAATTAATGTGTAATAAATATTAGTGCTCTATGATTCTGAAGGCAGATGGCCCAGGTTGATCTTACAGCACGGGAAAGTTGTTCCTATAAGTAACAGTTTTCCACAGAAAACCTATCTGCTGGTCAAGCCATCAGCAGAGAATCCAGGGTAAATTCTTGGCCATGGAACTCTATCCTTATATATATTATTCCCTTTTACTCCATTCTTGGTTGAGAAATCAAGTGAGCAGGGGGACAAAATCAGGGTACTGACTATTAGCCTTGCAGGATTTTATTTTACTTTATTTTTGGTGCTATGAAAAGCACAATGTTTTCCCTCTTTTCCATAAAGAAATTAGAACTAAAGATGGCTCCGCAGATAAAAAGCTGTGGGTGGTAAACACTCCCACTATTCTCCCCCTGCATTTCAGGCTTCTAGGTTTCTCTTTGCAGTTACTGAGCTAGAAACCTGAAAGAGGCCTAAGGAATTCTAGCCCATATCCTAAGGAAGAGATGAACAGACAGACTCAGGGGGGCTAAATGACTTGCCCAAAGTCAAGTTAGAGAAGGAACCAAAATTAAAACACAGCCCTCCTGATCCTACCCTTTACCCCTTCTGCAAATCCCCTGACTTCATAGAGCTTAGGCACCTGAACTTGGGCAGGTTCCTTCTATCTATGCAGCCATCCCATCTCAGGTAGAAGCCAGGGCTGTCTCTCTTGCTAAGCATCCTGGAAGCCACAGACAAACCACTTCTTCCTCTAACATGTCACTGGGTCCCTCCTCCCAGAAACATCTTGTTTCTCAATCACAGGATACTTTCAGATCCTCCTCTTTGGTTTGAGAAGCATGTCTGCATGAAAAGTTTGGTTAGAGGTGGTTTTCTCTAAATGCCTTTCAGGACTCTGACTTCCCTGGCTGACAAAGCTTTATGGTTGAGGTTGCTATTCTGCAATTATCTTGGCCGTAAGAGAGCTTTCATGGGTACCCCCAACCCCTACTCAGGAGGGAGCCAGAATTGATTCTTCTATGTTTAGAACATTGCATCAAAGACCTCAAGACCCTGAACTTAAAGGTAATTCCATTTCCTCGACCACTTAGAACAGAGAAGGAGCATGGGGCAGCCCGGGGCCAACTACTCGACAAAACAGGGCCCCCAGAGAGGCAGGAGCAGAGCAACTTGTCTCGACTCCTGGTCCAGTGCTCTTTCCCAATCCCTGTAACATCACTCCAGCCTCCTGGGCTGAAGCAGCTGCGCCCTCAAAAATGTCACATCACTTATGACAACACAGTTAGTTATATAACTGATGCTGCAGAGCAGGCAAGGGGAAAAAGACCTGAGCGTGAACCGCAGCACCCCTGTTCTGGCTCTCCAGCAAGCTATGGCCCACACCCTTGAGAATTCCATATGGGAAGGAAACACCCACTCATCAATCAAAGGAATCGAAACTGTAGCTGACATTTGTAAAATGATTTCTCGAAAACTGTTAGAAGGGCATTTCATATATTACATCCTTAATGCTTACAACCCTGTGAGTTATTTTTACTGTCCACCCCATTTCATATGGAAGAAAACTGGGGCACAAAAACTGAAGTTTAAGAGCAGGCATCTAGTGAGTGGTAGAGTCAAGATATGAAGTCAAGCAGCCTGGTTACAGAGTCCAAGCTGCTAACCACCTCTCGGTTTTAAAAACAAGCTAAACCACTTTTCTCAATAGGAACCTTACCTATCTCTTTGAACCAGTAGAAGGCCACTGCTCCTTCCTCCTGCTATTTCTCAGGCGATTTCTTTTCTATCCACTATTGTGCATGAATGAGAGACACAAAATAAAATAAGAATGTGATACTGGTTGGAATAAATTCTTAGAATGGAATTTGAGCACTTTCAAGCTTTTTATGGCAATGCAATCAATAAAGTGAGGTGAAGTGCTCTTCATATAGCATCTGCTAGCCATTTTAAAATCCATGTAGTATGTGTTTAAATATATTCAAAATTAAAAAAAAATTTTTTTCAAAATCAAAATTTGTTCTTTGCTAGTGTCAAATTTTGGAGTAATCCTTTCAAAAAAAATTGTTGTTTTTTTTTTCAGTTTGAAATCATCTCAGCAGTTTGTCTACTGTCTTTTGGATCGAAATGTGCTCTTGTGATCATGGTCTGTCTAGATTTCTAAGGAAGGAATGTGAGATTGAAAACACCTCAGAGAGAGGAAACCAAGTCCCTGAATTAGATGGATGGAACATACATCAGAAAAATAAGACCTTCCTCTGCTCATATTAAATCTCCAGTGTTAACAGGCCCTGTGAGCCACAGAAAAATGTAAATGAACCTGTCCTTAGCAGGTGTGGCTAAGCTTAAAAAAAAAAAAAAAAGACAGTCCTCTAACTCTGGGCACTATAAACCTAATCTAGCCCCACAATAGAGACTAGAAATTCTGGATTTCTCTGGAGTCTTGTCAATCTTGTATGAAGTTTCATCCATTTAATCTCATCGGCAACACACTTTCAATAACCACAAGGGTTCAATTTCAGAATCCTACAGGTGACAGAGGTTCAAGAATTCCACAGCTGATTCCTGAGGAGATCAGGTGAACTGTGGGCTACTCTTCTGGCAGGAAGGTCTGCTGGTGTTTACAGCTCAGTGAACAGTAAGGAGGAAGAGAGCACCATCCATCAGCAAAAGAGAATGCTTCTGCTACTTGATCTGACATTCTGTTTGCGCTCACAATGTCTCCAGAGAGCAAGGTGCATCCATTTGGATAAACATGGAGACAGGAGGGAGGGGAGGGCAAGCAGAACAGCCAAAGAGATGACTGCAGAAACAAGTCCACAGATCTAGAAGAGCAGCTCTCAGGAGGACGCTGCCTCAACATGGGACCCGGTGGGGATGTGCAGGAAACGCCCTTCCAGACCACTGTACTTTTACCGAGTAATGGTTTCAAGTTGCTACTCATCTCCACTCACGCCTGCCACTTAGCAGGTGCCAAACAGCAGTGTGTTGAATGAACACAGGCTTGCCCTGAACCCAAGCCAAACAATCCACACCCGAATCACAAAGTTAGAGTCAGCTGGTAGGAGGAAACTACCAGCTTTCAGCAATCTTAAAATCGCCTTCCCTGTCTGGCAGGGTCTGTCCTCAGAATCGTTTCCTACTGGAAGGGCAGGGCTATTTGTATGAGCAATGACATCTTTACTAGGCAAATCCATAAGTTGGGATTTCCTAATGGCACTAAGCAAGCATTTTGGAAAAGAACACACATCCAAGTGTTCCACTTTACCGCATCCATCTACATAAAGCTTACCAGCTAGCAAGCCATGCCTCATTGCCACCTTCGGACTCTCTAGCTCCCTAAAAATTCACTAAATGCTCTAGAGACAACAGATAGCCCAAACAGGACATCAGAGAAAACTCAACACCTCAAATGAGGACAAACTGTGGTGCCCGCAGCAACTTCACGGTTCATTTCACATTTTCATCAGGTAGACAGTCCAAGTAGTTGTCACTATTTGTTCAGAATGGGAAGTTGCTTAAAGGGATTATGTTGATTCCACATATAATACCCTGAGAGAGTTCTTTGGAAGGGTTTGGTGATTAACTAAAATTAACACTTATTGTTAAAACTTTGATTAGTCTCAGTAAAAGTCCCCTGACTGTATCACAGGTTAGGATGACCTCCTAACAAGCAAAATTATTTAAAATGCTGCACACAAAAAAGTCACTGATTACTCATGGTATGTGTAAAATTGTATTTTGCTGTCTCAGTGATCACTGCTTATTTCTCAGTACAGAAATGTTCTGGATTATCTGACAGAGAACTACCAAACACTAGTTCACAATCACATGTGTTCTGCTGTGCTTAAGTCACTCAGTCATGTTTGACTCTTTGTGACCCCATGGACTATTGCCTGCCAGGCTCCTCTGTCCACAGGGATTCTCCAGGCAAGAATACTGGAGTGGATTGCTATGCCCTTCTCCAGGGGATCTTCCCAACCCAGGGATCAAACCCAGGTCTCCCACAATGCAAGCAGATTCTTTACCATCTGAGCCACCAGGGAAGCTCAAGAATACTGGAGTGGGTAGCCTATCCCTTCTCCAAGGGGATCTTCCTGACCCAGGAATCAAACCTGGGTCTCCTGCATTGCAGGCGGATTCTTTACCCGCCGAATTACCAGAGAAACCCACACATGAAAGGGGAGGCGGGGGGAATAAAACCTAGCAAGCTATGTTCAAATGAAAATTTTAAGAAAGTATTAGGGATCAGGGTTTTCAATGACAATCTAACCTGTGGCATCTCTTGGTGGATGAATATTTCCCACTGCAAAATGTCAGGCAAAAGAATTTCAAAGATCAGTCTCCCTGCACTGATATCCTAGGCTGATATGGGTGTTAACACTTTGTTCTAAGCAGCATCTGCCAGCCAGGGTTTTCCATACAATTTCAGTTAGCAGGGGCATACATGGAAGTCTCGTCCTTCTTATAATCAGCATGCCATAACATGGATAAGGTAGGCTGAATAGAGTGGCTCTTTGCTCTTTTGGAAATGCTGACTTCAAAGGATCTAGAGATGTTTCCCTATCAATAGTCTTCTTCTCAATGCAAAAGGCTGAGCCATTAAACCCTAGTCCCTGTTAGGAAGTCATCAGGTTCTCACAGGACATCACCCACAGAAAACACACCAACTGCATTTGCCCAGGTGAAATAAAACAGCATCCTGATTAACTCCTAAGTATGGTCTGATAGGTTGTTCACCCATTGTGTTGCCTAGGCAAGTCCAAAATTGCATTCTGTAAACGCCACCTAGATTTTCAGGGCCAGCCCCACCCAAAGAACAGTACAGTTCTGACTCAACTGATGCTCAGCCAAGTGGTGATCTGGAAAATCACCTCTTCGAGGGAGGACTCACAGGAATTTGTCACTAGGATACAGTGACACCAATCCCACATTTTGTGGTTAATAAAACAAGTTCTGCATCCAGCTTGGCACAAGGCCCTGATCTGATTTATTTCAAGCCGAGCTGGAAGGCTCATAGGAAGAGCAGCCATTCATGAATGCTTCAGTAGGACACGACACAGGGACCCTAGCTGTAAAATTTACGTGGGCCAGAAATCTTTCTGACTGACCTTTTGTGAGCAAACTCTGCTCACTTTCTAGACAGAACTGATATATTTTAGAAAACATACTCACAGTTTTACCTACAAAAATCTCAACTTTGCCTGATCTTTCTCCAAAAAGGCGTCCTGTGGGATGATGGGGGGTGGGGGGAATCGGGGGAGTGCAGGGAAAAGAGGAAAAGTGCCAGGTCGTCTGATTTAACCATCCGAAACATCTAACGCTTGATTTTTTTAAAATTGTTTTTCTCTCCCTCCTCAGTGTAACCAACTATAAGTCCCTTAAGGCTTTTCCGGGGAAGTCGAAATACAGCCTTCATTACACAATTAGGAATTTTCATTCTAAAATGGCACACCTATCTCCTTGGAAAGCTCGGCTCTCTTTGAATAAAAAAGGAAAGGTACCCTTCAGGGGAGTCGGTATATATTTTACACTTCTTATTACATCAGCCTAGTTTATGGGGCTTGTTCAGGAAAAGCAGGTAAGCAGTTGCTCTGGCAGATACAAAGTTAATTTCCAGGCTGGAGCCTACCCGGCATTTCATCCCCTCTCCCTTCACCCGAGTGTTTCCGAAAGCCTTCGGTCCCCTCGTCGAAGAAGCTCGGCTCTCTCCGCCGGGGCCCCGGCTCGGTTCCGAACACTGCCGAGTCCCTCCGAGCCCCGCGCCCAGACTCCGCCGAGCCGAGCCGAGCCGAGCGCCACCGAGCTGAGCCTCATCGACTTTTCCGGCCTCGGCTGGGCGCTGTCCACCACTCGCAGCGCCTGAAACCTCACCCAGCTCCGGTGGCTGGGGCTTCTACCCGGCTTCAAGTCGGCCACTGCACATTACAGAGTTCTGAAGTTTTGAAACGTCCCCCGCTGGGAGAAAGGTGTGGTGCTGCTTGCATTTACCGACCTGCAAGAGCTCCTGGCAGATGCAATATGCACCTTGTTGCAAAGTGCAATTCCCCAGGCCCCGCCTCCCCATCCATTTGGGTTGCACAAGCTCCAGAGAAGCCCCAGGCCAAATTACCCGTAGCTCAGTGGGGTGCGGCAAGCCGAGGGGCCTCTGCAAAGAAAGCCCCAGGGAGCTCTAGAACAAAAATAAGAACATGTCAAGCCGACGGGAGAAATTGTCTCCGAGTCGCTACTCCCTACCATCATGGCGCCGCCTAGAACCCGCTTGTCATGCCTGTTACACATGCAAGATTTTTTGCATATTGGTTTTGAAATCGCAAGCATGCTTCGTCTCCGTCTCCCACCCACCTTTCTGCGAAAGGGGTTTTTATTTTCCATTATTTTCCTACGGGAGGCAATTACTTCGGCTATTCTGTCAAGTTGAAAAATAATCATTTTTGTTTACTGCACAGCAACCCCTAATTAGGAGCTGTGTGTGCACGAAGGTGTCACAGCAAAGCTACGTGGAATCCTCGCTAAACGGTCTTAACGAACTCCTCCGTCCCGAACTGACAAGACAACGGAAGCAGCAGAGCCAGGAGGCCGGAGGCGCGCTCCCTTTTCCTAAAGACACCCCCTCCCCAAGCAAAGCTGCCTGTGGGCTCACCAGGAACTGCTAACCAGGAGTGGATGGGGCAAGAAGCCTGGGAGTAGCAAGGAGGGGCGAGGCTCCTTACTGAGCAAGTGTGAAAGGAAAGGAATATCCCATTTTGTTTTAATTTTCAACCATCACTCAAATCCACCCCCAGTTAATTAGGAGGGGAAACTGATATCTAAGGCAGAAAGGGGTGGTGTGGCAAGTGGGGCCTGAAATCCGCATTGTGGGTAGATTACATAGAACACAGCCTATGCAGAGTGTAAATAACTACATTGATAAAGGCCAGAGAGTGAACGAAAACTGCCAGTGTCAGGAGAGCAAAGGCTGGGAAGGTGGGGGAGAAGGAAGGGGCAGCAAGGGACGGGCATTCAGCCTCACATCCAGCGCCCTATCTTCCACCTCTACCCTGGATACATCTGTGCCAGTCTCCTCCGATTGGAAGTCCACCTCTGCCCCTACCACACGCCCCTTCCCCCAACCTTCGTCTTTTTGAGGGGAGGGGGCAGAAACCACAGCCTCTAATTCAGCACCAAATCCATGAACAGCAGACACCTGATACTCCACCCCAGCCTACGGCTGGGTCCCCTCCATGTTTTGGCCAAGTTCAAAAATCACTGCCCCAGGAGAAGAGCGGGGGTAAATGGGATTATCGATGTAGAGTGGGGGGAGGGGGGTGGAAAAAGGAGAGAGAGAGATGCAGAATGAAACAGAGACACAGAAACAGAAATGGAGGCAGCGCGATACACAGGAAACATCCCACAAACAAGAGTAATGACCATAATCATGCCAATAATGTGATGTTCTGATCAATATGGCGGACATTGTCATTCATACAACTACAGGCGCTCCCCTTCCCTCCACCCCCTTGGGGAGAAAAAAAAAAACACCCACCCCGGGAGCTGGGGTGGAGGACCCAGAACCAACACAGGGCCTGGGAGAGGGGAGTCAAATTCAGGGGCGTGTGTGTGTTTGTGTGTGTGTGTATACGAATTAAAAACCGGGCCTGGAGAGCGATGTGAAGTGAACAAGGTAATAAAATTCATTTTAAAAATTACGCTTAATAAAAGTACAAATCCCAATACCACAGGGACTTACTTCATCTGCTTCACAATGGTGCTTTTTCCTGATTCTCCAGCCCCTGTTGGGACAGACAGCGGGGGGGAAATTGGTGAGTGCCAGCTTAGGGGAACGGGGTGGGGGGGGGGCG
>SJYQ01002958.1:89605-101200 GCA_006410935.1 Redunca redunca
CTCAGTTAATCTTAATTCTACCAAATCAGACTGCTCTAAAATCTGCATTGGTAGCCACACCCTAAATGATTTTTCTGTACACAAAGTGTTAGGTCTTGAAGAGAATCTGTGTTAATTAATACTGCTAGTAGTTTACATATATTTACATATATAAAGTCCATATATCTTACCTGTTTCTGAATTTAAATTTTCTTTGGTAGTTTTTGTATTTCTGTCAAAGGAAAAACTTATGAAAATTACTATTCCTTATGAACACTACTGGAGAAGGCAATGGCAACCCACTCCAGTACTCTTGCCTGGAAAATCCCATGGATGGAGGAGCCTGGTGGGCTGCAGTCCACGGGGTCGCTAAGAGTCGGGCACGACTGAGCGACTTCACTTTCACTTTTCACTTTCATGCATTGGAGAAGGAAATGGCAACCCACTCCAGTGTTCTTGCCTGGAGAATCCCAGGGACGGGGGAGCCTAGTGGGCTGCCGTCTATCGGGCTGCACAGAGTTGGACAGGACTGAAGCGACTTAGCAGCATGAACACTATTCTCCTCATAGGAAGAAAATAGACTAAAATATGTGGTTCATGAGCAAAATGAAACCAAACTGAATGTCATATGTATTAGGCATTTGGGGGAGAATGATAGATCACTGCTGCTGCTGCTGCTAAAGTCACTTCAGTCGTGTCCGACTCTGTGTGACTTAGAGTTTCTGATAAATATCTGGCATTGGGGAAGATGCTGATCCAATTCTTTTTATGTCTCTGCTGCTGCTGCTGCTAAGTCACTTCAGTTGTGTCCAGCTCTGTGCAACCCCATAGACGGCAGCCCACCAGGCTTCTCCATCCCTGGGATTCTCCAGGCAAGAATACTGGAGTGGGTTGCCATTTCCTTCTCCAATGCGTGAAAGTGCCGTTGCCTGTCTCCCTAGAAGATACTAATAGGACTAACCCCTATTAATTAATTAACCTATTAATATTCAGTGCTTCTCTGGCTGATATTAGTATTATTTTGTGCACATCTCTCAGACCTACCAGAGCGTGATTATCAAATGTTATTGTGCATACAAATTATTTTGGGATGCTTTCTTTTTCTTTGGATTTTTTTTCTAATTTTATTTTTGTTTTTTTAACACCAAAAACATTTTGTTTTGGGGTATAGCAATTAACAATGTTATGATAGTTTCGGGTGAATAGCAAAGGGACTCAGCCATACATATACATATATCTGTTCTCCCTCAAACACCCCTCTCACCCAGGCTGGCACATAACATTGAGCAGAGTTCCGTGTGGGATGCTTTCTAAAATGTAGATTGCTGAGTCAATGTCTAGAATTTCTGATTCAGTGAGTCTCAGGTGGAGCCTGGAAATGTTCATTTTTAAGATCATACCTTCTCCGTCAAGAGATGCACTTAGGAAACCCATCACTGGACTTTAAACTCCTATAGGGGAGGGAGTTATCACTTCCTATATATCCCAAAAGGTCAAGCATGGCCCATTGTCCACAGATCATCAGTTTTAATGATTATTAACCAAATTCACCTGTCTCTATGCAAGGGCTAAAGCAGATAATATGTCAAAGTTTTTCCCAGTTCTGAGACTTTTTGATTTTTCTAATGGAAATTTTATGACTTAATTCTAGAAAGCGTTTAAGATTGGGTGATTTCAAAAAGGTGATGACTTATTTTCAAGTAATTTTCTGAAAAATGATACTGATTTTAAACAAACAAATGGGAAATGTATTGGTATTTAGGAACTTGTGAGAAGAGAATATGCCAAATGTCTCTGAAGTTCTCATCAGAATATTTTTTGCTAAATTTCTTCTCTCGTTTGTTGTTTTGTGGACTTTATGGAAAAAAATAGTTTATCGTTGTTAGAATAAAAGATGACATGGGAAAAAATAAAGGATTTTTGTACTTTTAAATGAAGGGACTTGGCTGAAGGCTTGTAGGTAATTGAGTTGAGCTCTTAAGTTATTGAAGTCCATTATGCGGTCACTGTTGAGAATGTTATTTGTTGAGTGTATGTTGATGGTTCAAGAACCCCAAAGAGGGTATGCTTTATGATTTTTCTCAATTTAGGATAGCAGGAAACTCCCACAGGGATGCATTTGGCTTAAATTAAGTAGAAAGTTGAAGGGGGTTAGCGCTGGTGCTTTCACATTGATAAAACTGACCAAGAGCTGAAATTGAAGTTGGAGGCTTGGCTTAAAGTAAAGGCATTACTTAATGGCCCTGATCCCTGTTGGTATTTTCTTGGAAAATCTTTCATCAGAAACCAAGATTCTTATTTGTTATAATAAGTATAATAGAACTTTTCAATTTACCTGAGCTAGCTTTGACGGATATGATTAGCAGGTACATGTTTGTAAGTTCAGTTCAGTTTAGTCGCTCAGTTGTGTCTGACTCTTTGTGAGCCCATGGACTGCAGCACGCCAGACCTCCCTGTCCATCACCAACTCCCAGAGTTTACTCAAACTCATATCCATTGAGTCAGTGATGCCATCCAACCATCTCATCCTCTGTCGTCCCCTTTCCTCCCGTGTTTAATCTTTCCCAGCATTGGGGACTTTTCAAATGAGTCAATTCTTCACATGAGGTGGCCAAAGTATTGGAGTTTCAGCTTCAGCATCAGTCCTTCCAATGAATATTCAGGACTGATTTCCTTTAGGATGGACTGGTTGGATCTCCTTGCTGTCCAAGGGACTCTCAAGAGTCTTCTTCAATACCATAGTTCAAAACCATCAATTCTTTGGTGCTCAGCTTTCTTTATGGTCCAACTCTCACATCCATACATGACTACTGGAAAAACCATAGCTTTGACTAGGTGGACCTTTGTTGGCAAAGTAATATCTCTGCTTTTTAATATGCTATCTAGGTTGGTCATAACTGTTCTTCCAAGGAGTATGCATCTTTTAATTTCATGGCTGCAGTCACTATCTGCAGTGATTTTGGAGCCCCCCAAAATAGTCTGACACTGTTTCCACTGTTTCCCCATCTATTTCCCATGAAGTGATGGGACCAGATGCCATGATCTTCGTTTTCTGAATGTTGAGCTTTAAGCCAACTTTTTCACTCTCCTCTTTCACTTTCATCAAGAGGCTGTTTAGTTTTTCTTCGCTTTCTGCCATAAGGGTGGTGTCATCTGTATATCTGCTGCTGCTGCTAAGTCGCTTCAGTCTTGTCCAACTCTGCGTGACCCCATAGACAGCAGCCCACCAGGCTCCCCTATCCCTGGGATTCTCCAGGCAAGAACACTGGAGTGGATTGCCATTTCCTTCTCCAATGCATGACAGTGAAAAGTGAAAGTGAAGTTGCTCAGTCGTGTCTGACTCTTAGCGACCTCATGGACTGCAACCTACCAGGCTCCTCCGTCCATGGGATTTTCCAGGCAAGAGTACTGGAGTGGGGTGCCATTGCCTTCTCCCTCTGCATATCTGAGGTTATTGATATTTCTTCCAGCAATCTTGATTCCAGCTTGTGCTTCATCCAGCCCTGCATTTCTCATGATGTACTCTGCATATAAGTTAAGTAAGCAGGGTAACAATATACAGCCTTGATGTACTCCTTTCCCAATTTGGAACCAGTCTGTTGTTCCATGTCCAGTTCTAACTATTGCTTCTTAATCTGCATACAGATTTCTCAGGAGGCAGGTCAGGTGGTCTGGTATTCCCATCTCTTTAAGAATTTTCTACAGTTTGTTGTGATCCACACAGTCAAAGGATTTGGAGTAGTCAATAAAGCAGAGTAAGTAAGTAAGTGTTAGTCACTCTGTCGTGTCCGACTCTTTGCGACCCCATGGACTGCAGCCCACCAGGCTTCTCTGTCCATGAGATTTTCCAGGAAACAATATGGAGTGGGTTGCCATTTCCTTCTCCAGGGGATCTTCCCAACCTAGGGGTTGAACCCAAGTCTCCTGCAGGCAGATTCTTTATCAACTGAGCTACAAGGGAAGCCCTTGTAGAAGCAGATGTTTTTCTGGAACTCTCTCGCTTTTTCGATGATCCAACAGATGTTGGCAATTTGATCTCTGGTTCCTCTGCTGTTTCTAAATCCAGCTTGAACAGCTGGAAGTTCACCATTCACATACTGTTGAAGCTTGGCTTGGAGAATTTTGAGTGTTACTTTGCTAGCATGTGAGATGAGTAAAATTGTGTGTTAGAGCCTTCTTTGGCATTGCCTTTTTTTGGGATTGGAATGAAAAGTGACCTTTTCCAGTCCTGTGTCCCCTGCTGAGTTTTCCAAATTTACTGGCATACTGAGTGCAGTACTTTCATAGCATTATCTTTTAGGATTTGAAATAGCTTAACTGAAATTCCATCACCTCCACTAGCTTTGTTTGTAGTGATGATTCCTAAGGCCCACTTGACTTCGCATTCCAGGATGTCTGGCTCTAGGTGAGTGATCACTCCATCGTGATTATCTGGGTCATGAAGATCATTTTTGTATAGTTCTTCTGTGTATTCTTGCCACCCCTTCTTAATATCTTAATATCTGTCCTTTATTGTGCCCATCTTTGCATGAAAGACGTTTATTGTGCCCATCTTTGGGTGATTAGCAGGTACATGTTTGTAAAGTATTTATTTAATATTTATTGAGTCCTCCAGAAGACAGATTTCCTGACACAAAGAATTCTTGCATTATTTATCATATTTTCTATCTCCATAGAGCCTTTCACACATGCAGCTCAAACACATTTTAGACATTATCTCATTAGTCTTCTGTAAGCTCAAGGTCCAGTCTTATTACTGCATTGTTTTTAAAGATAAAAATGTTTTTGTTTTTTCCTGACAGTTGTAATTGTGAAAGCAAAACAGAGGTGAGTTTATGAATTCATTTAAAACCAGTTTGGATTGTCTGTAACCAATGTGACTGGAAGAGGGCACGGCTATCAATTAATTCAAACTTATTAGAAGTAGGTTGAGGGTTTGGCCAGACTAGACTGATTTAATTTTGTGACCTGTCTGCATCCTCTAAAGTACATGTGGTTTGAGGTATTCCCAAAGTCTTCCAAGTACTGAGAACGTAGTGTTCCAGTGGGGAAACATGGTTCTTCAGTTGTGTGGACATTTAGGCATATTATCTATTCCCCAGGGCCCTGTAAAACCCTGAGCTCTGTGGCAGGGAAAAACATTTTTATGAAATTCCTGTGTGTGTGATGGAGGACATCAATAAAATTGAAGAAGGGTAATTCAGAGAGAGATGTGTTTCCAACCAGTCCTGTAGGACTTTTAACTAGGATCATTCAGACCTTGAAGCAGAAAGAACTGGTTTTCCTCTCAAGGAAGCTTGCAGTTGGCTGTCTTTCCCCTTGGCCACTCTAGCCTTTGGAGAAGGCTAACAGAAGAAGAAAGAAAAAAGAGGAGGGAGGACTTTGAATTCGTTACATCCAATAGTAAATTTATAACAGCACTTTTTCTAGGGACCAAAAAGAGGACATATACAGATTTCAATAAAAACACCAAATGTAATGGTATAAAATGACCAAAATTAAAGACATAGATGCCCAAAGGCAATCTTAAGAAATTGATTAATAGTGGAAGTAGTTTTCATGGATTGAGAAATGGAATAGGTAGGGCAGGGAAAGAAAAAGGGTAAATTTGGGGATTGTTCAGTTTGATCATCCTTTCTTTGATTCTGCCACCTCTGTTTCTGTTTTAGCAGAGATGTGAATCAAAGGGTTGGTGAATCCTTCTTTCCTTCTTTTTTGCTTCTCCCACCTCTGCTCCACTCCAGTACTTGGCTTAATCCCAGCATAACATTTCTCTAATTAGAAAAGAATGATAAGAATGAAAATTTCCCTATCATTGCCTTCATTTATTTAATACATATTTATTGTTTGTGTACCAGACTCTGTTCCGGGAATGCACTGGGAATACATTGTTGAATATAACACACTTGGTCCCCTGCCATCACAGTGCATATAGGGTCTGATCTTTGAATTATAGCACTCTCTCACACATTATTTGATTTGATTCTTTTAACAACCCTTTGAAATAGCCAAGATTTCTATTTATATTTTATGCATAATAAAAGTAAACTTAGGGGAGTTCAAGTGATTTATTCAAGATCATGTAGCTGGTAAATTGTATAGTCAGGATGGTCACCCTAATTTTCTAAATTCCAAAACAGTGTTCTTTCTGTCACATTATGCCTAAGATCCAAAGTTCAAAGATTATGTCTAAGTTGCTCTTTTTAAAAATTGAAGTATAGTTGATTTACAATGTTGGGTTAGTTTCTGGTATACACAAAGTGATTGTTATACATATGTGGGTATATTTATACATGTATATATACTCTTTTTCAGGTTCTTTTTAAGTTGCTCTTTTAAATAGTACCTAAACCAATTATATTATTTATAATTTAGTGAGCTATTGCTTTACTCAATACTCCTCTCCCCCTTGTCAGATAGTATTGATCATTATAAATGAACTTTAAGCAATTTATGATCCCAAGATATTTATTCCAAGTTGTTTGTAGTTCTTCATATAAAATAAGTTATCTTTGTAGTACATAATGTCAAAATATTCTCCATGTTTTGCAATACTCTCTCCCTCATAAAGGTAACAACCAGAAATAGGGAATAGATGATATATATAGTAATTAAAGGAAGATATTGAAAAATTTTAGTCCCAATATGTTTGGGAAAGTAATTTTCAAAAGTTAAAAAAGAAAAAAACACTAACATCAAGAAAGTCAACAGAGGGAAGAGAGCACTGGGCTAGGAATCGAGAAACAAAACTTTTAATCTTGGTTCGGGAAATTCTGTTTTCTTTCCAGGCCCCAATTTCCTCAATTGAGGAGTTGAATTTTAAGCATATTCTCTGATCTACATCCATAATTCTAAATGTGAGTTCAGTGAACAGAGACCCTGGAGAGGGACATTTAGGAAACTATTGAAGGGAGAGCAACAGGTCCTTCCACAGGGCAAAGCAAGAAAACGTTACAAACCCGTTCAGTTCTTTGATCTGAGTCTGTTGGTTCCACTACTGAAATGGTTCCCTTTTCTTTTCTTTCTCTTCAGATCAAGAGTGAATTTTTCATACTTCTTAATGGCATTTGCTTTAGAAATATAACATCTTTGTAAACAAAACAAGCCAGTATTATGAAAAGACTGTAAGGACAGTAGCTTGGTTCTGATTTTTCAACTTAGAAGTGATACCACTCCTGGATATACTAGAATTTTTTTAAAAGCCTATCTTGAAAGGTTTTCTCCAAATTGCCTTATGTCTCTTTAAGCACAGCAGGCACATAATGTCTCATAATCATCACCCAATTGATTTTGAGAGTATTTCTTTGTGGGTGAATAGGATGAGTGGGAAACATCCCACAGGGCTGGGCGGTGGGGGGGCCGAGTGCCAAGGGAGTAGCATAGATCCAGGAGTGAGACAGCCAGGGGTAAGTAACCAGAGGGGCAGATGAGCTTGAAATGAGGTCGGCCTCCTCCCAAGAGCCTCTCCGAGTTCTATTCAGCCCTGCCCTTATTGTGATTTTCTTTGGCGCTGGTTCTGACAGTTCTCCCAATTCTTCCCTCACTTCCCACACTCCCAAAGCATATCTGCTAGGTTAGTAATCATTTGGTTAATGAATACTAGTTGCTCCCTGCCTACTTGTTGCAAGGGTTTCATCGAGGGAATGGAGGAATTCAGCCTGTGCTTAGAGATATCAGTCTCTAAGCATGAAGGAACTTAAGCATGGAAGAGAGGATTTATGGGTTCCTTCAACAGTGAGTTAAAAATTAGTTTTTCTTTCACTGAAAAAGTGATCTGCTACTTTAAAGAAAAGTGGAATTTCACAGAGGGGACCTGGCTTCTCTACTCTAGGCTGTGATATTTCAGAATTCCTTGGGAGTGAAGAGAACTTGCTCTTGTTGGCTCTGGAATCCAGGTGCTCCTTGCTCACCTCAGGGACCTATACTGTTTAGGAATCAGCGTCTTTCACAGCTGGCTGCCATTTTTAGAACTATTGAGAACAACCACCGTTACCTCTGTGGCAACATCCTGAGGCTTATGTCTGAAAAAGAGTTCAAGTAGGAGATGAGGAGTTGGGTCAGATAGATCTTTTCCAGTTCTTTCACCAGGACCACTTAGCTCCCTGGGGGAAGCTAACCCTTGTAACAGGTCCCAGACTGATACAGGCCATAAGAAAAGAAATCCAAGAGCCCCTTGTTAAGCTACTCAGTGGCTGACCTTCAAATAAGTCTCTGCAGTGGTCCTTCTCTGAGCTTATGCTGGCCCTGAATAGTAGGCTCTCAACTTGGTCCTATGACTGATTCAGGTAATAGCATTTGTTAGGTTCTTGTATCTGACTCTGACTCTGCTTTGGGATTGGAGTTCTTCTTTGATCTCAACCTCATGAAACTTTGAACCAAATCCTGAAACCCAAGTCTGCACGACTGGATCCTTACAAATTGCTATTTCTCTGATGCCCATCATCAGTTTACATGAAACTTTACCTATTGTCGGTGCCTGACTCCTAACAAATTGCTCTTCTTTTAGATTTCCACATGTTTACACTGTAGGACCTTGCTCCCACTCCTATAGTAGTCTGCATGAATCATCTACTTACTGTCAGACTCCCTTGATACCATGTCTTGCCTGCATATTTAGATTTTTTATTTTTGGTGCTTATTGAGTAGACCTGATTTCCTGCCTGGTCCCAATGGGATTACATATAGTCATTCTCAAACTTTAAAGTGCATGAAAATCACCAAGAGTGCTTATTAGAAGTGCAGGTTCTGGGGTTCTACCTTTAGAGACTGTGATTCAGTAACTCTGTGAAATCGGGGTTAGACATCTGCATTTAAACACATGCCCCTAAATAATTTTGGAGTAGATAGTATAAAAACCACAATTTGAGACCACAGTTCTATTCTCTGGGACTTGATCCTTCCTTAGGCCCATACCATTACTAACCAAACTTGATTTTGCCAGATCATGAAAAAATTGCTTTACCGTGAGAAATTTCTGAATATTATAATCAGTTACATTTTAGAATATTATTTTTGTTTCTGTTTTTCTACTCATTAAAAACTTTACAGAGGTTCTAATACCTCACTAACTGAATTCTGACTAGTCATTCACGTATACCACAATTTAGAGTCTAGATTTTGCTCATACTTTGGGTTCTAATTTCTTGTGGTGAAGAAAACAGGGTGTTTTAGAAATGCATGAATTATTGTCTCCATCAGCACTTTGCATTTATTTCAAAGAAAGAAAAGAGTAAAGATCAGAACGAAGGTCAGTGAAATATAAAACAGAAAAGCAGAGAAAAATAAATGAAATAAAAAGTTGCTTATTTGGGAAGATCAGTTAAAATTGATAAACCTCTAGCCAGACTGATAAGGAAAAAAGGATTTAGGATACAAATTACTAATTCCAAGAATGAGAGAAGTGGCATCATTATATATAATGCTAGTATTAATAAGGATAATGAGAGAGTATTATGAAAAACTTAGATACTAATAAATTCAACAACTTAAAAGAAATTAGCAAATTCATTTTGAAAGAAACAAACTATCAAAGCTTACTCAAGAAAGAATAGATAACCTGAATGACCTCATATCTGTTAAAGAAATTAAATTTGTAGTTAAAAATATTCCCATGAAAAAAATGACAGGCCCAAACAGATTCACTTGGGAATTCTGCTAAGCTTTTAAGGAAGAGGAGAAAAAAAAAACAATTCTTACAAACACATCTATAAAATTGAAGAGAAAGGAATACTTCCCACTCATTCTATAAGGCCAGTATCACCCTGATACCAGAATCAGACAACATTACAATAAAAGAAGATTACAGACCAATGCACAGCCATGAAATTAAAAGACTCTTACTCCTTGGAAGGCAAGTTATGACCAACCTAGATAGCATATTCAAAAGCAGAGACATGACTTTGCCAACAAAGGTCCATCTAGTCATGGCTATGGTTTTTCCAGTGGTCATGTATGGATGTGAAAGTTGCACTGTGAAGAAAGCTGAGCACCAAAGAATTGATGCTTTTGGACTGTGGTGTTGCAGAAGACTCTTGAGAGTCCCTTGGAATCCAAGGAGGTCCAACCAGTCCATTCTAAAGGAGATCAGTCCTGGGTGTTCTTTGGAAGGAATGATGCTAAAGCTGAAACTCCAATACTTTGGCCACCTCATGTGAAGAGTTGACTCATTGGAAAAGACTCTGATGCTGGGAGGGATTGGGGGCAGGAAGAGAAGGGGACGACAGAAGATGAAACGGCTGGATGGCATCACCGACACGAAGGACATGAGTTTGGATGAACTCCACAAGTTGGTGATGAACAGGGAGGCCTGGCGTGCTGTGATACATGGGGTTGCAAAGAGTCGGACACGACTGAGCGACTGAACTGAACTGAACTAATCCCTTGTGAACATAGATGCAAATGTTCTAAAGAAAAAGGAGCTCACAATTCTTTACTAAAAGCAAAACCCCAGTGCTTCTCTTAATTCAGTTGAGGTTTTTGGTACAAAGCCACATGCATTTATATCACTAATAAAGTATATACTATAGATGATCACTTTGGTATTTGGTGTTCCTAAAAAACTGATTCAAAGTGAGGAAGCACTAGAACATAAAAAAGCCACAAACAGAAATGGCTTTGCCCTCCAGGGGACTTTATAACTGCCTTCACTATATAAAGTTAGGAGACCTAAGGGTATATTTATTATAATTTAATTTTTATAATATATTTATTATAATTTATAATTTATTTGACAGATAGGATTTAGCTTTAAGATAAACTTATTCTTTGCTTCCTTTGGCAATCACTTTTACATTTTAAAAAATCAGGAGCAATTCAGTTCAGTTCAGTAGCTCAGTCGTGTCTGACTCTTTGTGACCCCATGAATCATAGCATGCCAGGCCTCCCTGTCCATCACCATCTCCCGGAGTTCATTCAACTCATGTCCATCGAGTCGGTGATGCCATCCAGCCATCTCATCCTCTGTCGTCCCATGCTCCTCC
Organism: Redunca redunca; assembly: GCA_006410935.1. Classification (NCBI taxonomy): domain Eukaryota; kingdom Metazoa; phylum Chordata; class Mammalia; order Artiodactyla; family Bovidae; genus Redunca; species Redunca redunca. Next base: position 100,564 of record SJYQ01002958.1, read on the forward strand.
TGCCCCCAATCCCTCCCAGCATCAAAGTCTTTTCCAATGAGTCAACTCTTCACATGAGGTGGCCAAAGTACTGGAGTTTCAGCTTTAGCATCATTCCTTCCAAAGAACACCCAGGACTGATCTCCTTTAGAATGGACTGGTTGGACCTCCTTGGATTCCAAGGGACTCTCAAGAGTCTTCTGCAACACCACAGTCCAAAAGCATCAATNTCCAACACCACAGTTCAAATGCATCAATTCTTCAGTGCTCAGCCTTCTTCACAGTCCAGCTCTCACATCCATCCATGACCACTGGAAAAACCATAGCCTTGACTAGAAGGACTTTAGTCGGGAAAGTAATGTCTCTGATTTTGAATATGCTACCTAGGTTGGTCATAACTTGTCTTCCAATGAGTAAGTGTCTTTTAATTTCATGGCTGCAGTCACCATCTGCAATGATTTTGGAGCCCCAAAAAATAAAGTCTGACACTGCTTCCACTGTTTCTCCATCTGTTTCCCAAGGAGTGATGGGACCGGATGCCATGATCTTCATTTTCTGAATGTCGAGCTTTAAGCCAACTTTTTCACACTCCACTTTCACTTTCATCAAGAGGCCTTTTAGTTCCTCTTCACTTTCTGCCATAAGGGTGGTGTCATCT
>SJYQ01002958.1:102345-122665 GCA_006410935.1 Redunca redunca
ATAAGATTATATGGACTCTATGAAAAATGCATTGCAATTTATTGTAAATATAGTATTACTGTAAATACTAACACTATTGTTGCATACGTTAGATTAAATTATTTTATGATAAAACTGTCACTTAAGAACAAATCAAAAACTATTTGGTAAGACATTGAAAATTTTTTTGTGATAATTGAGCGCCTTAATTATGCATGGAAATGATAAACAAATTAAGGATATAATTGAAGGAAGTGCAGCCTTGGATTAATGACTCTCCAAAGGTTATAGTCAAATAATTATCCTTCATTTCTGGTTTGATAGAATAATTAAGTTAGAAATGTGACCCTGAAACTGCTTTAGAAAGCCACTACTATAACAACAACAACAACCATCATGCTAACAAATAATAATAGCAATTATTACTACCACTACTAGTGCCACCATTTGGTGAGCACTTTCTTTGAGCCACTCCTTGAGTCAATAGGGCAAAATAGTTATTTAATTGACACCACAATTTCTAATGTAAGACTTGTTCTCCTCATTATACATACAAGGAACTGTCCCTCACTTTTCTTTTTGTAGAATCACATCTCCTCCATTGTTAGTTTATATAGTTTAGGTAGATTTGCTCCAGCCCCAGATTCCAGAGAGGGCAATAATGCTTAGGTCCAGCCATCTTGAGAATCTCACCCAGTGGGCACAACATTGCCTTAAAGGAGCAAGGGACACAAGCTATATCAGTCAGTACTTCCCCCAAGACCATTTCTATTGTTTTCAGTAACAGTATGGATAGATTCTGTATTCCAGGGCCAAACTTGCCTGTTACTCCAGGTGTTTCTTGACTTCCTACTTTTGTATTCCAGTCCCCTATAAAGAAAAAGACATCTTTTTTGGGTGTTAGTTCTAAAAGGTCTTGTAGGTCTTCATAGAACCGTTCAACTTCAGCTTCTTCAGCATTACTAGTTGGGGCATAGACTTTGATTACTGTGATATTGAATGGTTTGCCTTGGAAACGAACAGAGATCATTCTGTCATTTTTGAGATTGCATCCAAGTACTGCATTTCGGACTCTTCTGTTGACCATGATGGCTACTCCATTTCTTCTGAAGGATTCCTGCCCGCAGTAGTAGATATAATGGTCATCTGAGTTAAATTCACCCATTCCAGTCCATTTTAGTTCACTGATTCCTAGAATGTCGACATTCATTCTTGCCATCTCCTATTTGACCACTTCCAATTTGCCTTGATTCATAGACCTGACATTCCAGGTTCCTATGCAATATTGCTCTTACAGCATGGGACCTTGCTTCTATCACCAGTCACATCCACAGCTGGGTATTGTTTTTGCTTTGGCTCTATCCCTTCATTCTTTCTGGAGTTATTTCTCTACTGACCTCCAGTAGCATATTGGGCACCTACCGACCTGGGAAGTTCTTAGTATCCTATCATTTTGCCTTTTCATACTGTTCATGGGATTCTCAAGGCAAGAATACTGAAGTGGTTTGCCATTCCCTTCTCCGGTGGACCACATTCTGTCAGACCTCTCCACCTTGACCCACCCATCTTGGGTTGCCCCGCGGGCATGGTTTGGTTTCATTGAGTTAGACAAGGCTGTGGTCCTAGTGTGATTAGATTGACTAGATTTCTGTGAGTATGGTTTCAGTGTGTCTGCCCTCTGATGCCTCTTGCAACACCTACCATTTTACTTGGGTTTCTCTTACCTTGGGCGTGGGGTATCTCTTCACAGCTGCTCCAGCAAAGCGCAGCCACTGCTCCTTTCCTTGGATGAGGGGTATCTCTTCACGGCTGTTCCAGCAAAGCACAGCCACTGCTCCTTACCTTGGATGAGGGGTATCTCCTCCCGCCACCCTTTCTGACCTTCAGCATGGGATAGCTCCTCTAGGCCTTCCTGCGCCCACACAGCCACCACTCCTTGGACATGGGGTTGTTCCTCCTGGTTGCCGCCCTGGCCTCGGGGGTGGGGTTGCTCCTTCTAGCCGCCGCCCCTGGCCTTGGACTCAGGGTGGCTCCTGTCGGCTGCCGCCCCTGGCCTCGGGCCAGGGGTATCTCCTCCCGGCCGTCGCCCCTGACCTCGGACGCGCGATAGCTTCTCTCAGCTGCCGCCACTGACCTCGGACACAGAGTCATAGCAAACACCCTCTTCCAACAACACAAGAGAAGACTCTACACATGGACATCACCAGATGGTCAACATCGAAGTCAGATTGATTATATTCTCTGCAGCAAAAGATGGAGAAGCTCTATACAGTCAACAAAAACAAGACCAGGAGCTGACTGTGGCTCAGATCATGAGCTCCTTATTGCCAAATTCAGACTTAAATTGAAGAAAGCAGGGAAAACCGCTAGACCATTCAGGTATGACCTCAATCAAATCCCTTATGATTATACAGTGGAAGTGAGAAATAGATTTAAGGGCCTAGATCTGATAGATAGAGTGCCTGATGAACTATGGAATGAGGTTCATGACATTGTACAGGAGACAGGGATCAAGACCATCCCCATGGAAAAGAAATGCAAAAAAGCAAAATGGCTGTCTGGGGAAGCCTTACAAATAGCTGTGAAAAGAAGAGAGGCGAACAGCCAAGGAGAAAAGGAAAGATGTAAGCATCTGAATGCAGAGTTCCAAAGAATAGCAAGAAGAGATAAGAAAGCCTTCTTCAGCGATCAATGCAAAGAAATAGAGGAAAAGAACAGAATGGGAAAGACTAGAGATCTCTTCAAGAAAATTAGACATACCAAGGGAACATTTCATGCAAGGATGGGCACAGTAAAGGACAGAAATGGTATGGACCTAACAGAAGCAGAAGATATTAAGAAGAGGTGGCAAGAATACACAGAAGAATGTACAGAAAGGATCTTCATGACCCAGATAATCACAATGGTGTGATCACTCATCTAGAGCCAGACATCCCTGGAATGTGAAGTCAAGTGGGCCTTAGAAAGCATCACTACGAACAAAGCTAGTGGAGGTGATGGCATTCCAGTTGAGCTATTTCAAATCCTGAAAGATGATGCTGTGAAAGTGCTGTACTCAAGATGCCAGCAAATTTGGAAAACCCAGCAGTGGCCACAGGACTGGAAAAGGTCAGTTTTCATTCCAATCCCAAAGAAAGGCAATGCCAAGGAATNCTGGTTCCAAAGAGGAAAAGGAGTACATCAAGGCTGTATACTGTCACCCTGCTTATTTAACATATATGCAGAGTACATCATGAGAAATGCTGGACTGGAAGAAACACAAGCTGGAATCAAGATTGCTGGGAGAAATATCAATAACCTCAGATATGCAGATGACACCACCCTTATGGCAGAAAGTGAAGAGGAACTAAAAGGCCTCTTGATGAAAGTGAAAGTGGAGTGTGAAAAAGTTGGCTTAAAGCTCGACATTCAGAAAATGAAGATCATGGCATCCGGTCCCATCACTCCTTGGGAAACAGATGGAGAAACAGTGGAAGCAGTGTCAGACTTTATTTTTTGGGGCTCCAAAATCATTGCAGATGGTGACTGCAGCCATGAAATTAAAAGACACTTACTCCTTGGAAGAAAAGTTATGACCAACCTAGACAGCATATTCAAAAGCAGAGACATTACTTTGCTGACTAAGGTCCTTTTAGTCAAGGCTATGGTTTTTCCAGTGGTCATGGATGGATGTGAGAGCTGGACTGTGAAGAAGGCTGAGCACTGAAGAATTGATGCATTTGAACTGTGGTGTTGGAGAAGACTCTTGAGAGTCCCCTGGACTGCAAGGAGATCCAACCAGTCCATTCTGAAGGAGATCAGCCCTGGGATTTCTTTGGAAGGAATGATGTTAAAGCTGAAATTCCAATACTTCGGCCACCTCATGTGAAGAATTGACTCATTGGAAAAGACTCTGATGCTGGGAGAGATTGGGGGCAGGAGGAGAAGCGGACGACCGAGGATGAGATGGCTGGATGGCATTACTGACTCGATGGACGTGAGTCTGAGTGAACTCCGGGAGATGATGATGGAGAGGGAGGCCTGGCGTGCTGCGATTCATGGGGTCGCAAAGAGTCGGACACAACTGAGCGACTGAACTGAACTGATGGATAGATTGCTGCAATACATGTGGACACTGAGGATACAAAATTCAATTCACTACTACTTCTTCCTCTGTCTCTAAAGTTATGATGGAAGATTGGAAAACATTCATAGACCTGCCTAAGCCCTGCTCCTGTAATTCATGTGGGCTGTATAAAGTAGACTGTATATAGTGCTACCTATTTTAAGTCTCATACTAAAGCCTGAATATCAGTGAAATCATGGTTTTAATATACTATGTTTTTTTCTGATATAAATTAAAGTAGATATATGATTATTCAAATTTTGCCTACATATTACCTAAAATAATTTCATGTTTTGCAATGGTCTGCATACCACATTTTGGAAAATTCTGGACTAGAGAAGATGTCACACCATGCTGTGTTGTTTAGAATGCTACATTTGTTTACTCATTTAACGTTTAAACATGTGTTTAAAGTTATATCATCTCCCTTCCAAAACAAAAGAAAACACTATGAGCAGTTCTGGGGAATAAAGTCACACCCAGAGGAAAAATTGTTTTGGATTGTATTTTAACTTGTGTTTTGTGCCAGTATGGATATGAATCAATTATGAGGTGGTCCTTTTTGCATATTTGATAAAGTTTTTCTCTTGTCATCCATGCCGTTTCTCTGGAGCCTAACCTGTAACTCTGGGCAAAAGGAAGCCAGCCTCTAATGGCTCCAAAATTAGTATGTCTTTCTCTCACTCTCCTGTTCAAATAAGACCGCTCACTTTAGTTTCCTTCTGTGAATAATGATAAATTAGGCTCAAAAAGTTGGGACATGTCTTTGGTTTACTATGTTATCTGTAGCACCATGCCAGTGCTCAGCACAGAGTAGGGCTCGATGCATATTTGTGGAATGAATGAATAAACGAATGAGCATATTCATACACGGGCTTGTCAAGTGAGCAAGTCAGGTACTATTGATGATGAAACTGAAGCTAGGAGAAGTTATGAGGTGTCTTTCATGTCATATAATCAGTGACAGAATTGTCTTTTACCCTTTGTGTAGATCCCTGAACTACATTTGGTGAGTAAATAAGTTAAACAATAATATGTATTGTTCTTTTAAACATACTCATACTTTATTGGTTCTAAAAGGCACATTTCAAAGAGAGACAAACTGGCTTCATGTTGTTAAGAACCAAGTGAAGGTGGGGTAGGAATGAGGGGATAAAATGGGCAGATTTACAATAACTTGAATATCTTAGAAGTAGCTTGAACATATTGACTATTAATAAGAGTAATTTAATGATGAAATAACAGTGAGTGCCTTGAAGTAGCTCACACACCAGTTTTTGTCTGTGTCATAAAAATGTAATTAATAAGAAAATTGTTTCATGCTGGAAAATGCTTCTTGTGAGATCTGTATTTTGGTACACAAAGCATTTGTTTCTATTTACCTTGAAAAAAATCCTTCTCAGAGATAGCATGTGGAGAGCAGCCATCTGTCCAGGATTACACTTCTGAATTGCTATTTCTCTGAACGCACCGGACTCTATATGTTAACTTTAAAAATAAGGACTGTTTCCCCCCTTTATTAAGTTTGTTTATCAACACTATTATAAAGATATACTTATAATCTAGTGTGTTAAGAACTGTTAATTGGCTATTGAATAACAAAGTGGGAGCCCTGGAGTCTCTGAATTCAGCTGCTGACTGTTTAGACTGTGCCCCTAGACTTTGGAACAAATCACCTTACATGTCTTTGCTTTCCTCCAGATAAATAGCTTTGAATGTTCATGAAATGAGGGGCAACTCAGATGGTTTTTAGCTAATTATGACTCTGGTAGAGCTGAACTGAGATGCAGGAGAAGGTAAAAGGGGAGTATGCATGGCAGTGATCTTAATTTTTATACCCACTACTCTAATCTGACCTCAGAAGTCTGATGCTGAGCAAGTGGAAAGAGACCCAACTATCACCAGGTAAGCATCTCTTCTGGATGAAGCTATATTGCCTTAGAACAGACATAGACTTTTAAAAGGCTCTTTTCATGTGCATCATCTCATGCAAACCTTTTTCAACCATGGAAGGTAATAGGGCTGGTTTTATTAGCCCTGTTTTACTGGTGACAAAATAGAGGCTCAGATTGGCTAGGTGATTTGATCAAAGTAACACAGTTGTTGGGTGGTAGAGCTGGGATTTTAATTCGTATTTTCAAATCTCTTTACATAATGCAAAAATCTTTGATTTTTCTGGAGAAAGACATTGTAAGAAGTTAAAGGGAATATGTCATTTATAGTTGGTAGAGTGTTAACTACTTTGACCCCCTTGCAAGATTTTGTCTTTATGTAATATCCTTTTACTTAAGCAAAAATCTGGTGGCTCAGACAGTAAAGAATCCACCTGCAATGTGGGAGCCCTGGGTTTGATCCCTGGTTTAGGAAGATCCCCTGGAGGAGGGCATGCTATTCCTAAAAAAGCTTGGAAAAGAATGAAATATTTTTGTTTTTCTTTTCAACTTTATCCTCAGAAGATCAAGGGGCATTTTATTCTTGAGTCATTTACTTCACCAAACTTTTATTGAGTGCCATGTACCAGACCATGACCAGCAGTCTCCTCCTTTGTCCTGGTGTTAGCCATCAGATGATGCTTCTGAGAACACAGTAGAAGGCTTTTATTTCCCTTGTAAAATGTGAGTGCGTGGTGGCCACTCGTAAGGACTTCTGTCCTGCTAAGTAAGCAAGGGTAGAATTTTCTGTCCCTCTATGTATGATGAGTACTTTACCATATATTGCCTTATTGCTGTGAGATGTTTCACAAGCATTTGCTATTAGAAAGTAAGCTCCTTGAAGGAAGAAACCATGGATTATTTCTACCCCGCTTCTGTACTCAGGACAAGTCCTCAATAGTGAGGAATTCTTTTCCAGGGAGTCCATGGATGGATGAGTATCACAGAACTTGTGAGCTCCCTGAAATTGAAAAAAAAATTAATTTTGCATGTGCAATTTTTGAAATAGATCCATCATTTTCATGAGATTCTCAAGGGGTTCAGAGACTCAGTGGCTAACCACTATAAGTTAACACTCTGATGGACTTTCGATGAATACTTGAGTGGGAGAAACAACAGCAAGACAGATATGACCTTGATGTACTAGAGAGTGTTGTCATGATCAGAAGGCATGTTTGGGGATGGCTCTCAGTCCCCCAACACTGGAGATGTTAAAAGTTGGATGACCCATCAGTGATATTGTTGTTGGGATGTTGATTTATTCTTTTTTGCCTTCTGATTTTATGATAATATCAATCTTCACTGAAGAATACTTCACATTCTTCACACCTTACCCTGACACCACACCCATTTTTCTGTGATTCACTGTTTGGACCATTTATACACCTGAAGAATCTCTTTGACAGATAACCAGAAAGCTCGCAAATCAAGCTACGGAAACCGTGACCATAGGAATGTGTGTGAAATACCAAACAATAGGCAGGGAACTTAGCATGAACTCTAGAAAATAAAGAGAAGGTAGAATAATTTTTGAATTAAAGACAGAAGATCAGAAGATAGTAGTTGACAGGCAAGTCGACACAGTTGCTAATAGATGAAACAGAATGGGATTTAATGTGATACTCAATTGGACTAGTTACCTGTAAATTGAGGCCTCTGAGCAATTTTAGTTGGTGCTGCAGCTTTGCTACTTTCATTCAAAGAAATTAGGACAATGCAGCTTGAGATGAGTTTCAGAAGTGCCAAGCTGTAAAAACATTCATTTTCAAGTATGTACATATATAAATTAGTGCACGAATAAAGCTACATGTTTGGATTTCCCTGGTAGTCCAGTGGTTAAGAATCTGCCTGCCAATGCAGGAGACACGGGTTCCATCCCTGGTCTGGGGAGATTCCACATGCTGTGGGCCAACTATGCCTGTGCACCCTAGAGCCCATGTTCCGCAAAAAGAGAAGCCACCACCAGGAGACTGCACGTAGCAACTAGACAGCGCCCCTGCTTGCTGCAACTAAAGAAAATCCACCCACAGCAACAAAGAACCAGTGCAGCCAAAAGTTGAATAAATAAATAAATATTTTAAAAGGACATTAAAACTACATGTTCATGCCCTGATACCCATAGAGATAAAAATCGATCCATACGTATATATTCATTCATATGTATGCCAGATGTAAGGAGTATTAAATATGGTATCTGGTAGACAGTTTTCACATGCAGGGAAATAAGAGTATTTCAAAGCAAATATCTGATGGACGAGAAGGCTATTTTAGATGATATACTGATGCCTCTTTCAGGGTTAATGTCACAAAACTTCACAGAGTGTATAAGGAACTAAGTGTAGGCAGAACCCAAGCTGAGAGTATAGTATCATATCAGGAGCAAGTCTAGGTGAGAGACGTCCTACAGATATCCATTATAGTCTACAGGAAACTGGCCACCATTACATGCTCCAGCTTTCCGTGGAAAAGTGCATTTGTTAAATCACAGTCATCAATAGCTCCAGTCCCAGGTTGCTGGATGGCGTAGGGCCCTTTAATCAAGTGTCTCCTCAACATGCTTTCTGATGCTCTGAGCTGGCTGTTTTATTTACTCTTTAGCATTCTGCAAAGTCTCAGCATCCTTTAGTTTGTGCATTTGCATTTGTATGGTATTTCTATTTTTACATGTTTTGTAAACTTCTTTGAGGAATGCAGGGGTACATAGAGAGAAAGAAACAGTGGTGAACTTCTTCCTTTATTTAATCCATCCATGCCCCAATCTTGCAGAGACCAATCTAAAGCTGTATCTGTTAAAGCTAGCTGATTTGCCAAGTGTTTTTCCTCCGAAGGGACATCACCTATTTTTAGCCACAAAGAAGTGTTAGGAAGGGGAGGAAGGCATACCTCAGAAGGACAGATCTGAAATGAAGCCCAGAATACTGAAGAGAGTGGTGTGGAAAAGCAGAGTGCCTAGTGAAAGGTCACTGAAGCAGTGAGCACAGAGCTAATGTTCTGGATGGTTGTAGGAAAAGCCTCAATTAAGAGTTCTGTTAATAGAGAATTTAGGAAATGTTATTAAAAAGTTCTCTAAGCCAGTCTAATAAAGGAAATCAGGACATGGCAAACTAGGCTGGTTGTTTAATTTATTCAGTAATCTGTGTTTTTTAAGATTGTTGCAAATTATCAACACATTTATTGAGCAACTATATATATACAAAGCATTCTGTTAGGAAATGTGTGTGAAAGGTGAGATGATGGTATTTAAAAAACACAAGATGAGTACATGTTCTCAAAAAATGTAAGGAAAACTATGTTAACAACTGTGTTCGGTACTTTCTGTATATTGTCTCATTTAATCTTTAAAACAACTAGTAGGGGACTTCCCTGTGGGTCCAGTGGTTAACTTTGCCTTCCGATGCAGGAGGCGTAGGTTCCATTCCTGGTCAGAGAGCTAAGATCCCACATACCTCACAGCCAAAACACCAAAACATAAAACAGAGACAATATTGTAACAAGTTCAGTAGACACTTTCAAAAAATGGTCCACATCAAAAAAAAATATATTGAAAAAACAGCCATTGGGAATTAAAATTATCCCTATTTTAACAGGTGAACAGCCTGAGACTCAGAGAATTTAAGTTGCTTCCTCCCTCCCTCTCTCCCTTCCTCTTTGCTTCTCTCTTTTTCTTTCAAAAGCTTGAGCTCAAAAGCCTTACGGAACATGATGCCTTTTTCCAAGTTTTTACTTTTTCTGAAGGTAGCAGAATTATATATTAAGAGCTGTAGTAGAGGTATGAACCCAATAGTATGGGAGCTCAGAGATTGAAGCAGTCCATTTTGCTTGATGATATCAGAGAAGGCTTCCTGGAAGAGGTAATATTCAAAGTGAGTCTTAAAAGTGAAGAGTCCATCTAGTAGACAGGAAAGATAAGGCAGCAATAATAGTGTAGAAGCCACTACCAGCTGCCCACTCGGCACACATTACCTTCTTTCTTTCTGGAAGTGCCGAGATTTTGCTCAAGTGTCTCCTCACCTGCTTGACCCAAGGGAAAGTGATCCTATTGCTGCCTTCAGAAGGAAGTGCTGATTGGTTAAACCATTTATGGTAAGTCCACTCCTCTTGTTTGATTAGCCTAGGGCTGGCCAATGAGATATAAAAGGAAACCTGATGGAGAGCCTTAGGAAATGCTTCTTGCCCTTAAGAAGGAAACACTGAAAGAGATAGCCCTTCTCCTTGCCACCCACCCCCCTGCCACCCCAATATTCCTGTTCTTGGAAGTGATGCTTAGAACTACCACAATCATCTTGTGACTGTGAAGGGAGCCAATCTGAGGGCAAATCAAAATTTCTGAGGATGGCAAAGCAAAGAGATAATAAAAACCAGCATCTTCAATTATATTGTTGGGTTCTGAACAACCTTTTCAACTTCCTGTCACATGATGTTATAGCTGTTTTTGTTCTATCGACCACTTTGAATTAGAGTCTTCTGCAGCAGCATCCTCACTGACAACAGAGCAGATGCAAAGGCAGAAGGCTCAGAACAGTCACAGGCTACTTAGAAATTGCCACCAGTTCTTCCTGACTGAAGTGCAGGATGTGGTGTTGCGAGTAGGGTGCTGGCTAGAGACAAGGTGATATGGTAGCCAAGGATCAGAGCATGAAGGGCCTCATATGTCAGAATCAAATAATTGGACAGTATTTTGTAAATAGTCTACAGGCATTGAGTTTTAAATAAGGTAATGGCATAATTAGATTTGCAGTTTAGAAGCATTCCTCTGACTATGGTGTGGAAGATTGAAGAGGGTAAGAACAGTTGGTGAGATACCAAGGTCACTGAACTCAGGGGCACTTGGAGTCACGTGTAGTTTGGTCTCTCCATTATCATTCCATTTTAGCTTGGAAAGACAGAGGTTAAGACCATATATGCAAAGTGAAAGATTAGAGGGGCAGACAGAAGGCACTTCAAGATTTTATGGAAGAGAAGTATGTTGGGGGTCATGGAGAGTTTCAAAGAGCAGATTGGATATCTGAACAGTGATCTGAACACTGAAGGATTTAGAAAGCACGGGGGTTGAGTAGAGCACAAAATAACATAAGGAAAGGACAAGTCAAGCTGAAATGGAGAGTTTTATGCAGGGATGATAAAGCTGAAATGGTCACTTGCAACCAAAATGACAAAGGGGGAAAAAACGAAATTTTACCCTAATTTCATCACTTAACAGTTGCAGAACACTTGATAAAATTTTGTCTCCTAACTGGTTGAATAGGGATTACAAACGTCCTTTGTTAACGTCACCAAGTGATATCACATGGATATCATGTACCCTCTGTTATGTGATGAGAAAGACACTTCCCCTTTGTGGTATTCTTTCAAAAACCCCATAACCCAAATCTCCTTGTGAGAAAAACATCAGACACACCTAATCTGAGGAACACTCTACAAAATACCTAACCAGCCTTTCTTAAAACTATCAAGGTCACGAAAAACAAAAACAGGAAACTGTCGCAAACCAGAGGGGATACAACAATTGAATGCAATGTAGTATCCTAGACAAGATCCTAGAAAAGAAAAAAAGACAATAGAGTTTAGTTAATACTCATTTACCAGTGTTGGTTTCTCCATTTTGAAGCACTAACCACAGTAACGTAAATAATAGCAATGGGGCCACTGAAACTATGGCAGGTGGATACTATCACTGCTATTTTTTCAACTTTTCTTACTAAAATTATGTCAAAAAGTTTATTTAAAAACTATATATTCTTCACTGAGTTGTTACGAGGATTAAATGAAAGAATAAAAGCAAAGCAGTATAGTGCCTGACATGTAATAGGGCCTCAAATGTTTCTCCATAAACTGATGATTCTTGAATTCACAAAATGTATAAAACTCACCTTGAGGTATTTTGTCAGAAAAACAAGTCCCAGGACCTCAATCTCAGAGTTTCTGATTTAGTAGTTCTAGAGTAGGGCCCAGGAGTGAGCATTTGTGATAGGTGCCCTCTGGAGAATTGCTGACACAGACTACCAGGACCCTAGGGTAAGAACGGTACATTTCCCCAGGAAGAAAGCAATGGAGATAGAATGCCTGTCCCACTGACCACAAATGGAGAAAAGGAAGGAAATAAATAAGCGAGCACTGCAAAACCTGTAAGTTACAATTTAAATCATTACAGATGAATTTGGGATAAAGGAGGGGTCTGATTAGGTAGTCACTTAATAACAGCAATGTGGTTGAAATCTAATTTTTATTCATTTGAGCTACCTTAAAATATTCAGCTGGTTTTTCTGCTGAAGTACACAGATGACTTACCGAGAAAATAGATTGGAAACCACTTTTTTTTTTCAGTTTTATTGAGGTAAAATTGACAAATAGAAATGTATAAGGTGGAGTATATGATGTTTTGATATACAAATACATTGTGATCACTATAATCAAGCTAATTAACATACCACTCGACATAGTTAACCATCTTTTTTGTGTGTGATGAGAACTCAAGATTTACTCTTTTAGTAGCTTTCAAGTATATAGTTCAGTTCAGTTCAGTCGCTCAATCATGTCCGACTCTGTGCGACTCCATGAATTGCAGCACGCTAGGCCTCCCTGTCCATCACAAACTCCCAGAGTTCACCCAAACTCTTGTCCATCGAGTCAGTGATGCCATCTCGCCATCTCATCCTCTGTCGTCCCCTTCTCCTCCTGCCCCTAATCCCTCCCAGCATCAGAGACTTTTCCAATGAGTCAACTCTTCCCATGAGGTGGCCAAAGTATTGGAGTTTCAGCTTTAGCATCAGTCCTTCAAAAGAACACCCAGGACTGATCTCATTTAGAATGGCCTGGTTGGATCTCCTTGCAGTCCAAGGGACACTCAAGAGTCTTCTCCAACACCACAGTTCAAAAGCATCAATTCTTTGGCACTCAGCTTTCTTCACAGTCCAACTCTCACATCCATACATGACCGCTGGAAAAACTATAGCCTTCACTAGACGGACCTTTGTTGGCAAAGTCATGTCTCTGCTTTTGAATATGCTATCTAGGTTGGTCATAGCTTTCCTTCCAAGGAGTAAGAGTCTTTTAATTTCATGGCTGCAGTCATCACCTGCAGTGATTTCGGAGCCCCTCAAAAATAAAATCTGACACTGTTTCCCCATCTATTTCCCATGAAGTGATGGGACCAGATGCCATGATCTTCGTTTTCTGAATGTTGAGCTTTAAGCCAACCTTTTCACTCTCCTCTTTCACTTTCATCAAGAGGCTTTTTAGTTCCTCTTCACTTTCTGCCATAAGGGTGGTGTCATCTGCATATCTGAGGTTATTGATATTTCTCCTGGCAATCTTGATTACAGCTTGTGCTTCTTCCAGCCCAGTGTTTCTCATGATGTACTCTGCATATAAGTTAAATAAGCAGGGTGAAAGTATACCGCCTTGACATACTACTTTTCCTATTTGGAACCAGTCTGTATACAGTACAGAATTGTTAACTGTAGTCACCATGCTATACATTAGATCTGCAGAACTTATTATCTTGCATAATTGAAATTTTGTACCCTGCTGGCTCAGTGGCAGAGAATCCGCCTGCCAATGCAGGATTCTCGGGTTTCATCCCTGGGTCCGGAAGATCGCCTGGAGAAGGAAATGGCAACCCATTCCATTATTCTTGCCTGGGAAATCCCATGAACAGAGGAGCCTGGCAGGCTACAGTCCATGGGGTTCTCGAAGAGTCTGACAAAACTTAGCGACTGAACAACGAAGGTAGATCATGTGGTATTTGCCATTCTGTGTCTCACTTACTTCACTTAGCATACTGCTCTCTAGGTTCATCCGTGTTGTTGCGAAGGTCAGGATTTCTTTTTATAACGGTTGAATGGTATTCCATTATTATAATATATAGCTTTCACATTTTCTTTATCCATTTGTCAGCTGATAAATACTGAGGATGTTTCCACATCTTGCTATTGTGAATAATACTGCACTGAACACTTGAGTTCAGATATCTCTTTGAGATAGTGATTTCTTTTCCTTTGAATATATACCCAGAAAGGGAATTGCTGAATGACATGGTAGTTTTTTTTTTGCAGAGCTTCCATACTGTTTTCCATAGTGGCTGTAACAGTTTACATTCCCACCAATACAGTACACAAGAGTAGAAGCCTCTTTTGCAAGCTTCAGCCCAGGTGTTTTTTTCTGTTACCAGATGATCAGTCATTGAATGCCTCACTCAGAGTCTCTTAAGGGCTTTCATATGCGCTCTAGAAAAAGAAAAAGAATGTCTGACTTGCTGAGAAGAATGCCAAAAGTTTGTTTACTTAAGTCTCGCTGACAGATTTGTTCTTGGCCCGCTGTATTTTAGAATGAATAACTCAGTTTTCACTTCAGCTAGATAAAAAGGGATCATCTGAACAGGAAAATAGGCCCTTTGTGAACAGTCTTCAGTCATGCTCAGCTTCCATATCCTCACCCATGTCAGCAATGTGTTTGTTATTAACCTGAAAAATCTCACCAGGGTTTCAGATTGCTGACTGGCAAAGAAGGCACCCCTCTGTGCCCTGGCTCAAGCCTAACCAGAGTACCATAAGATATATTGCTTCTAACTATGCTGTTCCAAGATGGTATGGAACCCGAGGCTACTTCTAGGAGAGAAATATGAAGCCAAGGCACATTCTCTGTTTTTCCCATCACTCTAACTTTGTATAAGTTAGATCTGATTTAAATCAAGGGCATCTTCTCAGCACATTTGGCCTTGACCTTCATATTGCATTTCCCGGGCTATACTCTGCCCAACCACGTTTCCTAAGGCCTGAGAGTTTCCATTATCCCTTGGGGTTTTGATTCCAAGATGATTAAGCAAAAAGTAGATTTTTACTGAAACTCCACTTTCTGGCTATTTTACCTTTAGATACCCCTGCCCCTTACCCCCACCCCAGTCCAGGAAGACCTTTTCTTTCTACATCATGTACTGAAAAATGCCCTTACATCATAAACTATATTGTTTCTATGCTGTGACTTATAGTAAAGACCCTTTACTCCAAATACTACAAGTTTATGACCTATAAATCCCCTTTTCCCCTGCAACAGATCCTAGTTCTTACAAATGAAATAAAGCTTTAGCTTTAAAAGTTGCTTTCTTTGAAATAATTTTCATTTAATAAGAACCTATTGAGAAGTGAGATCCTAGACTGAAAACAGGGAGATTAGGTTAAAATGTGCACATGAATGGTGAAATCCCTCAGCTTCTTTCTTTATCCATTAATCTTTTCTCAGGAAGCTGCAGGTGGATGTACTCCATCACAATGAGAGATTAAGTCAAGAAAGAAAAGGTGTGGGATTCTGGAAAACAAGAGGAGTGTATAGGGAATCCTTAGGGTGGTCCTGAAGGAAAATCCCAGGATACAGCTGTGTATTAAGCCTAGAGAGTCCAGACTGACAGGGAGTGTGGAGGACTCCAGGGAAAATGATCATCTGTTTGCTTTCACTATATGGAAAGCTGAATTATTGCCATTAAAGGGCATGGGAAGATCTAGCCACTAGAACAATGCAACAACCCAAAAAATCCCAACAGATTCTAAGGAGGAAAAAGTATTGGCTCCAGAAAAAGGAGAAGTAATCATTTAACCATTTAACTCAGCAGTGAACAGTATTTAAATATCCAATTAATGTAAACTCTATTGCTTTGATTTAAAAGGAAAGCATGGGATGTATTTATGATGGGAAAACATAGAGAGGAAGATAGATGAAAGTGAGCTACATTCTCACCAAAATCACAGAGTAAGTCAATGTCCAAAATTGATCAATCAAGATGTAACACATATTTAGAAATATGAAGATAATCACAAAGAGAAACGGCTAAAATATTTTAAAATATTTGCCTCAGGGGAATGGAATATAAGCCCCAATTTTTTGGTGGTTCTTTTGAATAACGCTTTTTCCAACACAAGCAAAGACTAAACTCCACCTAACAAATCAATTTGTTTAGAAACAAATTGTATTATATATTTAAAGGCTTAAACCAGCAAAAAACAAAAACAAACAAACCAAGACACTTCAAACTGTACCTGAACCAGCTGGTATTTTCCTTGGTTCAAGGCCCCTCACATTTGGTTGCCATCTAATTTGGAAAGAACTTCAGGGAGATTTGCTTTTTTTTTTTCAACATGCTACAATGAACACCCTCGGTTAAAAGGACATACCAATCTTGTTAGGGCTGCAAAGCAAATACTGATGGACATTGAGTATAAGCTTGTGATGATTGTCATCTCCTTTACTTTAAAGCTTTGGGAGATTTTTCTATTTCAACCTCAAGTTTTCCTGTTTCAAACCTGTGCTACTTTGTGGAAGTTTGCATTATGATTCTTATTATTTTTAAAAGATTCAAGACATAAACTACTGAACATAAATAGTCCTAGCAGCTCTTAATTGTAATTGATAAACTAGCAACACATTTTTTCTTATATTGGATGATAAACACAATACTTAATTGGTCTAATTGTTAAACTTGAGGAAGCTATATAGTTGTGACTAAATGCAGACTGTGATTTCATCTCTGTACTCTATTTTTTTACTTCTCGTGTATGCAATGAAAACAGCTCTCACAACTAAGTACATATTACAGGGAAAAGTGACAGGAAGTGAAGAAGAGCTAAAGAGCCTCTTGATGAAAGTGAAAGAAGACAGTGAAATGTTGGCTTAAAGCTCAGCATTCAGAAAACTAAGATCATGGCATCTGGTCCCATCATTTCATGGCAAATAGATGGGGAAACAGTGGAAAGAGTAGCTGACTTTATTTTTGAGGGACTCCAAAATCACTGCAGATGGTGATTGCAGCCATGAAATTAAAAGACACTTATTCCTTGGAAGGAAAGTTATGACCAACCTAGATAGCATATTAAAAAGCAGAGACATTATTTGTCAACAAAGGTCCGTCTAGTCAAGGCTATGGTTTTTCCTGTGGTCATATATGGATGTGAGAGTTGGACTATAAAGAAAGCTGAGTGCCGAAGAATTGATGCTTTTGAACTGTGGTGTTGGAGAAGACTCTTGAGTGTCCCTTGGACTGCAAGGAGATCCAACCAGTCCATCCTAAAGGAGATCAGTCCTGGGTATTCATTGGTAGGACTGATGTTGAAGCTGAAACTCCAATCCTTTGGCCACCTGATGTGAAGAGCTGACTCGTTGGAAAAGACCCTGATGCTGGGAAAGATTGAGGGCAGGAGGAGAAGGGGATGACAGGGGATGAAATGGTTGGATGGCATCACTAACTCAATGGACATGGGTTTGGGTGAACTCTGGGAGTTGGTGATGAACAGGGAGGCCTGGTGTACTGTGGTTCATGGGGTCGCAAAGAGTTGGACACAACTGAGTGACTGAACCAAACTGAACTGAACAGGGAAATATCCCACCATGACCACATTTAATGAATTTATTCGATGCACTTAACTTTTGTCTCAGTATCATGAGTTGTAGTCTGCAGAGTAGTACTTCTCATCTTTTATATTACCTATGTTCGTTTACACCTAGTTAAGGAGCTGAACCTAGAACTTCTCTTTAATGATTCCTACTACAGTGCTTCACTCTTGTCTGTTTTAAAATTGCCTTTCTTCCACTTTTTCTGCCTTCTTTTTTTCCTAACACTTCATTTCAACCTCCTAGTCTTTGTGAGTTCTTCTCTGATGTCTCATGAGTACCATTTCTCAGAGATCTTCACACTTTAGCAGTTTTTGCATTTCTTCAAAGGATATAAATATTTGATTAGGTAGGTAAATATTAACAATACATAAATATTTCATACAATAAGATTAGTAAAAACATTATGTATACTCTATTAAGTTCACTTGGGTAATACATTTTATAAGACTAAATAAATAAAATCCTAGAAACATATACATTTCTTATAAATAGTTACTCATTACACATCAATGTAGTATTTATAAATTAACAGTCATGGATTTTTCACTTGAATACTAAATGCTGGCACAGTTTGGAATCAGTGTGTGACAACCATATTAGATGTGTACCTGAGCACCTGATGGATGGATGGAGGAAAAACATAGATGGATAAATAGATAGATTAGTCTCACGTTTTGGCTTTCCTCCCCCAAGGTGTTCTTGAATTACCCTTTCAGTGATGTAAGATTTTAGCAATGGTAGAAAGCTGAGTTTTCTAGTTTATATGCTTTTATAGATATGTAATATTTCAGGAACTTACTGGTGGATTCAAGAATAATTATTTATTTTACAAACTGCTTTACCCAGACTCCTTATTTGAGAAACATTACATCTCATGTAATATACAAGGCAAGCCTGTCCCATACATGTGTTGCTCCTGTAGTTTTGATATATTTTATCCTCCCTAAATTGTTGGCTGTCAGCAATTCCAGGAATCAAGCTGAATACAAACTGAACTTAAAATACATATTTACTGAGGTGCTGGATCTAACATTTTACTTTTGATTGTGGACTGAGCTTCTGTCTGACAACAGGTCCCAGGAAATGAAACACAGCAACATTGCTGGATGTTTTATAAAACCATTTTATCAAGTGAAAGTTAACTAAAAAATAAACATGTATTTTAACTATGATTTTTCTAAATATGAAGAAAAATATGGGAAGTATAACCAAAATCATGAACCCATCACCCAGTTTTAATAAATACTAAAATACTAGCATATTTTCCTATAAAATATTAAAGGATGCCCTTAAACCATTTCCTTCTCTTCCTCCTTAGAAATAACTACTAGTCCAAAATTGGTATGTGGGATTCACTTAATGCTTTTCTGTTTTTTAAAAATTATGTAAAAATCATAAAATATTCTGTGGTCCTGTGTGTTTCAAAATTTTAAACAAATGGCATCATGCCATATAAGTCCTTTTACAACTTGGTTTTTCCATTGAGCATTAGATTGTTGAGATTTATCCCTAGCTCATTCATAAATAAAGCCATTTATCCCTTGCCTTACTGAAGATGCCAAGGTTCTTTCCACTTCTTTTAATATTACAAATAGTATTGTGGTAAACATCTTTAGGTATCTCTTCTTGTGCATATGGATAAGAATTCTTGGAGAGAGATGGCCCTTAAACTTGGGCATGCATTAGAATCACCTCGAATGCATATTTAAACACTAGCTACTGCCTCTGGAGCTGTATATTCTCCACCCTAATACAGAAGTTGCTAAACTCAGACTTCCATAGCTAAGGGCTAAAGATCTATGTCATGATTGCTATTAGCTAAACAAATCTCTACATGTTGCTTTTTTGCCCATGTAATTGAGATAAATGTATGGTTTATCATCCAAATCAGAACACTTCTGAGTATGAAAGAAGCATAATTAATAATTATAACATGACACCCTGCTCAACACCCAGTTCTATATACCTAATAGCAAAGGAATCTGGGAAGTATAGTTGGGAATTCTAGTTTAGAAAGGAAGATTTACTCTGTGCAGAAATACCTCTAATCAGCCCAAGGCCTTCATAAATTTTTGGACCTACATAACAATAATTACTTTGTAATTCTTTGAAGTTTCATTTATTTATTCTTCCATCTTATTCCACTGGCTAGGACTACCAGAACAGTGTTGAATAATTGTGATAACAACCATTTTTCTCTTCTTCCTTGGTCTCAAGAGAAATGCTTCTAAAGTTTCATTATTAATTGTGATGTTTTCTATAGAGTTTTAAAATATGCTTTTTTCAAGTTAGGAAATCTGCTTTCATTCCTGATTTTTTGAGGACTTTTCTATTTATGATGATGATGTACTAAATTTAATAATGCTTTTTCTACATGTAATAAGGTAATTAATGGTTTTTCTCCTCTAGTCTGTAAATGTGTTAAAATATATTAAAAGATTTTCTAATATTAAGCTTTTTTTTTTTTTTACACTTCTGTGTATTCTTGCCACCTCTTCTTAATATCTTCTGCTTCTGTTAGGCCCATACCATTTCTGTCCTTTATCAAGCCCATCTTTGCATGAAATGTTCCCTTGGTATGTCTAATTTTCTTGAAGAGATCTCTAGTCTTTCCCATTCTGTTCTTTTCCTCTATTTCTTTGCATTGATCGCTGAAGAAGGCTTTCTTATCTCTTCTTGCTATTCTTTGGAACTCTGCATTCAGATGCTTATATCTTTCTTTTTCTCGTTCGCTTTTCACCTCTCTTCTTTTCACAGCTATTTGTAAGGCCTCCCCAGACAGCCATTTTGCTTTTTTGCATTTCTTTTCCATGGGGATGGTCTTGATCCCTGTCTCCTGTACAATGTCATGAACCTCATCCCATAGTTCATCAGGCACTCTATCAGATCTAGGCCCTTAAATCTATTTCTCACTTTCACTGTATAA
>SJYQ01002958.1:122978-155334 GCA_006410935.1 Redunca redunca
TGTTTGACCACTTCCAATTTGCCTTGATTCATGGACCTGACATTCCAGGTTCCTATGCAATATTGCTCTTTACAGCATGGGACCTTGCTTCTATCACCAGTCACATCCACAGCTGGGTATTGTTTTTGCTTTGGCTCCATCCCTTCATTCTTTCTGGATTTGTTTCTCCACTGATATCCTGTATCACACTGGGCACCTACCGACCTGGGGAGTTCCCCTTTCAGTATCCTATCATTTTGCCTTTTCATACTGTTCATGGGGTTCTCAAGGCAAGAATACTGAAGTGGTTTGCCATTCCCTTCTCCAGTGGACCACATTCTGTCAGACCTCTCCACCATGACACGCCCATCTTGGGTTGCCCCGCAGGCATGGCTTAGTTTCATTGAGTTAGACAAGGCTGTGGTCCTAGTGTGATTAGATTGACTAGATTTCTGTGAGTATGGTTTCAGTGTGTCTGCCCTCTGATGCCTCTTGCAACACCTACCATCTTACTTGGGTTTCTCTTACCTTGGGTGTGGGGTATCTCTTCACAGCTGCTCCAGCAAAGCGCAACCGCTGCTCCTTACTTTGGAGGAGGGATATCTCCTCACCGCCGCCCTTCCTGACCTTCAACTTGGGATGGCTCCTCTAGGCCTTTCTGTGCCCGAGCAGCCACCACTCCTTGGACATGGGTTGCTCCTCCCAGCTGCCGCCCCTGGCCTCGGGCATGGGGTTGCTCCTCTCGGCCCCTGTCCCTGGCCTTAGACGTGGGGTACAAAAAAGATCTTCACGACTGGGATAATTATGATGGTGTGACCACTCATCTATAGCCAGACATCCTGGAATGTGAAGTCAAGTGGGCCTTAGAAAGCATCACTATGAACAAAGCTAGTGGAGGTGATGGTATTCCAGTTGAGCTATTTCAAATCCTGAAAGATGATGGTGTGAAAGTGCTGCACTCAAGATGCCAGCAAATTTGGAAAACCCAGCAGTGGCCACAGGACTGAAAAAGGTCAGTTTTCATTCCAATCCTAAAGAAAGGCAATGCTAAAGAATTCTCAGACGATCACACAATTGCACTCATCTCACATGCTAGTAAAGTAATGCTCAAAATTCTCCAAGCCAGGCTTCAGCAATATGTGAACCATGAACTCCCTGATGTTCAAGCTGGTTTTAGAAAAGGCAGAGGAACCAGAGATCAAATTGCCAACATCTGCTGGATCATGGATAAAGCAAGAGAGTTCCAGAAAAACATCTATTTCTGCTTTATTGACTATGCCAGAGCCTTTGACTGTGTGGATCACAATAAACTGTGGAAAATTCTGAAAGACATGGGAATACCAGACCACCTAACCTGCCTCTTGAGAAACCTGTATGCAGGTCAGGAAGCAACAGTTAGAACTGGACATGGAACAACAGACTGGTTCCAAGTAGGAAAAGGAGTACGTCAAGGCTATATATTGTCACCCTGCTTATTTAATGTACATGCAGAGTACATCATGAGAAATGCTGGACTGGAAGAAACACAAGCTGGAATCAAGATTGCCGGGAGAAATATCAATAACCTCAGATATGCAGATGACACCACCCTTATGGCAGAAAGTGAAGACGAACTAAAAAGCCTCTTGATGAAAGTGAAAGAGCAGAGTGAAAAATTTGGCTTAAAGCTCAACATTCAGAAAACTAAGATCATGGCATCTGATCCTATCACTTCATGGGAAATACATGGGGAAACAGTGGAAGCAGTGTCAGACTTTATTTTTTGGGGCTCCAAAATCACTGCAGATGGTGATTGCAGCCATGAAATTAAAAGATGCTTAGTCCTTGGAAGGAAAGCTATGACCAACCTAGACAGCATATTCAAAAGCAGAGACATTACTTTGCCAACTAAGGTCCATCTAGTCAAGGCTGTGGTTTTTCCAGTGGTCATGTATGGATGTGAGAGTTACACTGTGAAGAAACCTGAGCGCCGAAAAATTGATGCTTTTGAACTGTGGTATTGGAGAAGACTCTTGAGAGTCCCTTGCACTGCAAGTGCATTCTGAAGGAGATCAACCCTCGGATTTCTTAGGAAGGAATGATGCTAAAGCTGAAACTCCAGTACTTTGGCACCTCATGCAAAGAGTTGACTCATTGGAAAAGACTTTGATGCTGGGAGGGATTGGGGGCAGGAGGAGAAGGGGACGACCGAGGATGAGATGGCCGGATGGCATCACTGATTCAATGGATGTGAGTCTGAGTGAACTCTGGGAGTTGGTGATGGACAGGGAGGCCTGGTGTGCTGCAATTCATGGGGTCACAAAGAGTCAGACATGACTGAGCAACTGAACTGTACTGAACTGATATTAAACTAGACTTGAATTCTTATGATAAATTTTACTTGGTAACACTATATATATATATATATATATATATATATGGTATAAATTATTGGGTTTTGTATGCTAATATCTCATTTATGATTTTTGTAAATGTGTTCAGAAATGAGCTGAGTTAGCAATTTCCTTTCCAATTTACTTTTTCAGTCTTGATGACAGTTAATCATCCTCACTAAAATGGTTAGGGAATTTTCCATGTTTTTGTATTCTGTTGAAAAACTTTAACATAATGATCATTAGAGGTTTGTCTATGTTTTTCTATAAAACCATCTGGCTTGGTATGATTTTTATTTTGTATCCATAAACCACATTATCTCACAAACTGCTATCTTTATTTAAACATGTCTGCATCCTCTAAGACCTCACTGTCAAATCTCATGGACCTTGATGTGAATAAAAATAAAAATTGAAGAAATACCAAGATAGCAACATGGGACTTCCCTCCTGTAAGGATACACCTAATATACAGCTACACATAGTGCAATTCCCTCTGAGAGACATCTAAGAATTAGCTGAGTAACTTCTACAATCAGCTAACTGAAAAAACACCCACACTGAAATGAGTAGAAAGCCTAAAATATACTCCCTTTTTATATCCAAGCCCCATCCTTGGCACAGCATCATACAGTTGGGAGTGAACATCTAACTCCCAGCTTCTTCCTGAGGTGCAGAGGGTTTGGATTACATATATAGGGTCCCAGCTTTTAACATTCCCAAATCAAGAGATGAGCTTCTAAAACACCAAACTCTGAAAATCAATAGGACTTTCATCCACAAGACCCACCGGACTATGATAAACAAAGACGTAGTTTTTAATGTGTGTGTCAGCAGTACCTGAGGCTGTCCTTCCAAGGCTCGGTACATACGGAGCAGGCATAGATGCCCATTTTCCATTCTTTCCTTTGAAGCAGACTGGCTACATACTTTACAACCTACTGCCCGAGGGTCTGGTTTCTAATTTGCACACATCCAGGGGTTAGCTATAATCCCCCACAGAGCCTGGGGGAGCTGGTGGGTATCTCTTTCACCTTCTCCTTGTGGTTCATTCCAGTGATAAAACCAGATGGCCAACATCTCTCTAGAAGGAACTTGTGCCTTGCTTGGCACCCCAGCTTTTGCAACTGCAAGCTGAGGGATCACCTGGCACTGATAACCTATGGGTCACATAGAACTGTAGCAAGAACACAGTTTTTAAGTAGGTTCAGGAACACTCCTCCATGACTATACACTCGGGTTCAGAGCAGAGGGAGCAGGCAAAAATGGTCATCTCCCAGGTTCTCCCTGGAGGGGTTTAACTACATACTTTCCTAGTTGCTATCTGATGGTCTAGCTAGCTTCTAGTCAGCTTGCATCTATGTGCTGACTGTGATCTTCCCCTTTGGAACACTGATAAGTCTTGGTATATCCTCTAGTATAGCCAGTAAGAACAAAGACAGTGGTTTGGACAATTACAGAAATTTGAGAGACCACCAGAAGCTTGGGGCAGATTGATTGATGATGTTCATCTTATATTTGCAACCAGTCTATTCAGATTCAGGAAGGTTGTTATTTTATCTAATGTGCAGAAAACAAGTCAAGAAAAATGAAGATATATTAAACAAACAACCAAGATATATTTCCAGAAACCAATCTTAATGAAATGGACATGAATGATTTACCTGATAGGGAGTTAAAATAACAATCATAAATATGCTCACCAAGGTCAGGAGAGCAATACATTTTAAAAGTTAGGATTTCAACAGAAAGATAGAAAATATTAAAAGTATCAAACAAATCATGTTTTTGAAGAGTACAATGACTAAACTGAAAAATTCAATAGAGTTCAATAGCAGACTAACCAAGTGGAAGGCAGGATCAGCAAACTTAAAGTCAAATTCATCACATAAGAGGGGAAAAAAGAGAAAATAATGAAAAAGAGTGAAGATAGCTTAAGGAACTTATGAAACACCAATAAGTGGACCAATAAGCTCATTATAAGAGTCTGAGAAGGAGAAGAGAAAAAAAAAAAAAAGAGCAAAAGCATATTCAAAGAAATAATGACTGCAAACTCTGGGGAAAGAAGCAGATATCCAGATCCAGGAAGTCAAATGAATACTAAAGAAGATGAAACTAAAGAGACCCACATGCAGACATACTACAATTAAAGTTTTAAAAGCATCTTGTTATGTACAAGGGGAACTCCCATAAAATTATTAGCAGGTTTTTCAGCAGAGACTTTGCAGGTCAGAATGGAGTGGGATGATACTTTCCATGTATCAAAAGAGAAAAAAAAAAAAACCTGTCAAACAGAGTGTCAAGAATACCCTACCCAGCAAAACTGACCTTCAGAACTGAAGAAAAGATAAAGAGTCTTCCAGACAAAGAAAAGCTGAAAAGTTTTATTACTACTAAACAAGTCTTACAAGAAATATTAAAAGGAGTTCTTCAAGCTGAAATGAAAGGATGCTAATTAGAAACAAAAAAAGCACATAAAAGTAAAACACTATCTGGTAAAGGTAACTAGGCCATTAAATTCAGAATACTCTAATATTGTAATGATGATGGGTAAATTTATAACTAGTAAAAAAGTTAAAAGGCAAAAGTATTAAAAAACTTTAATACAATAGTTTGATAATGGAGAGACAGTATAAAAAGATGTAAATTGTGACATCAAAAACATAAAATATAGGGGGAGTATAAAAATGTAGAGCTTCTGTATGCATTTTAAATTGTTTTTATCAGCTTAAAATAGATTGTTACAACTGTAAACTATTTTATATAACCTCATGGTAACCACAAAACAAAAAGCTTATAGTAAATACAAAATATAAAGAAAAAAGAATCAACACATACCAGTACAGAAAGTCATTAAATAACAATGGAAGAGGGCAAGAGAGGAAGAAAGGAATGAAGGAACTACGAAGCAGCCAGTACGTAATGAACTAAATGGCCAAACCTATCAATAATCACTTTACATGTAAATAGACTAATTTTTCCAGGCAAAAAGCATAGAGTTATTGAATGGATAAAAAGAAAACCCAGCTATATGCTGGGTTGGGTTTTCTACAAGAGACTCACTTCAGATTTAAAGAAATGTATAGACTGAAAGTGAGGGGATAAAAAAGACATTCCATGCAAATGGAAACCAAAAGAAAGCAAGAGTAGCTGTGTGTATCAGAGAAGACAGACCTTAAGCCCAAAACTGTAGCAAAGACAAAAAAGTTCTGATTATATAATGGTAAAGGGATCATTTTAACAAGAGGATATAGCAGTTGTAAACAGTTATGCACCCAACATGAGCCCACCTAAACGCGTAAATATTAACACTTCTGAAGGGAGTTGTTGTTCAGTTGCCCAGTCATGTCTGACTCTTTATAACTGCATGGACTGCACTACATCAGGCCTCTCTGTCCTTCTGAAGGGAGATCCTGGTGAAATGGAAAATCTGAATAGACCAGTTAGTAGTCAGGAGACTTATAGTAATCAAAACTTTCCAACAAAGAAAAGTCCAAGATAAAATGACTTCACTGGTGAATTCTACCAAACATTTAAAGAATTAATACCCATCCTTTTCAATACTTCTCAAACTCTTACAAAAATAGAAATGAAGGGAACATTTTCAAACTCATTTTATGAGTCCAGTATTACCCTAGTACCAAAGTCAGATAAGGACAATATAAGAAAAACTACAGGTCACTGTGTCTGATGAACATAGATGTAAAAATCCTCAACAAAATATTAGCCATCCAGAAAGAAAAACACAAATACAGTATACTAACGCATATATATGGAATTTAGAAAGATGGGGATGATGACCCTGTATGCGAGACAACAAAAGAGACTCAGATCTATAGAGTGAACTGTTGGACTCTGGGGGAGAGAGGGAGGGAGAGGGTGGGATGAGAAGGGAGAATGGCATTGAAACATGTATACTATCAAGCAAGAAACGAATTGCCAGTTGATGTCAGATGCAGAATGCAGGATGCTTGGGACTGGTGCAAGGAGAGGACCCAGAGGGATGGCATGGGGTGGGAGGTGGGAGGGGATTCATGTTTGGGAACGCTTGTACACTCGTGGTGAATTCATGTCAATGTTTGGCAAAACCAATACAGTAATGTAAAGTAAAAAAAAAAAAAAAAAAAATATTAGCCATCCAAATTCAGCAGTATATTAAAAAGACCATACATCAAGATCAAATGGTATTTATCCCAGGAATATAAAGATGTTTCAACATTTATAACTCAATAGATTAGATACATCACATTAACAAAATGAAGGATAAAAATCACATGATTATTTCAATAGACGTAGAAAAAACATTTGACAAAATTCTTTTATGATAAACATTCTTTTATGATAAAACCTCACTCAATAAACTTAGTATAGGTAAAACACACTTTAACCCAATCAAGGTGGTATATTACAAACTCACAACTAACATCATACTCAATAGTGAAAAGATTAAAGCTTTCCCTCTAAGATCAGGAATAAGATTAAGCATACCCACTCTCATCACTTTTGTTCAACATAATACTGGAAAGCCTAGCCAGAACAATTAGGCAAGAAAAAGAAATAAAGGCATCCAAATTGGAAAGGAAGAAGTAAAATTATCTCTGTTTGCTGATGACATGATAATACATTAGAAAATCCTAAAGACTCCACTAAATAAATTATTAGTACTAACAAATGAGTTCAGTAAAGTTGTAGGGTATAAAGTTAATACACAAAAATCAGTTTTGTTTCTAAATACTTAACAATGGATTTATTGGAAAGAAAAATAAGTGAGACAGACAATGACAAATATAGCATGGTATCACTTATATGTGGAATATTTTTAAAAGTCAAAGTCAAAAACAGAGGATAGAGTGGTGGTTTCCAGGGCTGGGACTTGGGGTGATTGGGGGAGACTGGTAGAAAGGTACAAACTTTCAGTTAAAGATGCATAGGGTCTTAGGATCTAATGTATAACATGCTGACTACAGTTGATAACTCTGTTAGTGTATAATTGAAATTTGCTAATAGAATAGTACTTAATAGTACTTAAATGTTATCACAAAGAAAGGTAAATATGTGAGTTGATGGATGTGTTAATTAACTCAATTGTGGGAAACTTTTCACAATATATGCATATATCAAATAATCACATTGTACACTTTAAATATATTACAATTTTATTTGTCAATTATACTTCAGGAAAGCTGAAATCAAATCATGTCAGAAACTATTTCTTGGGGGGAAAAAAAGGTGTGGGAGAAATAACACCCTCAGGAAAAAGATGAACCAAAGAGGGTGGAACCCTGTATTAATGCCCTTAGAAAAGGCGATTCTCAGAGGTCCCAGTAAAGGTGAACCATTTTGCCTAAAGCAATGACTTCAATAACACATCCTTTCCCGGCTTTCTCCTTCTCTATCTCATCTCCCTGCTCCTTCACTCCTGCTCCCTGGGATAACCCCTCAATAAATGCCCTACATCCAGTCATGATCTAAGGCTTTGCTGCAGGAAAATATAAGACACAAATCTGTAATTTTATACTGTTTATAGGCAAGTATGGTTTTATCACTGATTTGCATGCATGCATTCAGAGATAATGTATAGTATTCTTTTGCATGTTTTTGAACTCTAATACTATTAAGAAAAACTCAAAAGGGAAATAATCATACTCATAAAAGGAAAATTTCTCTTTTCTTCTGATCTGTTTCTCCATTATTTCTCAAAACAAAATAAACTTCAAAAACAAAACAATCAAACAATCCTCCCATAATCAAAACAACCTATTTCTGCAACAATATCTTAAACATATAGCTCATGACATAGCATCACCAAATGGTGAAAATAATGTAGAATAATATCTGTGCCTGCATTCATCATAGTGCTAATGCTTCCTTGAAGCATTAGCTTCCATTAACCTAGGCTTCCTTGAAGCCTAGTTCAAGGAAGATGAGAAAGGAAGCAGCATTTCAGTATATGAAAAGCTAGGTAAAATTACATGGCTGTGTCACAGTATTTGTGCATTTAAATATAACAGGAAATTAAGTAACTCTGATGCTGTCGTCACTAGGAGTTCATCCTGTGAAAGAATGAAGATGTTCAAAGGAAAGCCTTCAGGCTCATGCCTGAAGATCTTTCCAGCTTCATATGTGCCTAACTCAGCTACTAGTCCTTACAAATTAAGTTACTCATTGAAAATTCAGGCTCTAGCCAGAAGCTACATCTGAACTCAGATGTTGAAATAAGTATCTCCTGCTGATTAAACTGTGACATAGTCAGAGTAATAGGCCTGGCTTCACTTAATCTTCAGTGAGTCCTTCCTTCCCTATGCATTAGTGTGGCCTTTAAAATCTAAGACTTTCATGTACACCGCAAACCATTCCTTCTCAGGACAGGTGGGAGTAAGAAATCTGTCCATTTCAGTCTATAGCACTGTATTTAGAGCATTAGGTAATGAGTGATCTAGTGACGGCAACAGAAGACAACCAGATTATTTGGAGTAATAATTGACAGGCAAGGGACTGGCAAGGAATGACAGACAGGTAGTGGGTGATGAGAGATGTACAACATTTTGGAGAAAAGGACTTTACTTTCTTTTTTAAAAATTTGTCTCCACCAGGTCTTAGTTGTGACACTCAGGATTTAGTTGCAGCATACGGGATCTTTAATTGCAGCCTCTGAACTCTCAGTTGTGCCATGTGGGATCTAACTCTCCAAGCAGGAATCGAACCTGGCCCCCTGCATTGGGAGGGCAGAGTTCTAGCCAGTAGACCAACAGGGAAATCCCAGGACTTTATTTTCATATGCCTCCAGGAACACTGCTGGTGATAGTAAAGTAGTAAGAAGTTGATATTAACAAATTGCTAAAAAATCATTTTAAATTAGCACATTTGTCATTTAGAAGCAATGTTTATATAACAATGGTTCAATTCCACTCCCTAGAGAAGAAACTGCTGTTAATGGTTAATTGTGTATCTTTTCGGAAGCTTCTACTGACTATATAAACACATATATACCTTGTATTTTTTTATACAAAGAAATCAGACAACTTGCATCATAAACATCTTTCCATATCAGGTCATATGGATCTTTTTAATTCTCTTTAACTATTGCAGAATATTGTGGAAGTAATTTATTCAAGCAGTCTCCCAGCGATGGACATTTAAGGTGTTTACAATCTTTAATCTTTCACTAAGCCTGCTAGAACAAACAGTGTTATTCATATGGCATTCTATTCAAGTATGAGTACATATATTTTTTTCTAGGATAAATTCCTATAAAGTAGAATTACTGGGTTAAAACTTATGTATACTTTAAACTTTGATCGATATTACCAAATTTCTATCCAAAGAATAAATTTCTTGAAGTAGAATTGCTAGGTCAATGTGTATATACATTTCAACGTATATATACCTTTCAGAAATGTTGTACCAATTTATTTTCTTGGGCAGTATGGCAAACTAGGTAATCTGAAAACCTCAAAAAACACACCAATATGGCAAACTAGATAATCTGAAAACCTTCTCAGAAAAGACACCTATAATAGTAAACAATATGTAACAGATACTTCATCTGCTAGGCTTGCAAAAAAAGTAAGACAAATCCCCAGGGACCAAAATGGAAGTTGCTGAAAAGCAAGAGAGGAAGCAGTCATTGAAGCCACAGATGTGCAGGGACATTTGCTATTCCTGGTAACCAGGATGCTCAGTGTTTAACAGCCACATGAAGATAAGACTTTGGTCACAGCAAAAGTGGAGAATCAAGGTGAAAGCAAGACCTTTACAGGCAACTGGAATCTCCAAGCACTATATCTGCTATGAAAAGATGGACTGGAAAAAAACAACCTGCAAGAAGAGATTGTAAAGCAAATTCTCTGGCCTAGCCTGATGATACAGTTGGGAAAAAAAATTTCTCCTGAGGATTTGTAGCCACAGACATGCCCTCAAGTGGATGAGGGGGTTCTAATATGTACTACCTTGGGCACCTTGGGTGCTTAATAGAAGTGAATACAAGTCCTCTCTAAAGACCTATGTCTTCAACCCAGCTCCTGTAGGTAAAAGGTTTGGTTGAACACAAACATACAATCCAAAGTTGCATCGTACAGGAAAGGACAGATTTCCATGCATAAATGTAAGTAGAGAAAAACCACACTGTTAGCAGGATTTTCAGATAGTGAATATCAAATGAATTTTATATGTTTAAAAGGTTTAAGGAAATAATATGTCAGAAGTAACATGTAACTCAAAATACACATAAGACCTGACAGATTTAAAAAAGAAACAAAGCAGAACTTAAATTTTGGAATGCAATAGCAGGGTTAATTAAGAAAATTAGACTCAGTTTTGAAAAGAATTAACAAACTGGAAAGATCTAAAGGAAGTTTCCAAAATGAAGTACAAAGTTACAAGGGTGGAAAATATGAATAAAATGTTGAACATGTGAACATGAAAAGGATCAGCATACATTGTGTGGGCATTCTAGGTGGAGAAGAGATTGGAAGGAAACAGGAAATGTTTGATAAGGTGAGAATTTTACAGAATAGATAAAAGACAACTCATCAGATTTAGGAAGCGCAATAAATTCCAAAATTTCCCATTTCATTTTAATATTAATAACATATTTTATGAAATGTAATTATATTTTCCAAAAAAAAATTAGATTGTTTTGCATTTTGCAAATATCTTTAATGTTTGGCTCCAGAAGACAACTGGATTCTCTTATCTGCTTCCACATTCAATCTGTTCCAGTATCGTGTAGCCTTTGGAAAACTCCAAGTTGTGAGAGTATGAGAAGGAAAAGGACAAATCATATCTTATTATTATTATAAATGTAATTTTTACATTATGGAGCTTCTGAAAATTTATCCAGTTTCCTCAAAGGTCTCTAGAGCACACTTTGAGATCACCAAATTTATAGTAAGTTTCCCATTATGGGTCATGGTTGGTTGACTGGGTATTACAAACAAATATTCTACACATATACACATATATACTCCCTGTATTTTCTATAAGAATTATAATTTTTCAGGAAATTAGAATACAGTAATGTACACTTGGATTTGAAGGAAAACTCAGCGGATTAATTTCATGTCTCTTCCCTGATAGTGCCATCTTTGTGAACGTTGAGTGCATTATGTTCATATGGACAGAAGTCTTGGGTTATACCACGTAATTTTTAGTTAATAAAGTGGTAAAGAACCCACCTGCCAATGAAGGATGCACAGGTTTGATCCCTGGGTTGAGAAGATCCCCTGGAGAAAGAAATGGCAACCCACTCCAGTATTCTTGCCTGAAAAATCCTGTGGGCAGAGGAGCCTGGCAGGCTATGTCCATGTGGGTCGTGAAAGAGTAGAACATGACTTAGTGACTAAACAGCAAATAACAACAACAGTGAAGTGGTAGGTAAACCACTTGTTATTGTAGCGTGATTGAGTGATATATATCAAAGATAAATATGATTCTCTGCTACATCATTGAAAAATTACCTTAAAAGTGAATGACAAAATCATCCACCAGGCCAACGCACTGAATTTCAGAATCGTAAGGAAACTAATACAAGTATTGATGCAAAATACTGACTCTGGAGACCAATGGAGGAGAATTAGATGTTTTTTAATGGCCTGGGAAAAGGCTCTTTTGCATAGCTTGAGTTAAATTTTGCTATCAACTTTTTAAAATTTGCATTTGATACTTCTCATTTCCTATTTTATATCATTAAAGAGATGGCCCTCATCTGAATCTATTAGGGGATCAGATTATTTTGCTCTGTTCATCTCATCCACATTGGACAAATATGAACCACATGTTTTTCCTGTCTTGTTTATTTCATTGTATAAAATCTAAGATGTAAGACGTTATTTCAATAGTTCCCAGGAGGACAGTTATAATAATCCATTAGATTTCAGACATCTTATTTTCAATTAAAAAGACTAACATTCTTCCTAAATATTAAGGTGAGTCTTTAAGGCTTAATCACAATTCATTTCTGTTGAAACATAGATTAGCTGGCCATTTTTTAACATGGGACAAAATAATGTGAGCTGATAGAATTAAGAACTGTTTATTCTCCACATCATTACAAAAAGGATATGAACTAAAAGAATGATTTGTCCCTATAGAATACTGTTTATTCATGCAAGCATGTATTGGATAACTCCTGGTTACTGAGCCACTTCCCTGGTGACTCAGTGGTAAAGAATCTGCCTGCCAATGCAGGAAACATAAGTTTGATCCCTGGGTCAAGAAGACCCCCTGGAGAAGGAAATGGCAACCCACTCCAGTACTCTTGCCTGGGAAATCCCATGAACAGAGGAGACTGGTGGGCTATAGTCCATGAGGTCACAAAGGAGTTGGGCACAACTTAGTGACTAAACAACAGCTGGGCACTTTGCTAGGCCCTGGGTTATAAAGGAAAAACAGAAATAATTCTTGCCTTCATAGGCCAGTAGTGCATATATACCTATAAATAAAAATTGCTTTAGAGTATGATAGCTTTTCACTTTCATGCATTGGAGAAGGAAATGGCAACCCACTCCAGTGTTCTTGCCTTGAGAATCCCAGGAACAGGGGAGCCACGTGGGCTGCCATCTATGGGGTCGCACAGAGTTGGACACGACTGAAGTGACTTAGCAGCAGCAGCAGCAGCTTTATAAAAGATATGTATGAGATATGTTTATGGCACGAATGGAACGATACATTCTCCTTATGGAATCAGAATGACCTGGTCTTGAGGAATAGGTTGGGATTTTCTAGGATGTCAGGAAGGGTAAGAACATTCTGGGCAGAAAGAACTGCAAAGTGCAAAGCCCTTGCATGTCCAGGCATGACTTGAAGATGAAAATGGAGACCAGTTGGAAATGATATTGGAGAGTGGGTAGAAATCATTTTGCTAAAGGTCTGTAGCCAAGTTAGGAGGCTCAGGTTTCTAGTTTTCCATGTATGCTCTAGCACTTCAGAGTATTCACAGATGCACCTGAGGTGTTGGTGGGAATGTAATCCAGCCTAACAGGAAGGAAGTTGCTCCTACTCCTGCTTCAGTAGAAACCACTCAGCTTTACATGTGTGCATGTTTTAAGTTGGACTTCATTTTACTCAACAAATGTTTATTTAGCACATACTAGGTGCCAGGCATTGTGCTATTATACACAATTCCCCTTCTCCCAGTGTGGAAGACATTCCTTTAAAAAAGTTAGAGGGGATATATGTATAATTATGGTTGATTCGTGTTGTTGTATGGCAGAAACCAACACAACATTTTAAAATAATCTTTCTCAAATTAGAAAATAATTTTTTTTTTTAATGGTAGAAAGTATTCCTTAAAAAAAGTTAGAAATCCACAGCTATATTTGGTGCGGAAACACACTGTAGGGTGTCAGGCAAGAGAGTGTTATGATCAGATTTGCTTCTTGGAAATCTCACTCTGGTTGCAGTTTGGACAAAACGTTAGAGAGTAGGGAGGCTGGACAGAAGAAGTTATGAAATAAATAGAACTTGAGGTACATTGAATGTGGAGATGAAGACAATGACATAATAGAATAATTCCCAGGCTTCTGGCTTAGATCTACCATAAAGAATTTAGGAGAAAGAGAAGGGGACTGGAGTAGAACCCCTGGGGCTCTCAACTTTTAGGAATGCTAGAAGAGGCAGTGAAAGAGAATGACAAGGGAGAGAGAGAATGAATGAATGGATGAATGAATGAGAGGGAAAAAAAAAACCAGGAAAAAGTGTTACCAACGAAGCTTTGGTCACAAAATTTCAAGAAGGGAGAGATTGTCCAGCGCTATCAGAAAGACCTGTAAGATAGACAGAAGTCTTCCCTTGATTTGGCAAATGGAGAGGCTTGGGTGACTTTAGCAGCATCATTTTCAGTGGAACCCAGATTGCAGTGGGCTGAGAAGTGAGGAGGTGGAGAGAGTAAGACTCGAATATAATTGGAATGTATTCAGCACATATGTGTACATGTATCTGTGTATCCAAATATCTGGGATATTTTAAGAGACACATTTATTGAGAAGTGTTTGAAAATGAATTTGTTTTTTCAGGGTACTGGAGGATTTGGAGTATCAAGGGATTGTGGGATTCAAGTCATGCCTTTTTAGTTATTATATTTCTCTATTTAAGACATTCACATTTCTGAATGACAGGGCCACCTTTGTTTCAAACTGACTGATACCTTAATCACCTGTTCTGGAGTGCTCAGGAAACGCATAGGGTTATGTTTTGTTTTGTTTACTCATTGGAGATTGTATAAGAAACTCTCCTTTTCCATCTTTTTCCGTCCTTTTATTTATCCTTGTTGGCACTGAGTTTTCCATAAGTCACTCAAGGCTGTTTTCCCCACCTCTCTTTAAATGTATCTTACAGCATTCAGCAGTTTTTCATTTGCCACCTGTGGATCATCCACTTGTTAGGTGAAACATTGTTATATTATTTTCTATTCCACAGCTGGATTCTATCAGAGATGTGCTGGTGACCCTTTGAGAGAAACCAAATGTGTGAACTTATTAGCCTTTGGGGATGACTTTAAAATGAGAAATGGCACCATATTCTCTAAATAGTTGCTGTTTCGTGCTTTTAAAACATCACAACTGTCACTTGCCATCCTCTGGCCTGTAAGGTTGATGGTGAGAGGAATGGGTGGAAAGATCTGGTTGACACATATCTCTTCAGGGAGGGCTAAAAACCTATATTTATTAGTCCATGGAATCACAAAGAATCAGACATGACTGAACGACTTGATTGTGTGTGATTGTGTTCTTGAATTTGCTACTACTGTCCAGTGTGGGGTGGGAGAAATAAATTAAATCCCAGTATGTGTCAGATTCTCACTCTGGAGAAAGGAGGGTCATACTGCATCCATGAACCACACAGGTGGTTCATGAAGGACACATCATTTAGCAATTAAAAGGAAGTTCAAGCTAATATTATAAAATGTTCCTGACAGTTGGGCTTGTTAAAGTGTGAAATGGCCCTAGCTCTACCTGGCCACAGTATTTATTAGTGAGTATGAGAAACACTGGGCTGGAAGAAGCACAAGCTGGAATCAAGATTGCTGGGAGAAATATCAATAACGTCAGATTATGCAGATGACACCACCCTTATGGCAGAAAGTGAAGAGGAGCTAAAAAGCCTCTTGATGAAAGTGAAAGAGGAGAGTGAAAAAGTTGGCTTAAAGCCCAACATTCAGAAAACGAAGATCATGGCATCTGGTCCCATCACTTCATGGGAAATAGATGGAGAAACAGTGGAAACGGTGTCAGACTTTATTTTTGGGGCTCCAAAATCACTCCAGATGGTGACTGCAGCCATGAAATTAGAAGACGCTTACTCTTTGGAAGAAAAGTTATGACCAACCTAGATAGCATATTCAAAAGCAGAGATATTACTTTGCCAACAAAAGTGCGTCTAGTCAATGCCATGGTTTTTCCTGTGGTCATGTATGGATGTGAGAGTTGGACTGTGAAGAAAGCTGAGCGTGGGAGAATTGATGCTTTTGAGCTGTGGTGCTGGAGAAGACTCTTGAGAGTCCCTTGGACTGCAAGGAGATCCAACCAGTCCATTCGGAAGATCAGCCCTGGGTGTTCTTTGGAAGGAATGATGCTAAAGCTGAAATTCCAATACTTTGGCCACCTCATGCGAAGAGTTGACTCATTGAAAAAGACTCTGATGCTAGGAGGGATTGGAACCAGGTGGAGAAGGGTATGACCGAGGATGAGATGGCTGGATGGCATCACGGACTCAATGGACGCAAGTCTGAGTGAACTCCGGGAGTTGGTGATGGACAGGGAGGCCTGGCATGCTGCGATTCATGGGGTCGCAAAGAGTTGGACATGACTGAGCGACTGAACTGAACTGAACTGAGCTGATGAGGGTCAGGCTAGGTATCCCAGACAGGGACCAGCCTGGTTCCTTTAATGCTTTATAAGTTTTGACATTGATTTTAGGGCAAAGACATATAAATCTCTACTCCTCATCTTTTCAGCTTAATTTATCAAAAGATTCGTGTTCCTGACTATTCCACATACCAACTCTCTCCACCCCTGGGAACTCCTCCTGAACATGTGCTATTACAATTTCTAGTCTGCATTTGCTGACTGTATGGTGCCAAGAGTTGCTGACTTATTTTTCACTGCTAGGCCACCTTCACTGTCACCTGTCTTGGTTTTTACTTTCTCCCAAACATATAGAATACATTTTCTCTAAACAGTACGCAAACCTAGATTGTCAAAAGGAAGTTGACAAAAGGATGCTGTGCTACACACTGTGAAGGAGCTAATCAAAGCAGCTTTTTAATTGCTATAGTAATGATTTAGATGTGCAAAAAATACCAAAGTTAAATTTGCATGACTAATTAATTAAGCAAAGCTCACAGTTGACAAACATAATTAGCACATCCAAAATTGAAACCACATCTTGGTCCTCTTAACTTGAAGCCAAAAAAGACAACGTGAAGCACTCAAAACCCGCTTCTTTACACTATCTGCAGATCTGGTTGCCAATTCGCATATTTAGGTTTGTTATGCATGGAGCATGGTTAATTGCAAAACATTCCTGAGGTTCTCACCTTTTTTTTTAACAGAGAAGTCTCATGAGTTTTGGCATATTTGTTCAATCTTTTGGCAGCTATATTTTATCTAAGAGTGGAAATCTTCTCAAGTGAGGGGAAGATATCTCTGTATCTATCCGTTATCTCTGTCACCTATCTTTCATCTGTTTATCTATCTTTCTATAAATTATTGTTAGATTCAGCTTTTATGCTACATAAATGTTTTGTATGGGAAAGAGACACCGGAAAACTATGTGATGTCAGATCAAGTTACCGTGACGCTCTACCAGTAGAGATATATGCAGCTTTCTGTGGCAAATTCTTGAAGGACCAAAGTAAATACAAGTCTCCTGGAGTCCTTTCTGAGTCAAAGCCATGCTGTGTCTGAGGAATTAGGGAAAACATCCTTTCTGCCTCTCGCTCATGCTCATCCAATGGGTGATGCACTTTGTCACTTGGCTCCCAAAGGAGAATTGCTGTGTTCAGAGTAAAGTAGGGATAAGTCACTTCTATAAATTGGACATCTTTCCTCTTTCCGAAAAGCAATGACCTCAGTTGGAGTAGAGACCAGTATTTCAGTCAGGCACCATATTCTGTTCCCCATGGTGAACCCTCAAATGCACCTGCAAAAGCAAATTCTCATTCTTAAGCAATCATAGTGCATGAGTGGCAAACCTCCCATCATGCAAATGGACTCTTGAAGTCCCACCCACCAGCACAACACAATTTATTCATTCATCGAACCTGTGCTAATGGAATGTCAGTTATGTGCCAGACACAGTTCTGGACACAGATCATGGCATGTCTGATAGCAGAAGACTGGACTTCTGCCATGTACATGTGTGTTTCCATGTGTGGGTATACACACAGATCATGTTCAGAGTTACATTTGTTTCCTTTTAATAGCAAATGTTCTGATCCTGTAGAGAGTTAGTAAGAAATATTCATCCTTAATACAAGGATTGCAAGAAGGACTTTATGATTACTGTTATGAAAACTTTCAAAAATACAAGAGTGCTGAAGACAATACTGTGAAATACCAATGGAGCCATCAAGCAGAATTTCCAAGTGACACTGTAATATTTGCTTCAGATTTATTTTAATTAAAAAAGTAATGCTTTACTGATAAATCTTTGATGTCTTCTTTTCTCAGCTTATTTCTTTCCCTCTGTTTCTTCCCAGAGGCACCACTATTATGATTCTGCTGGGCAATCATCCACTATATTGTTTATATTTTACTAGCTATAGAATCCAGAGAAGGCAATGGCACCCCACTCCAGTACCCTCGCCTGGAAAATCCCATGGACGGAGGAGCCTGGTGCACTGTAGTCCATGGGGTCGCTAAGAGTCAGACACAACTGAGTGACTTCACTTTCACTTTTCACTTTCATGCATTGGAGAAGAAAATGGCAACCCACTCCAGTGTTCTCGCCTGGAGAATCCCAGGGATGGGGGAGCCTGGTGGGCTGTCGTCTATGGGGTTGCACAGAGTCGGACACGACTGAAGTGATTTAGCAGCAGCTGCAGCAGCTATAGAATCTGCTTAATATATATGTAGTATTTTTTATTCATTTGGTAAATTCTCCATAAATGTTATCATGCTGTACACATTGTTCTATTATTGGTTTGGGACTTGATCTATTTTAGTTTGTTTTAGCTGCTATATATTATTCCATTGTGTAAGCATACCTCAATTTGTCTCTTTTTCTACCTGTGACTATTTAGAGCATTTCCAATTTTTCTTCCTACTATAATACAAACAATACTGAAGAGACCATCTTAAAAAATATTAATTTACACAGGGGAGAACTTTCCTAAAGTATATGTCTAGAAGTAGACTCATCGAGGTGAATGTTATTCACATTTTCAGATATTAATATTGTTCTCCAAATGGTAGAACATTTTACCAGCAATATATGAGTCCTCCTTATCTTTGCCAAAATTTGTCATTGTCAGACCTTTACATTTTTGTCAATCTGGTGAGTTTCCTTGATTACATATGAGGCCTAGCACCTTTTCCTTTGGGCCTATTGAGCATTTGAAACGTGGCTAGTCTGAGCTGTGCTGAAAGTAAGATACACACCAGATTTTGAAGACTTAATGTGAAAAAAAAAAGTGAAATGTTTCATTAATAATTCTTGTATTGATTACATGTTGAAATGATATTAATTTGGATATCTAGGTTAAATAAAATATATTATTAAAGTTAACTTCTCCTGTTTCTTTTTACTTTTTAAAATGTGCTTACTTGAAAATTTTAAAATGCATATGTAGCTTTCAGTAAGTTTCTATTGGACAGCAGAGGTCTGGAAACTCCAGTATAATATTAAATACTCACAGTGAAAGCAGACTTCTTTGTTTTATTTGTAACTTCTGTGGAAACACTGCTTTCTGATGTTTGCTTTTAGTATTTTGTAGCTATTTTTTGTTGTTAAATTTATTTATTCATATATTTTTAAATGAAACAAAGTTGAATATTTTTAATGACAAAAGGTACAATTCGTGAAGAAGATAGACATCATAAACCATTAAACACCTAACAGCAAAGAAGCAACGACACATCAAGCAAAAAATCAGAAGAAACATAAGGGAAAAGAAAAAAATATATAATCATAGTGAGACGTATTAACATTTCTCTGAGAATATTGTATCAAGTGCAGAAAAAATAAGAATAGAAGCATCTTTAATGATGTCATTAATTGAGGCTATCTATTAAGGAAATCCTCCTACATTGTCGAGAGTAATTATAATGAATGCTGATTAAATTATGTTGTTGTGACTGCACCTATTAGGATAATCATGTAGATTCTTCCTTTAATCTTTCGTTAGGGTCAACTATATTGGTTAATTTTCTGTTTTTAAGTGTAATGTCACCAGAGATAAGCCTACTGGCTATTTTGTGCTCTTTTATACCCTTTTGGATTTAATTTGCTTAACTTATATTTTTACTAGAGAATTTTCCATGTATATTCATCATTGAGATGGCTCTATGATATTGATTTTTTGAGGGGGGTACTTGCTTTATTGGAACCAAGTTCACACTATAACTGCTGCTGGTAATAGCTTTTTTTTTTTTTTGAGCACTTACTAGTGCCAGGAGCTTTCCATGCATTACTTATTGACTCCCACAACAAATTTATAAGATAAATTATTAACCCCATTTAATAGAAGAGGAAGCTAAGCACAGAGGGGCTGATAACTTGATTAGTGGTGCACTCCATTTGGGGCAAAAGGAGACTGGCTATTTCAGGAAGCCCCCCTAATACAAACACCTAAAATGCTGAATAAAACATTAAAAAAAAATCTTAAGATGTATTGTGGAAAGAAAGTAAGAAAAACCTTAGATTCCCTTGTTGGTTTTAATCCTTTGAGTTTCACTTTTAATAGATCTGAATGGGGAGTAGGAGAGAAAGCTAAGGTTTCAAGCAAGATGAGAAGTTGGATCAAAGACCTCCAGAATGAGTCCAGGACCTGAAAAGTGACCATTTAGTGATTCAACTGGAAAAAATCTACTCCACTCATATTCTCAAGGTAGGCAGAAATGAAATTTGCCTGTTGCAGCATTGGCTTTAGGTGAATGGGCTAGTGGAGTAGAGGTGAGAAGGTTCAGGGTTGGTATTGCCCATCCATCCTAGGAGTTTTGAAGGAGCACTTTCAGAGAACAGATATTTTCACTGTCATTCACTCTAAACCTTTTATAATTCCCATTGTAATTTGTTCCTTAACATTTGATTATTTAAAAGTGCAAAATCATTTCTAAATATAGGGTGTTTTATTGTTACTGTCTTTTCTTCTTGATTCTAATTTAATTGCATTGTGGTCAGAATATGCAAACTATGTGCTGTTGATTTTTTGAATTTTGTTTAAACTTTCTTTGTGACTTAATTTTTTTGGTAAATATGCCACATATACATCAAAAAATGTATAATCGCTCTTTTGGGGGGTGTTCAGTTCAGTTCAGTCGCTCAGTCATGTCCGACTCTTTGCGACCCCATGAATCCCAGCATGCCAGGCCTCCCTGTCCATCACCATCTCCCGGAGTTCACTCAAACATGTCCTTCAAGTCAGTGATGCCATCCAGCCATCTCATCCTCTGTCGTCCCCTTCTCCTCCTGTCCCCAATCCCTCCCAGCATCAGGGTCTTTTCCAGTGAGTCAACCCTTCACATGAGGTGGCCAAAATATTGGAGTTTCAGTTTCAGCATCAGTCCTTCCAGTGAACACCCAGGACTGGTCTCCTTTAGGATGAACTGGTTGGATCTCCTTGCAGTCCAAGGGACTCTCAAGAGTCTTCTGGTGTAGTGTTCTCTTAGTGTAGCTGTCAAAAATATATCATGTTTGTTAACTGTTTTGTTTGATTTATTTATCAGTGTCTAAGAGAGTTGTGTTAAAATCTCCCACTATAAATGAGAATTTATCCAATTTTCTTTGTAATTACATCATTTTTTAATTTGTGTATGCCTGAACTGTATTAGTAGATGCATACAAGTTAATGATAGTTATATTTGCTTGAAGACTTTAAAAAACTCATTTTAAAGTGAAGACTTTTATCTCCATTAATACTTTTAGCCTTATTTTCCGTTTTATCTGCTATCAATATTGCTCTCTAGCTTTCTTTTGTTTTGATATTGTTTAATTTTTAAGTCATGTCCAACTCTTTGCAACCCCATGGACTGTAGCCCACCAGACTCCTCTGTCCATGGGATTTCCCAGGCAAGAATACCGGAGTAAGTTGCCATTTCCTTCTCTAGGAGATATTCCCACCCAGGGATCGAACCTGCGTCTCCTGCATTGCAGGCAGATTCTTTATTGCTGAGCCACCAGGGAAGCCCTTCTTTTGGTTAGTATTTGCCTTTTCTCATCTCTTTATTTTTAACCTTTCTGTATTTTCTCTAGGTCTATCTCCTGGAAGTAGCCAATTACTATGTTTGTTTGTTTATCCACAGTTACGGCAACTTTCTTGAATAGCTGAATTTATTCTGTTTCCCTTGATTGTAATTATGACATAGTTAGACCTATTTCTACCATCTTATGTTACTTGCTATTTACCCAGCTTTTTACCTACATCTTTTTTATCCTTTATTGCTCTGAGATTTATATATTTTTATTATTCTTTTCTCCATCCCCTCCCCAGCAGTTTAAAATTTTTTGAGCCTGGGTATTTAAAAATAATTTCTTCACATTTTAAACGTACACATTAAGCTTTCCATCACTCTTTAGTTTCTCTGTTCTCTTTCTGAGCAAGACAATGAATTTAGCAGACTTTACCCACAGAATCCTTCCTTGAATCTGCCATTTTATTGTGTAGGATTTTAATTTTACCAGTATTTAAAGGTACCAAATTAGTTGCTGTTGTTGTTTTGATTATTATCATTAGCAACCAATACCTAAATAGATTTACCAATTCATTTAGTTCATTTTTTTTTGCTAATTATGCCCCTTATATCTCACTCCTTCCTTCTGGGTTCATTTTTCTTCTCGCTGAAGTATATACTTTCATGACCTACTTCAGTTGAAGCAGCACTGGTTTTGCTCTATAGACAATTCTCATTATTTTCACTCATCATTTGGAAGCTATTTCCCCACTGTCTGCTGGCGTCAATTCACTGATGAGAAGCCTGCTTTCAGTTTAATGACTGCTGCTTTGTAGGTAATCTGTCTTCTCTCCTGGTAGCATTTAGGATTTTCTCTTTATCCCTGCTGTTCTGAATTTTCACTATGGTATGCTTAGATGTGGATTTATTTTTGTTTTTCTGTCTCAGCAGTTGATATAAACATTCTCTCTGGGGACTCATGTCTTTCTTTACTCTTCAGCCTGAAAAATTCTTAGCCATTCTCAGCTGTTAGTTCTTCCAATGATGCCTTTCTGCCACTTCCTTTACTCTCTGCTTCTGGAATTCCATGATGTACTCACTGGAGCATCTCCCACTCTTTCATGTCTTCCAGTTTTCTATCTCTTTATAATAGTTACTATCTTTTTATTTTGAGATTACAAATTTATATATGTTCAGATTAAGTAAAGTAACTTCCTTTACCACAAAAAAGGTAAGAATGTTTTGCTGACCTGATGTTCTGTTATTCCTGCGTGCTTTAGTGGACATTTCCTGCACATCTGGACTTTTTCCTATATGGGTATAATGCAACCATCAAAACCAGGAAATTAACGCTGACATATTACCATCATCTAAGAATATTCAGGCTTCATTCCACTTTCTCTGAGTGTCCCAATGAGATTCTTTATAGGAAATGATTAGAAATTAGTGACATTTAGTGGTCATGTCTCTTTAGGTCTTCTTCATTCCCAAACTGTTCTTCAGTCTTTCCTTGACTTCAGTGATCTTGATTCTTTGGGTATTTAGAGACCAGTCATTTTGTAGAACGTCCCTCCATTTTTGTTTGTCTGATGTTTCCTCGTGATTGGGTTTAGGGTATGCATTTTGGCAGGAATATCACAGAATCAATGCTGTGTTCCCCGTGTCAATATGCATCACCAGTGATGGTGTTAACTTTGATCACATAGCCAAGTTGGTGTCTGCCAAGCTTCTACACTTCAAAGTTACTGTTTTTCCCTTTGTAATTAATAAGTATCTTTGGGGAGATACTCTGACTATGCAAACATTCTGTTTCTCATCATACTTTTGCCCAATAATTTTTAACATTTATCTATAATTCTTGCTGCAGCAATTAATATGCTAATGTTTGTCTGCTGGAGATTTTATTTTCCCTATTTCTTCTACATTTATTAATTAGATTTTGACTCTAAGAAAGATCTAGGCCTTCTCTTTTGTTTATTATTTATTTTCATTTTTGCTTTTTAAATG
Organism: Redunca redunca; assembly: GCA_006410935.1. Lineage (NCBI taxonomy): Eukaryota > Metazoa > Chordata > Mammalia > Artiodactyla > Bovidae > Redunca > Redunca redunca. The sequence goes on from SJYQ01002958.1 coordinate 146,668, forward strand.
CATTTAAAATTTTTGTGGCAAAATCTATATTACACAAAATATACCACTTTAACCATATTTAACGTACAATTCTGTGGCATAAAGTACATTCAAATTGTTGTGCAAGCATCACAACCATCCATCTCCACAAATTTTTTTATCTTCTCCAACTGAAACTCTGTACCCATTAAACACAGATTTCCAACCCCTGCCTCTACCATTCTATCAATACTTTCTGTCCCCATGAATTTTTTTACTTCAGAAATGCCATATAAAAGTAATATTACAAAGTCTGTCCTTCTGTAACGGGCTTATCCCCTGTTTGTGCTCTGCTGTGCTTAGTTGCTCAGTCACGGCTGACTCTTTATGACGCATGGACTGCAGCCCACCAGGCTCCTCTGTCTATGGGGATTCTCAGGCAAAATACTGGAGTGGGCTGCCATGCTCTCATCCAGGGGTTATCCCCTGCTTAGTTTTGCTTGTTTAGATTAATATTGAGTCATGGATATTTATTTTATATCTTATGGATTATAAACCATCACTATTGTTATTATTATCTTTTTATTGTTCCCATTGTCCCATCTTTGGCCATTGGGAGCTCCTTCAGGTTGACTTCTGTGTCACTTTTTTGAGCACTTCTCTACTTCCCTTAGGGAAGGAAGTGGCCACCTACTCCAGTACTCTTGCCTGGAAAATTCCGTGGATGGAGGAGCCTGGTGGGCTACAGTCCATGGGGTTGCAAAGAGTCAGACACGACTGAGCAACTTCACTTTCTTTCTTTCTACTTTCCTGATGACTCAGTGGTAAAGAACCCAACTGCCAATGCAGGAGACACGGGTTTGATCCCTGGGTTGGGATGATCCTTTGGAGAAGAGAATGGCAACCCACTCTAGTATCCTTGCCTGGGAAATCCCATGGACAGAGGAGCCTGGGGGCTACAGTCTGTGACATCACAAAGACTCGGGCACAAGTGAGCAACCAAACAATAAACAAACAACACTACCTTTCTCCACAACGTGTTCCAGGCTCATCTTGTATATTTCCTGTCCCAGCTCTGAAACCAGCCACTTCTCCAGGGAGCCCTGGTCCCTGTCATATCTGGGCACTAGGTGTCCTTATTGCTACTGGGTATCATTTTTTCCAGGCTCTCTCAAGTGGACAGAACTAGGAAATGTATGTATGTAGACAACCACACATGTACACATATACTTATATCTGTGTGGTCAGGAAGATCCCTTGGAGGAGGAAATGGTAACCCACTCCAGTATTCTTGCTGGGAAAATCCCATGGGCAGAGGAGCCTGACAGGCTACAGTCCATGGGGTCACAAAGAGTCAGACACAACTGAGTGACTGAACGTGCATACACAAACACACACTCATCTGTATATGTATTATAATCCATGAATGAATACCTCCAATTCCAATTTAACGCTATAGGGTTTGTTCTGGCCTTCCCTTTTCCTGAGTTGTAACTTCTTTCTCTGAAGTAGGAAAGCTGGCTCTCATTATCCACAGAGTATATAGTACTGTGAAACTGTACCATAGTTCTAAGAGTCAGAGTTATATAAAAAGATGTATTCAGAGAAATGTTGCTCCTACCATCCTTACTTCCCTTTCCCTGCTCTCTTTTTCCCTCCTCATTCCCACTAACAGCCAGAAAGTAACCATGCTTATTAGTTACTGGTTAATTCTTCCTGTATTCCTTTTGCACAAATGAGCAGATATAATGTTTTCTTACGTTCCCTTTTTTTCTTACTTGAAGTGTAGTATGCTGTAGATACTCTTTGTAATTTTCTCTTTTATTTTTTTGCTTAACAATATATCCTGGAAATCTCTCCATACCAGTTTGTAGAGATTTTCCTTATTCTTGTTTCCAGCTACACATAACGCAGTACTCCATTGTGTGGATTACCATACAATTTCCAGCTACTGTTCTAAGTATGGGCATAGAAATTGTCTCTTCTGTCCTGCAACTACAGTGTTGCAATGAATAATCTTGTGAATCTGTATTTTTGAATTGTCGGAGATGTATCATCAGGCTAGATTCCCAGAAGTGGAAATGCTGGATCAAAAGGTACATGCATACGTAGTTTTGTTAGATATGGCCAAATTATTCTCCGGAAAGGTTATATCAGTTTGCCTTCCCGTCAGCAATATATGAGAGTGTCTGTTTCCCCACAGACTTGCCAAGAGGATATGTTGTCATGCTTTCAAATTTCTACCCATCTAATAAGTGAGAATTGATATTTCAGTGTTTTCATCTGCATTCCTCTAATGAGTGAGTTTGATCATTTTTGCATGTGTAAGGGGCTTCTCTGTTAGCTTAGTTGGTAAAGAATCCACCTGAAATGCAGGAGGCTTCAGTCCAATTCCTGGGTCGGGAAGATCCCCTGGAGACGGGATAGGCTACCCACTCCAGCATTCTTGGGCTTCCCTTGTGGCTCAGCTGGTAAAGAATCTGCCTGCAATACAGGAGACTTGGGTTTGATCCCTGAGTGGGGAAGATCCCCTGGAGAAGGGAAAGGCTACCCACTCCAGTATTCTGGCCTGGAGAATTCCACGGACTGTAGTCTATGGTGTCGCAAAGAGTTGGACATGACTGAGCAACTTTCACTTTCACTTTTAAGGGCCACTTTAAATCATGGTCTCTCTGTGTGTCTGTTCATTTTTAGCACATTGTCTCTCAATTTTAAAGAATTCTTTATATATTAGAAATGTTGTTTTTGTTGTTCGGCTCTTTGTGACCACATGGACTACAGCACACCAGGCTCCTCTGTCCTCCACTAACTCCTAGAGTTTGCCCAGCTTCTTGTCCATTGAGTCAGTGATACTATCTGACCATCTCATCCTCTATCACTCCCTTCTCCTCCTGCCCTCAATCTTTCCTAGCATCGGGGTCTTTTCCAATGAAAAACATCTGACCACATCAGGTGGTCAAAGTATTGGTGCTTCAGCACCAGCATCAGTCCTTCCAATGAATATTCAGGGTTGATTTCCTTTAGGATGGACTGGTTTGATCTCCTTGCAGTCTAAGGGACTCTCAAGAGTCTTCTCCAGCACCACAATTCGAAAGCATCAATTCTTTAGCTCTCAGCTTTCTTTATGATCCAACTTTCACATCCATACATGACTATCGGAAAAACTATAGCTTCAACTATACAGACCTATGTCAGCAAAGTGATGTCTCTACTTTTTAATACACTGTCTAGGATTGTCACAGCTTTCCTTCCAAGGAACAAGCGTCTTTTGATTTCGTGGTTGTAGTCACCATCTGCAGTGATTTTGGAGCCCAACAGAATGAAATCTGTCACTGCCTCTACTTTTTCTCCTTCTATTTGCCATTAAGTGATGGGACCATGCCATGAAGTGATTAGAAATATTAGCCTACTGTATGTGGTATATGTTGCAAATATTTTCTCATTTGTCAAAGTCTTTTAACTTTGTTTCTAGTGTTTTTTCTTTTGCCAGATAAAAAATTTTTGATGTAGTCATGTTTATTAATCTTTTCTTATAACACCTCTGGGTTTTGGACCATAATTAAAAATCTTTATCTAACCTAAATAGACTAAATAGGAACTTGCACGCTTTCTAGTATGTTTTAATGTCTGGTTGAGCTATTTCCCCCTCTTACCATGACCTCATAGTTTTTGTTTTACAGTATTTTTCTGGCTATTCTTGCATGATTGTTTTTCCATGTGAACTTTAGTTTCAGCTTATCTAACTCCATAGAAAATCTTGTTGATGTTTTTATTGATATTGAATTACATTTATAACTAAACTTAGGCAGAGCCAACATATTTATGATGTTGCATCATCCTATCCAAGAAAAGAAGAAATCTTTGCATGTGTTCAAGTCTACCTGGGGTCTTCAGGAATGTGTATAATATTTTATTTTACTTATTTTAATTGCTGTATCAATCGTTGCTATATTTCATTACTCACTGGCATCTTGCTGTTGGTGTAAACTTCCTGGATGTTTTATACCGTATTCTTGTTTCTTTGTCATCTATGCTTCCATATGCCATTTGCATTTCTGTAGTCAATACCATTTTATAGTCTTGTTGCTTGCTCTTCATGATAGAGTTTGTAAAAAGACTACCTGGAAAAGAGTCTTATTAATGGGAATCTAGGCCTGGGTGGGAGAATCTTGGAAAGAGCTATAATCTATATGCCAAAGCCTGGGTGAAGTTCACAGTTTAGTTCAGTTCAGTCGCTCAGTCGTGTCTGACTCTTTGCGACCCCATGAATCACAGCACGCCAGGCCTCCCTGTCCATCACCAGCTCCTGGAGTTCACCCAAACTCATGTGCATTGAGTCGGTGATGCCATTGAGTCATCTCATCCTCTGTTGTCCCCTTCTCTTCCTGCCCTCAATCCCTTCCAGCATCAGGGTCTTTTTCAATGAGTCAACTCTTCGCATGAGGTGGCCAAAGTATTGGAGTTTCAGCCTCAGCATCAGTCCTTCCATTGGACACCCAGGACTGGTCTCCTTTAGAATGGCCTGGTTGGATCTCCTTGCAGTCCAAGGGACTCTCAAGAGTCTTCTCCAACACCACAGTTCAAAAGCATCAATTCTTTGACGCTCAGCTTTCTTCACAGTCCAGCTCTCACATCCATACATGACCAGTGGGAAAACCATAGCCTTGACTAGACAGACCTTTGTTGGCAAAGTAATGTCTCTCCTTTTGAATATGCTGTCTAGGCTGTTCATAACTTTCCTTCCAAGGAGTAAGCGTCTTTTAATTTCATGGCTGCAGTCACCATCTGCAGTGATTTTGGAGCACAAAAAAATAAAGTCTGACATTGTTTCTACTGTTTCCTCATCTATCTCCCATGAAGTGATGGGACCAGATGCCATGATCTTCGTTTTCTGAATGTTGAGCTTTAAGCCAACTTTTTCACTCTCCTCTTTCAATTTCATCAAGAGGCTTTTGAGTTCCTCTTCACTTTCTGCCATAAGGGTGGTGTCATCTGCATATCTGAGGTTATTGATATTTCTCCTGGCAATCTTGATTCCAGCTTGTGCTTCTTCCAGCCCAGCGTTTCTCATGATGTACTCTGCATATAAGTTAAATAAGCAGGGTGATTTATATATAAATAATAAATAATAAATAAAACAGCCTTGACATACTCCTTTTCCTATTTGGAACCAGTCTGTTGTTCCATGTCCTGTTCTAACTGTTGCTTCCTGACCTCCATATAGGTTTCTCAAGAGGCAGGTCAGGGTGAAGTTAGAGTGGTCTTAAGTGATCAGTTACACAGAAATAAGGGTTTATTTATAGACTGATTCCAACAAGATTTGGCTGGTGACAGCTGGAGGTATGGGGAAAATGGGAAAATAAGATTAGATAAGTGGGCAAGAAGCCCAGGGTTGGGGTGTGTAATAATAATGTAATAGAATGAGCATGGGCTCTGGAGTCAGACAATTTGGATTTGAAGCCAGTTCTGTCATTTCCTTGTTAAGTGGAGCTTCAGTTTCTCATGTGTGATAGATATTAATAGTACCTATCTCAGGGTTGCTGTGATGATTAGAGATGATGCCCTTAAACCACTTCGTCTCTGTGAGATCTAGATATGGATATATAGCTATGTGAATCATCATATCACATCACATAGACCAGACTAGAACAGACTATAAGTATATGAGCATGTTACCTATAACATGAATTCTCCTGCTCTTCCCTCGTTATCCTGAAACTATGATATACCTTTTAGAATTTAGAGGTGTGGAGAAGAGCAGGTCATTACCCTTCAAGCTTTGGGCTGTTTAGCAGACTGTGGTTCCTCACACTGGACAGAAAATTGCAGGCTTAGCAGGTCTTGGTGCCTACATAGAGCTAATGGAAGATGAATTTGATGAGTTTGGGGGATCTTGTTCATTGGCATATTATTCTCTGGGGGATCCATCCTCTCTGTGGTCTAAGCTTTTGATTAAATTCTTGACAATTTGAGCCTCACAAAACTGTTTTGCCTTGGCTGGTGAACAACCAATTGTGGGGAGGCGGGACTGAAAGAATGAATGCTTTGGTTTGTATTCAATTGGCTGAAGATTCTGTCATTTGCATAAGTATATATATAGTGGGAAGGGGGTTAAGGGAGAGTTGGATAATAGGTCATCTTAAATATCTACATGAATAGCTAAAGTGCCAAATCTTCAGATAGGGTATTGAAGACATGATAAAACTTGCAATCCAGGGAGGGGTTAAAGAGCTGCCCCCCATTCTCTGCTAGGGCTAGCATATAAGCATAGGTATACCATAGTATTTCCAGCTACTGTTCTAAGTATGGGCATTTAGGTTATATAGGGGCTAGCTTCACAAAGTTAGTTGAGTTAAAAGTGTGATGGGAAAGGCCTGGAACTCTTAGGGATTCCCTTCAATGTCAGAAGTAAAGGAGTACCATTTAGTAAACAAATGTAGCTCCTGCTGACAGTGAGAAAGGAAAAGGAGAAGAAAGGACAAAGGGAGGAAGAACTGGCATCCGCGGTACAAAATTAATCAATAAAGTGAAAGAATAGGAAGGTCAAGAGTCAAAAAAAAAAAGGAGTCAAAATCAAGTGTTATTTTGCTTAATTCAAGATATCTGGTCAGCTTATCACTGGAGAAAGAGAACACTGTGAATAAATGATTATACGGAGAACCTTGATTGTCACCTTAACTATCTCTCCTCTCTCCTCCCATCATTTTTACTAGATCATGTGAGAAGTTTAAGTTTCCTGATTTGAGTTTCATCTTCTTTTATTTTTTCTGCCCTGAGTGTGAAGAGGCTAATGAACCTTAAAATAGCCAAATGGCAGAAAACCAAGGGAATAAGGACAAGCTTAAGTGTCTGGCCTAGATAATTAGTCTTTGAGTAATACAGAATGGGGTGTATTATCATCTTAATAGTGGCACAGTAATTAGACTTAGAAACTTTCAACTATGATGCTATAATTTGTGTATGTGAATGTGAAGTTGGATAGTTTGGGGATACTTTAGTTTTTAATTTAGTAACAAAATAATTGTGGATCAAACCAGTCAATCCTAAAGGAAATTCAACCCTGAATATTCACTGGAAGGACTGATGCTGAAGCTGAAGCTCCAGTACTTTGGCCACCTGATGTGAAGAGCTGACTCATTGGAAAAGACCCTGATGCTGGGAAAGACTGAAGGCAAGAGGAGAAGAGGGAGGCAGAGGATGAGATGGTTAGATAGCATCACGGACTCAATGAACATGAATTTGAGCAAACGCTGGGAGATGGTGAAGGACAGGGAAGCCTGGGGTGGTGCAGTCCATGGGGTCAAAAAGAGCTGGACACGACTTAATGACTGAACAACAACGACAACAGCATTTTTTAAAAAACATGAATATCTTTGTCCATATTGCTGGGAACTCTAGAAACATAAAACAGAAACTTACAAACACCAGTGCAGTGACCACAGGTCTATTGTTTTACTAAGGAAGTCCTACTCCCGTGTTATTTTAAATGCATACAGAGTGTCATCCCCAGAACGGTTGGTTTTCAGACTCACTGTGTTTTGAGACACAGCTGACTCCCAATTATAAAAGTGAAAGCGATTATCTGTATTCTCACCATGCATTTAAGATTATAGCTTTATGTTTATTTATAAAAAATAACACAAACCAGGCAAATGACTTACTTAAAATGCACCATGTGCTCAAACTGATTTAAAGCAATAACAACAGTCATATCCACCACAGTTCTCTAAAATGTTCCTTTTCCTCCTCTGCAATTTGAATCCAAATGTTCAGCCTTGATTTTGAGGTCTCTTCTAAGTTTTGTGACTTTCTGGGCTCTTTGCATAATAGAGATGAAAGAAAGAAGGGAGACAGAGAAGTAAGAATCCCAAACTATGACATTTTAAAACTCAAGTTTTAGAGTTGTTTTGGTTAACAACTAAGATTTCTATTTTATTTAAACCGAAGCTACAAATTCAGTTGTTAATTAAATCACTCACAAAATGGAATCACTGTTTTTCCAAAACACCATGTTTATCCTATTTAGCACAGAACGGGTTTGTAATTCTGTAGCTCCCCTATTTTACAGAACCCGGAAAAGGTAATACCTCCTTAAAAGAAACCAGATGAAATATGATTTGAACAATGTGCATATTCTTTAATTAACTGAAACTCTTTTATTATAATCATCTTTAGGGATGGGATGGCAAAGAATATTTACAATATTAAAAAAATGTCATTACATAAGAATGCTCAAATTACCGCACAATTGCACTCATTTCACATGCTAGTAAAGTAATGCTCAAAATTCTCCAAGCCAGGCTTCAGCAATACGTGAACCATGAACTCCCTGATGTTCAAGCTGGTTTTAGAAAAGGCAGAGGAACCAGAGATCAAATTGCCAACATCCACTGGATCATGGGAAAAGCAAGAGAGTTCCAGAAAAACATTTATTTCGGCTTTATTGACTATGCCAAAGCCTTTGACTGTGTGGCTCACAATAAACTGTGGAAAATTCTGAAAGAGATGGGAATACCAGACCACCTGACCTGCCTCTTGAGAAATCTGTATGCAGGTCAGGAAGCAACAGTTAGAACGGGACATGGAACAACAGACTGGTTCCAAATAGGAAAAGGAGTACGTCAAGGCTGTATATTGTCACCCTGCTTATTTAACTTATATGCAGAGAAACGCTGGACTGGAAGAAACACAAGCTGGAATCAAGATTGC
>SJYQ01002958.1:155570-309023 GCA_006410935.1 Redunca redunca
GTTTGAACTGTGGTGTTGGAGAAGACTCTTGAGAGTCCCTTGGACTGCAAGGAGATCCAACCAGTCCATTCTGAAGGAGATCAGTCCTGGGATTTCTTTGGAAGGAATGATGCTGAGGCTGAAACTCCAGTACTTTGGCCACCTCATGAGAAGAGTTGATTCATTGGAAAAGACTCTGATGCTGGGAGGGATTGGGGGCAGGAGGAGAAGGGGACGACCCAGGATGAGATGGCTGGATGGCATCACGGACACTATGGACGTGAGTCTGAGTGAACTCTGGGAGATGGTGATGGACAGGGAGGCCTGGCGTGCTGCGATTCATGGGGTCGCAAAGAGTCGGACACGACTGAGTGACTGAACTGAACTGAACTGAACTGACATTTAGCATAAACCATAAAATTGAAAATACCCAAAACGGAACACAAAACTGCAAAACTGTTGCCTAGTAGGGTCGACAAGTTTACCCTGTCTCACAGTGGGTCTAGCTGAAAAGCAGAAGTTCCTAAAACCTTGGTGATTTTCTACCAACTCCAAGTTCTTTGGAAATGAAATTTAACATTTACACTCATTCTTTTCCATCCCTTAAACTTTTGAGACTTAGATATGTTGGTCCTGTTATAATATTTTTAAGTCTTATAGTTATTTTGTGTGTATATATATATATTTTTTTTTTAATTCAGTTTTTGAGTGAAGGATAATTGCTTTACAGAATTTTGTTGTTTTGTATCAAACCTCAACATGAATCAGATATAAGTATACATATATCCCCTCCCTTTTGAACCTCTCTCCCATCTCCCATCCCATCCCACCCCTCTAGATTGATACAGAGCCCCTGTTCGAGTTCCTGAGCCATTATTTTGTATATATTTTAAAAGTTGTCTTCCCAACTTTGTGTCTCTTGAAATAGAGGTCATATGTTCAACTTAAAAAAAAAATCTTACATATCATCTTGTAACATACCTTGATAGATTACTTCAACTGCTTTCAATGCTAAAATTTTTAATAGTGCTGTGCTTAGTCATGTCCAACTCTTTGCAACCCTTTGAACTTCAAAGGGACCCAGAGGACCCATGGCTCCTCTGTCCATGGGATTTCCCAGGCAAGAATACTGGAGTGGGTTGCCATTTCCTCCTCCAGGGGACCTTGAACCCACATCTCTTGTTGCCTCTTGTATTGCAGGTAGATTCTTTATCTACTGGGCCATCAGGGAAACTCTTCATTTTCTTTAAATATGTGATCTTAAGAGATTTATTCTGTTCTGAAATGTGATTTTATTACACATAGCAACTCAATTCTCAGTTAAATGCATTCTATTAACTGAGACACACACACACACACACACACACACACACACACATATATATATATATACCCCTCCCCCCAACTAATACACCCAGAGGCAAAAGCAAATGTAATGGTAGAAACAATGGAGAACAGAGTATGTCTATCTATTTTCATTAATTAAAGAGGTAATTAATTAAAGTCATTGATAACTGCAAAGGTAGCTTGTTTGCTATGTGTATCTAAGTACAAATGAGAAATCCTTTTTCTATACCTGGTTTCCTTGGAGTATTTTACTTTGAGGATATGGAAATTTCGTATTCTCAAAGACATGTCTCTCTCAAGCCCTATGACAGTATCACTGCTTTCCCCCTTGAACTCAGATTATGAAAGCTGGTGGGAGCTGGCAGTTCTGGAAGCAGGATTAATCTCCTAAATCCAATGTGTACCTTTGGTATGGGCTAGAGCAAGAGAGGACAGAGTTTTTGGTATTAATATAGTAAATGGCTTCTATAAGCTGACTTAGCTGGCAACAGGGTGTTAGCTACTTGATCCTGACAATGAGCCTGATTTTTATTCCCCTCCATTAAAGAGTGCTTTTGAGCATGGCTCTTTTACTTTCTAGCAGTTGCAGAAGAAACCAAGTGCCCTGAAGGCTAAGACAGCAGAAACAATGGCTGATCTCACTCAAAAGCTCCCTTGCTCGTGGTGAATTCATGTCAATGTTTGGCAAAACCAATACAGTATTGTAAAGTAAACTAAAGTTAAAATAAAAATTAAAAAAAAAAAGGAAATGCAAAACAAAACAAAACAAAAAGCTCCCTTGCCTTTCTACTTTCTGCCACCATAAAAAAAATTCATCCTCTTAATATTCACTATTGGTAATAGTTCCAGAGTTCAGCCTCAATCAGAAACTTCCCAGCTTCCTATTGCCACTATGAACTGCTGATCAATATCAGCCACTGGCTTTGGGCATGAATGGAATTGTCAGTAAAATCGCAATGACCATCACAGTCCAGGTTAAGCCTTAAAATGAATGCAGTTAAATACAGATAGATTTTATATGTGTATATATGTGTATGTGTGTGTGTGTGTGTGTGTGTGTGTGTGTGTGTGTGTGATTTTTTGACATAATGTCCTCTAAATATGTGTAGGATGTTACTGTAACCCTTAACTGCTCCTTTTTGTTGTGGTTTTTATTCCTTTGTGCCTTGTGCTATAGTTAATGTCCATAGTTCATCTACTAGGCAGTAAGCCACTTGAGGTCAGTGTACATATCTCATCTTTGATATTACCCCCAGTTGCTAGTGTGGCGATTTGCATTGAGCTGGTTTGTAGCAAATTACTCACCAAATGCATGAACAAAATGTCATTTGTTACTAATGTTTAACAAATACCATTGATGTGTGCAAAATAGTATATATGATTTCATTGAGTCTGGTGGACAAACAGGAGGTGTGTAAATATGGCAGCAGGTTCTGTTCTCTATTTCTTGGTGCATAGCCATCAAGCTACAGAGCTTTTCAGGAGTAGATGTGCCTCCATTTTGGCTGAGAGGACTGAAGAATGGTGGTTTGCCTTCTCTCCTGCTTCCAGTCCTCTCCTTGATGATACCCCAAATTTTCTGGCTTCAGCAGCCTAATAGGAAAAGAAAGTGAAGTGAAAGTGTTAGTCGCTCGGTCATGTCTGATTCTTTGCGACCCCATGGACTGTAGCCCACCAGATTCCTCTGTCCATGGGATTCTCCAGGCAAGAATCCTTGAGTGGATTGCCATTTCCTTCTCCAGGGGATCTTCCCCACCCAGGGATTGAATCCAGGTCTCCTACATTACAGGCAGATTCTTTACCATCTGAGCCACGAGGGAAGCCAGCCTAATGGGGGGGACACTGTAATTCGAGGTGTCACTTTCTGGTTCTAATTAGTAGTTCAGCCTTTTACTAGGACGATTTGTATCATTCTATTCAAAATACACTTACATCACATCTGCCACCGTTCTCCTGCCCACTCCCCCTACATTTGGTCTATGGCACCTTGGCATTAAACTACCCAGAAGCATTTAAGTTTGTCTGAGTTAGAGGTTTATTGCTTATTTCTTCTTCCATATCATTTATGAGTATTGAGTCATGTCAGTCCTTACATCCATCCCTTTTAGGCTTCGGTTTAATATTTATTCATCCTGAGAAGCCATGGTTGGTCCTTATTAGTTTTCCTTAGAGGTCAGGTCTAAAGAGATGGGAAGTGCAGGATAAGAAGTGTGTATCTTGCATCCTGTGTTACATGAGGCTCTGCAGCTGTGGTGTACACTTGCTCTTCCTTGTAGGGAAAAAGAGATCTGCGTTCTACAAAACTCCAGCCAGAGCAGGGCTAGCTGTCTGGGATTTTCTGTAATCTAATAGAGTAAGTTTAATACTTAAGAGAGGTCTGCTGTATATTACAGCTCATGGCTCATGAAAAGATATACTATGTTAATTTTCTGAACTGGGTCTCTCAGGCCGAATTACATTATTTCGGTGATGCCTCTCCAGAATTAACTGCATTTATTTGAGCATCCAGCATCTCCAACTTACCAACAGAAGGGAATCCTTGGATGTTAGTGAGCTATTGAATTCCAACCGGAGCTCATCCTCTGAGAGGAAAATGGCTAGTGGATGCAGAATTCTCAGTTCTTTGGGGTAAAATAGTTTTTATGTGGCTCACTTCTCCTCTATTGATAAATGTGGGTAGAGAACTATCATGAACTTCTCTTTTTAGAACACTTCAGTGCTCTCATTCCTCCAGGATGGACTCCACACTCCTTAACACAGCCCTCAGGGCCTTTTGCCCACTGGCCCCTGCTTTCCATGCCAGCCTCGTCTCGTGGCCTCCTCCCTGTCTTCTCTCCAGCTGGACTGGACTAACCTCAGGACACCACATAGCTACATTCTTTGTCCTCTTTGGGCCAGTCTACGCACAGGCATCCTGCTGTCCTTTTCCCACGCCCGTCTATTAGTAATGACAGAAGTAGTAGTAGTTGTTAGGCTCTGTCTTAGGGCTCACATGGATTCTCTCACTTAATCCTTACAACAACCCTTGAGTACTATCATTCCCATTTTTCAGATGAGGAAAATGAGGCTTAATGAGCATGTAAGAGACCTACCCAGGCTCACACAGCTATAAGTGTTAGCACAGGGAGTTGACGCTAAGTAGTCTGACTCCTGAGCCTACTCTTGGCTATACTGCCTCTCAGCATGTGATTTAAACATGTTTACGTGGCTAACTCCTACTCATTATTTAGACATCACTTGCTCCAGAAAACCTCCCTGATACCTCCTGCCCTAGCCCCCAGCTGGTTATGTGCTCTCCCTGTGCCTGCTCAGTCACACCTCCCATTTCCCCCTCTACAGACTTATCATGCAAGGCCGCCTGCAATGGCTTGTTCACTTGTCTGTGTTTCCCACAAACTCCTGAGACCCATGGGGCAGGATCCCATTGGCCTGTCTTGCCAGTTCATCCCCGGCAGCTACCAGGAAGCTTGGCATTCAGCAGGAGCTCAATAAATGTTTATGGAAGGAGTAGTCTTTTAACTGAACTTTTGTTGTTGTTGTTGAGTCGCTAAGTTGTCTGACCCTTTGTGACCCTATGAACTGGAACCCGCCTGGCTCCCATGGGTTGCCATTTTCTCCTCCAGGGGATCTTCCCAGCCCAGGGATTGAACCTGCATCTCCTGCATTGGCAGGTAGATTCTTTACCATTGTGCCATCGGGGAAGCCCATGGCAAGCCCTTGACTAAACTTAGTTCCACTGAAAACTGCACAGTTCTTCTGGCAGGAAGAGGTTAATCCTCATCTTAGTGAATTGTCAGACTCTTAATGGAGGAAATACCCAGCAGCTTCTCCTTTCTTTGGGACTCCAGAATTATATGACTAGACAGAGGCTTTCTTGTGGTTAACAGAGCCTATGTGTCAAGACTATCACTTTGGTCAAGCTTTTGTTCACTCCAGCTGTCTCCCCACCGCTCATGAAATGCTTGTCTGCAAAAGAGATAAAGCAGGAAGTGGCTTGTTGCTTTACAGAAAGATTCACCAAAGGATTCTCACTTCTCATTTGGCCCGTTACCGGGTATCACGTAACACTGAAGCTGGAAATGACGCTGGACTGTAGCTCATCTAATCCTTTTTAGATGAGAGAGAAAATAAGGCACAAAGAGGCTCAGATTCAACCACTAGTTAGTGGCCAAGCCAGAGCTACTGATATAATCCACACCTTTTATTTAAATAATGAATTTATGTGATGCATTTAAAATATGATTACTTTGTGAAAATGTTTTTCACATTCACACTTATTGCAATAAATGTGTTAGCTCTAAAGCAACATACAACTATCTGTATACTTCAGCAGTGCAGTCACAAGAAAAGATTTTCAGAAAACTGAAGTCTAACATACATTCAGAAAATTGTATATAACTCAATGAATTTTCATAAAATTAATCTATCCATGTAACAGACACCCAGATCAAGAAACAGGACATTAACCATGGAAGATTTTTACTATAAATATTATATGATTATGTTTATATTGTCACCTACATATATTCTATAAAATATATTATAGGCTTATCATAACAGCAGGTTCTTATGGGTGGTGAGTAGAAAGGGGAAGGAACTTTAAGATGACAACTTATCCTTACATGCATCTCTCACAATTCATAATGCAGTATTTAAAGAATATATCCTTTTGCTTTTGTAATGAAGGCGAAGTTTATTTATTTGCCTATTTGTTTGCAGACTCACCATGTGTTTGGCTGATTGTAAAATCATAAAGTTCTAAAATCATAAAATTCATTCATACCAGTATGAATCTGATTCATTCTATAGTACTTAAATATCTACTTTAGAGCACTTTTCAGGGATTATTTGTTACGTGAGATTTGTAAACATTCATATGTGTGTGTGCTTTATTCTTTTAAAAAGAAGGTGAAATCGTGAATCTACTATTAGCAGTGTACACAATTACTCTGAGCCCCAGTGGGTTTGCATGGAGCACATTATGTGTTTTTACTTGTGCTTTTTGGCAAACTTGGATGTATTTCTGTGTGGACTGACTAGCATTAGCATGTCTGATTGAAGAGCTGACCTGCCTCTCTTCTAAGCCAGCTAACCCACGCATGTGGCCCAGCTCATTAGTATCAGGCTTTAAACGTCATTTCAGTACTACCTGATGAAGACTTTATTCCCCATGTAGACATTTCTCAGAACTTTGGACAAGTTATTTAACCTGAAACAGTCTCATTTCAACTCTTGGAGTAACCAATTCTGTCACATAATTATAATAAACATTTGGGGAATAAATCTTCTCTCTAATATTGGATCAGAGTGTTAAACTTATCTACACGGCCAATACATGGATCAATTAATAGAACAGTGACTGGGAAATTTCTGGAAAATCCTTCATGATCTAAAAGTTGTTTAGCCCAATGGATTTTTTAACATCATCTAACATCCCAAGATAGATTTTCTTCCCCCCACCCATTCCCTATTTCCATACAAGGATAAAATTTATCCAGTTGTTCAGAGCAATGGCTTAACTAACTTTAGTCCAGAAAAAAAACAGTTCTTACCTGTTTTAAACTTACTTCCTGCTGTCTAGAATAGCCCCTTAGCAAACAACATATTAATCTACTTAATTAACATGTTACTGTGCCTTCTTCAAGGCCAAGCAGGGTCCAATTATGTGTTATAGCTAATTTTACTTTCTTCCTTTTTGTGTCTCATTCTGCTTCCCCTCAGCTCGCCCTTTAGCCTTATCTGCTTACAACAAAAGCTCAATAGGAGACTAGCAATAGCGTGATAAAATTAAACAGAATGTCACAAAAAGGCCTGGGAATTTGAAAGGTGCCTTTTAACTTTAGCAGGAAGGCAGAATAACATGGCCCTTGCCCTTGGCTTGGAGAAGTTTATGTGGCAAGTACTTGATGGTTATTCTGTTTAGTTGCCCTTAATGCACACTGTTTTTCTTTATGTGAGAACCATATCTCAGTGGAATTGCAATTGAGAGTACACATCCCTAGTAAAAGCAAATGTTGTCATCCTGTTGATGCCACCAAAGCCTGTTAGGACTATTAATTTTGTTGTTCATTTAGGCATGCATGGTTGCCACAGTAACAGCAATCTCACAGTTCCTTCAAGCCCTCTGTGCAGTGAACATCTGTTGAGAGTCCTATGAAGGTGCCATGGTTTCTATCCTTCCTGTCACAGATTGAACCCCTGCCTTGCTCTCTTTATGTGCTACATATTTATCAAGAATCCCTAGAGAGAGGAGACTCTTTGCTGGAGCCAGTCGAAAGAGAAATAGAAATGAGTATGAAGGTTTTGTTTCCCATGGGCTGCTGCAGAAGACCTCAGAATAGGTGGTTTGGAAGTCATACAATTATTAAAAATCTTGGTCAGCTGAAATGTGAATAAGTCCTTGGCAAAATTCACAGCCAATCTTTTATAGACGATGGCCAGGACACTGAGTGTCCTGCTTAAAGCCAAAATTGTAAATTCTAGCCTAAACTCCCAGTGGTATGCAGTAATAGGGTGCCATCTCTTGCCAACTATTTTTCGTAGCCCAAGACCTTCTCCTAAAGAACTGTATAGTTTTCAGAAAACATGTGTCTTGAAGGATGCATTTCCCTTTTAATTTCCTCCTAACCATGGAACATTCCTCCTAAACATCTTTAAAAGCCATCTTCTATGGCAACTATCTTCTAAAGTACTATTCAATTTGAGTCCTTATCTTTGATCCTGTCCTAATTCATCTCATTTGCAATTTATATAGTCAGAGCTAGAGGAGAGTAACAATTTATAGATAAATTACATACTAGCAAGTGAAAGGAGCTGAAACAGGGGTAGTCTGTCTTTTCACAACTGTTGAGTTATCTTAAGTCCTTGCAGAATCCTTAGTTGAAACTTACATGTAAATATTAGGGCACCCAACTGAGTAAGTTTATCAAAACATCTTTGTAGGTTTCCTACTCCTTCTGTCGTTACTCTGATCAAGATGATAAAGAACAGATTTCTGTATTCATTTCTGCAGAGAAGTTTACTCATTCCTCTTCACAATTCTCTTACCTAATGATACCTATTGTTCAATCATAAGTAATATCTAGCAATGAAATCTTTTACTTGGAGTAAATTATCTTTGGGATTCTCTACTGATCAAGTAATTGTTGTTTCCACCTTTCAGTTTAAATAAGAAGCTTCTAGGTTGAAATACCATTCTTAGGAAAGAAGGTTGGGTCTGGGTTACTCCAGCTTCCGTGAAACAGTGAGCATGTTCTGAGGGCTTCTTCTTTGCAGATCTTGTGGGGCCTCCTAGGACCAATTTTTGTAGGATCTCCTATTCTAAGCACATTTTCTGGACCATTTTTACTTTTTACCCCCATCTTATCAGCAAAGAAGTTTTCTCTTTATTTTTTATTCTGTAGGATCATAAAATCATAGTACTTTTGACCTTGAGAGTATCCCTCCCCACCCCTGCTGATCCTCTCTTAAGCATTTCTGTCCTCAAAACTTGCAGGCCTAACTAGGCTCATGTCAATCACTTTTAAAAAACTTATGTACATAGATTCATTGACAGTAGAGCACAAACTAAACATTTTGTTATATACCATTTATTATACCAGCGTGGGTTTAAAGGAAAAAGCCCTAAATTACAAATGAGATTTTTTTTTCTATTTCCAGCTCTGATTAATTCATAGAATGACCCTGGACATGTCTCTCAATTCTGCTGGGTGTCAGTTTCTTTATCTGTAAAATGAGAATAGCATTCTATCATAACTTATTATAAAGATAAATGAGATAATATATGTAAAGCTCCTTGGAAAGTGTGAGGTACTATATGTAAGTATGAGATGTGTGGCCATAATGCCTGTNAGAAGAGCATTCACAGCCTCTCGTCTCTTACTTGAATCGAATCCCCATGGATCACAATTTTGTTCTGTGGCTCTAATCTAGCTAAACACAATTCAAGGGCTCTTGGTCCTTGGCTGGCTCCCAGAACTACAGAACTGGGACAAGATCAGCCCCCTCACCCCAGGTGAGGAACCACGGCTCGGGAGAGTCACGTGACTGGCCAAGGTCAAGTGGTAAGTTGGTAGAAGCACTGGACTACAAGAAAGGTTACCAGCCTTCATCCAGGGTTCTTGCAATTTTTATTAGCAACAGGAAAATCTACTCAAAAATAACTCATAAACCTCTTAGAATAGAGATCTTTGATGTCATAGGTAAAAAGTATAGAGATTGTGTAGCATAGTCATCTGAGTGAAATTTTAGAGTTTTGTAAGTACCTTCTCCCTTTATTATATTTAAAATAATGTCTGACTCATCACAGCCAGGAGCCTGAGATGTGTTCTCGTCCATGTGCACTTACACACCTAGGGGTGATGTTGGCGTGGTTCCCCGAAGATTTCAAGAGGGTGCCTCCTCTCGTTGCAGTGAAAATACGTCGTGGTAATTTTGATTTTCCTTGTCTTATGAGATGGGATTGTCAGCCAGGAGGCCACTGACTCCTGATTTTCTATGTGGTCATTATCCATACTCCAATCAGACCACAGTGAAGACCACTGGCACATAAATGATCCCCCAGGAACTGTTCGTGTGGTCATCTGTGGGGAGGGAAAGGGAGGTACGCAGGCAAGCAACACTGACCAAAAATATTTCTCCTGAAAGCTCTCATACTTGCAGTGTGAATTCACCACTGGAAGACTGCCATGCTTTCTATTTTAAGGTCCCATGTCTTTTATGTAGTTCTGTTGCTCCTTCTAATTCTAGCCTGTGGTGTGGAGAGTAGAGATGAAGATAATGGGTCCTGGAATTGGACTGCTTGACTTCAAATCTTGGCTTTGCGTGGGCTAATTTTGTTA
Organism: Redunca redunca; assembly: GCA_006410935.1. Taxonomy (NCBI): domain Eukaryota; kingdom Metazoa; phylum Chordata; class Mammalia; order Artiodactyla; family Bovidae; genus Redunca; species Redunca redunca. Next base: position 165,737 of record SJYQ01002958.1, read on the forward strand.
TTATAGGCAAAAGTCTTAATCTTTCTGGGTTTGTTTCCTATCAGTAAAGTGATTTGACAACTTCAGCTCAAATGGTTGATATGAGGACTAACTGGGGAGAGTACAGACACATTGGCCTGCAGTGACCACTTAGTGTTAACTGTTACCATTAACATCTCCTGCTTGTGCAGCCCAGCATTGTGAAAAGAATACTGGATTAATAGGACAGGAGACCCAGAATTTGGTCTAGGCTCTCACTTTTATGTAGCTATATGAACTTGGGACAGTCAGTTGACCCCAGTTCACAGAATAAAAAATACAGAAGTTAGTATTTGGTCCAACCTCCTCATTTGATGTATGACATTGGACTCCGAGAGAGGAAGAGTTTCGCCTAGAGTCCACAAGCAGTTAATGCCCAGGCAAGGATCAGCCAGTACTCGCTCTCTTGACTTCTAGCCCAGAGTTCTTTCCATCGTTACTTTGGGGACCAAAGATCCTGCCAAGTGTCCCCAACTTTGCTGAAGACCTGAGGACTTTGTGGTTGGCAGGCACATGGTTCCTAACAAGCTGTCTTTGGGTTGTGGCCATCCCAGAAGCAGCAGCCAGTGCATTCTAATATGTCATGGCTGGTATAAGTGTTGGAAGTAGAGTGATGCCTTTAAGAAGCTACTGGGTGGAAGCTGCGGCCGTTTTGGGGGGCCCAGAAAAACTCATTCCAGACCAACAGGACCAACTTGGGCAGGTTCTCACAGCTCAATGGCTTAGTGATTGACCCCATTTCTTCTTTCCCTTGTCTCCTGCCTGAGAAACTCACAGTGACCATGTCTCTACCTTAAGCTGTGGATGTCCCCTTGAGAGCTCTTACTGTAGGCTCTTGCCACCCATTTCCTCCTCTGCTCTGACTCTTACTCAGATCCTGGGAGTATAGGTTGACCACATTCTCCACTGTTACATGTAAGGCTTGATCCACAAGGTACTCTTTCTGTTCTGCACCCTGCCCACAACAGACACTCATCAAAGACAGTCCTCTGCTCATTATTCTAAATACATCCCAGGCTTCTGGGTCTGGTTCATTGCATATATTATGTCTCTCCATGGATTTTTGCTGAATCCTCTCAGATTAACACTATTAGATTTCTGCGAAGCCAACAATGATCCTCCTACTCAGAAGTGATCTTCTTTCCTTGGAACTTTCAAAGCACATACTGACTATAACTGATGATTTCCACATGTCGAGAGGTCCTCTTTCTCTTAAGAAACTCCTCAAGAACCATATAATGACAGCTTTTTATTCCTCAAAGCATTTAGCAGAGTTCCTTACCTATTGTAGCAGCTCAGTTAGACCTGCTTGAACAGATGTTGACTGGTTAGCTGGGTTGCCAACCAGGGACTCCAGCCTTAATAAAAAGGTTTTTCCTTCACAATGAAAAACTACTTTCTCCCTGGGTATCATTGTGAGACTGTGATAAGTCAGTTATAGCCATTCAAAGGCTCCTTGAGGTTTTGCCAATGCCCAATCATGTTGAGAATTCTACTTTTTAGAAATCTGCAGTGACACATTTTTTAAATTAATATCAATTAAAATAAGTTTTGCTCTTCTTTTTCTGTTGGTAGAAACTGACCACCCAACAGGGGCAAGCAAAACAAGCTAACATACTCTAAAAATGCAAGTAGAAGTTTAAGGACATAAAAGGCATGATGAGTAATGGAGTTCTGAAACTTTCATTCACTCACCCACTCATTCACTCAGTAAGCAAACAGTTGCTCAGTCGTGTCCAACTCTTTGAGACCCCATGGACTGCAGCATGCCAGGCTTCCCAGTATCTCCTGGTGTTTGCTCAGATTCATGTCCATTGAGTTAATGATGCCAACAGGAAAAAGCAAATAGGAAACAGTTGTATTATTCTGTTCATGCAGAGTTCTATGCAGAGATCTATATAGCCTTCTGCTAGAGCCCTGTGCTTCTGAAATTGTTTGCTAAAATAATGGTCAGAAGTAGTGTTCACCAAGTTGAGCTCAGTTTTTCCCTAAGATCAAATACTCCGTGACAAATTTTATTACCAAATTCGGGAAAAAAATGAGAAGAATGCAAAGATTAATCCTTGGAAGCCCTTGAATAAGCCATTCCTCCTCCATTTTGTCTGCTTTTTAAGTTTTGTATTCAGAGAATAATAGGTGAGGCCTTCTGTGGATAATTAAAACACATGTAAATTGAAATTCTCAGGTCAGTAATTAAATTGAGGAGCTCACTGGGTAATGTTTACTTTTTAGCTCCCAGATTATGTGTTCAGTTTCTCTTTAAGCTGCACTTTTCTTTTCCTTTCTTTCTTTCTTTTTTCAATCTCAGAGATTAAAGCAGCCTGAATTTTACACTAACATCTTATGAAAGCCACAGTGGGGGAAGTCACAGTGGTTTCAGTAAACAATGTGCTTTGATGTCTCCAACTTGAAATTCATATTTTGAGAGCCCTGATATATCTAATAGTATTTGGAATAAGATTTTAAGTCCCTAAGCTGGGGCCATTTGCAGAGACACATGCCCAGGAAAATTGGATGTTAGCATTCATCTCGCATCTTACCACTGCCTTGCAACAAAACACGTCCATTCTTCTCTGGGCTGTTTGTGTGGTGTGCGTGTCACACATGGGTGATGTGTCCACACTTCTTTTTGCCTGCTATTCGCAAAATTAAGAACCGTTAATCTTGGCTTGACGCTTTGAGCGATTTATTTGGGTGGGGGAGTGGATAGTTAAGAAAAAGGTAAAGAAAAAAAAGACTTTCCACGAACATATCATTTTCTGTAAAACTGTGGAACCGTTTGAAGAGTCCTCTCTTGACTGTGAGAAATACCATTGTTAGGGATTTATGTCTTTAGGCTGAAGTCTGTTGGTCCCATTAGTCTGTTTTTGGGTGCAGGTGCTGTGGCACCATTTTAAAATTATCATGTCCCGTTGACCATATTCACAGGCTTCTGGGCAGTGAGAAGCTCCAATAAATATTAAAATATAAGAATAGATCTCAAGAATGACGTTTCCATTAGAACCTCAAGACAAAGTTCCCTTTGTTCTTGCCTTGGAATCCCTTAGATCACACAGGCCATATGCCTCCAGCAGGGTCTCAGTAGCCCTTGTTTCCCTGGCGGTCACCTTGTGTCTGTGATGTCATGAGTGGTTACCATGGAGTTAATTGTCATGATGTGGGAGATGTGTGAATTCAGGTGTGGAGAAACTCAGCAGCGAGAGATAGGTCTTTGAGAAAAAGACACAAATTCCAACTTCCTTAGTAACAAAAGAATTGAAGGAGGAAAAGAAGGGGGGGGATGTAAATATAATAACTGAAAATTATCATATTTTGAACAGCATGCTTTTTAGGCTTTGCATGGCATATTGAAAAGTTTTCTGTTTATTTATTTAATTATATTTTTCTCACAGAGTATAGTGTTTAAAATAACTTTCGTGTTCTTTCTTGGAGACAAAAATATGGCTTGTGATAGCAGACGAGAATACTATATTATGCAGTCCAAGTTCAACAGAGAAATCTTTTGGATGATATACCAGGAAGCTCAAAGGTGATATGTTTCTGCCCAATTGGGAGAAAAAAGAAAGACTGCTGCAATCTGCAAAACACTACAAAATAAGAGAGAGCCAATGTAACAGTGCAGCCAGACTGGCTTGCTGCTGGCATTTGACAAGCTAGGAAAATGAGACTGCAGAAATCCACAGGGAATGATTTTCCCTTCCTGTTAATGAACAACCGTACATATCTTTCTTGGAATGAGGGGTGGTAGGGGTGAGGGCGGGGGTGCTGCTGAGCAAGCGCTTTCAGGAAAGGATCCAGAAACCCCTGCCTCGGGTTCGGGATAATCAATGTCATCACTGCTTGTTCCGAAGCTCTGTCTTTTCTGGGAAAGAACCTGGCAGGGCTGGCAGACTCAGGTAGTCAGTGTGGTGGCTGGTGAAAGAGGGACCCTGTTGAAGCAAGTGCTAGGATGCTGGACACCCTCAAGCTTTGGGTTCTGAGGAAGTGGCTTGAGTTCCAGTCCTAGATTTGCCTCTGTGAATTTTCTGATTTTTGTCAGAGGCCTTAACTGCTCTGTCTCATCCTATTAATTACATGAGACTGTTGTGAAAATAAATGTATTGGTATAAAATGTCTATTTTTAGGCATGATACAAATGTAAGGGATGAGACTTTGCTATTTGAGGTTCCATGTCAGCACAGGGCTTCCCAGGTGACTCAGTGGTAAAGAGTTTGCCTGCCAGTGCAGGTGACGCAGGAGACATGGGTTCAATCCCTGGGTTTGGAAGATCCCCTAGAGAAGGAAATGGCTACCCAATCCAGTATCCCTCCCTAAGAAATGTCATGGATAGAGGAGCCTGGTGAGCTACACCGTCCACGGGATCCCAAAGAGTCGGACATGACTTAGCGACTAAACGCACACCGTGTCAGCACAAAGATATTTAGTTGTTTTCCTTGTCCAGTGTCGTCCTTCATAGACCTACAGATGCCAGTGGGTACTTTGGTGAGCACTAATCCTGAAACCCCACTCTCCAGGGCATTGCTTTGGGGAGAAAAAGATGTAATAGGATTCTCCAGAAAACAGAACCAATAGGATCTCTGTCTGTCACACTCTCTCTCTCTTTTTCTCTTCAATTTTCTATGATCTATTTGTCCATCTATTTTTTCTATCTAAAATGAGATTTATTATGAGAAATTGGCTCATGTCATTATGGAGGCTGAGACGTCTCATGATCTTCTGTCTGCAAGCTGGAGACCCAGAAAAGCCAGTGGTATAATTCAGTGTAAGTCTGAAGGCCTGAGAACCAAAGGAGCTGATGATGTAAATCAGTCTAAAAGCAGGAGAAGAGATGTACTAGCTTAAGTAGTGAGGCAAGAGAAAGGGAGCGGATTTCTCCTTCTTCCACCTCTTGTTCTATTCATACACTCAATGAATGGGATGATGTCAACCCTCATTGGGGAGGGCAACCTACCTTACTGAGTTCACTGATTCTAGTGGTAATCACATCTGGAGATATCCTCACAGACACCCAGAAGTAACTTTTAATCTGGGCAACCCTGAGGGCCACGCAAGTTGACATGAAATTAACCATCACAGAGTGATGTCTCTAGGCAATGCTCAGTTACCACAGGGTCAAGTATAAACTCCTTAGCTTGGTGTTTGGTGTCTCTGTCCCCAAGGTGTTGCTGGACCATTAGTGGGGAAGACATGTAAAGGAGTGGCCACAAAGTGATACAAGGAGCCCTATAGCAGCAGGAGTGAGTACAGAGGCCTGAGGGGTCACTATGAAGCAGCAGAGACCTGCTTTTCTTGTGTGGGGGCAGGCACAGCTGGAGCAACTGGAGGGAGAAGGTGACCATGGTGACATAACGCAGTCTCATTCATGTTCACATTTTCCATTGCAGTCTGGGTGCAGATGGCTCTGGAAACGTACATCTCCAGCCCAGACCCATCTATCACTTGTCTTTCCACGGGGAGGCCTCAAGGGCTCCCGAAACCCATTATGTCCTCAACTGACCTCAGGATCTTTTTACCCAATCTGGTCACCTTCTGATGTTCCATCGTTCCAGATGGCACTGCCCATCCATCTGGTTGGCTATACTCAGGTTCAGTAAATTTATTTTCTCGGCTCACTCACCACTCCCAGTTCCCGGTCCAAGTTTACATCTGTATCACTTGCCTGAGAGGGATGCAGTTCCCTCCTCACTGGGTCCCCACACCCACTCTGTGCCCCCATCCCATTCTCCCCACAGCAGCTGGAGTGAGTATTTCAAAAGGCAAATCTGATTATGTCCCACTCTCCCTAACTCCCCTCCTCCCCTGCATAAAACCTCTTAATGCTGTCTCATTTCTCTCATGATAAAGACCCATATCCTCCGTAGAGCCTCTAAGACCCCTCATAAACTGACCCCTGGCGACTTCCCTGCTGCACCTTGGACCGGCAACCCCACCTCTGTCCTCAGCAGTACCAGCCTTCTTTCTGCTCCTCAGCGGCCCCAGGCCCAGGCACCTCCCTTGGCAGGAATCCTCTCTTCGGTTGCAGTTGCCACACCCACCCGCATTGCCTAAGTTGTCCCTTCTCATTTTTCAGACATCACTCAAATATCACTCCTTCAGGGGAACCTTCTCTGATCCCCCAGACTACTTCAGCCCTTCCGTGTATATTTCTGAACACATTTCCTTATCAAATATCAGTTTGTAACCATACATTTACTTTTGTGGTCATTTGATGCGTGTCTGTTTTCCCTGGAAGGTTGTAAGCTCTGGGATGCCTGGCTGGGTTTGCTCTCTGCCACAGTGCTGATACCCAGCGCACTGCCTTACAGCTTCCGTTAATCATGCATTGGATGAGTGAATGCATGATGGTTGTTCATGAATGGAGGGCCACCCCATGGGAAGAAGTAGCCATGGGTCAGGATACTGTTGCCTAGGCACGGGGGTGCTGAGTAGCCTGGGACACAAGGATGTGACAGCCCAAGAGCTCCGTATTAGAGGAGTAGCTCTGAGGGGGGATGTAGCATAGAGGCAGAAGACCTTAGAACCAGGGCAACACTTTTGGAAGCATCTGCTGAAGATGCCCTGCCCTGGGGCTGTGAGAGGAAAAATGGAGAAGAGGGGACAAATGCTTTTAGGATTTCCCATTTCTGTTTTCCCCCCTTAAGGATGGAAACAGTGGATCAAGGGGCTTTACATGGTTTGACATTTTTAATCTGTCTGACCCCAAGGTCACCGATGTTGGGAAGAATGAGAGGGTTTTGAAACTGATGGGGTAGTGGCAATGTGGTGGAGTCATGAACCTGTGGGTCTTTCTCCTTTCCCAGGCAGTTGTGGCCTGTGGAAGGTTAAGAGGAGTGGATATTCTTTAGACCTGCTGCCCTGAGCTGATGGTGAATTGGTGTGTGAGGGGTGTGAAATCTAGGGAACCTCTTTTAGGGCTAAACATATCTGATCCCCACCTTCCAGTCCTGATCTGAGAAGTCTATCAATGGAGGCCTGGCTTAACTGAGATTCTGGGTGTCTCAAAATGAAGGGTATTTTGAAATGGGTGTAATATGGAGGACAGAGTGGTCTTGGGACCACCAGGTCAGACCTGGGCTTGGGGCCACACCTCTTATTTTGCTTACACTTGTCTTTCTTTTTTTGTTTGGCTGCACTGTGCAGCTTGCAGGATCTTAGTTCCCTGACCAGGGATTAAACCTGGGCCCCAAGCCTTGGAAGCACAGAGTCCTAACCACTGGACCACCAGGGAAAGTAAAGTGAAAGTGTTAGTTGCTCAGCTGTGTCTGACTCTTTGCAACCCCAGGAACTGTAGCCTACCAGGCTCCTCTTTCCATGGAACTCTCCAGGGAAGAATACTGAAGTGGGTAGCCATTCCCTTCTCTAGGCAGATTCTTTACCATCAGAGCCACCAGGGAGGCCCCTGCTTATTATTTTTTGTGGTTCCTGTAGGCCTGAATCACAACAACAGCACTAGGATTCTATGGATTGTTCTACCGTTCCATCACTGTTAGATAGAATACGAAACTAGATTATGCCACTAAGTTTTTAATTTTTTTAAATTTATGCCACTAAATTAAAAAATTATTTTTCCAATTTATTTGGCTGTGTCAGGTCTTAGATCTTCGTTGTGTCATGCAGATCTTTCATTGTGGCATATGGACTCTTAACTGTGGCTCGTGGGCATGTGGGATCTTAGTTCCCCTACCAGAGATTGAGCCCATGTTCCCTGCATTGCAAGATGGATTCTTAATCACTGGACCACCAGGGAAATCCTGATGCCAAGAAATTTTAACTTTTTATAAATGTCTTTTGTGGATCTAGTATCGCCTTTTACAGTGTGACCAATATATTAATAATAACACTGTTGTCTTAATAGTGTTCTTGGCTAATGTGTCATTTGATTTTTTTTTTTTAACTACAAGCAGGGATGCAACATTTGGTTGTGCCAGTTTTGCATTGTCCAGTTCTGACTGGTGCCACAACTATAGACCCCCACGGGACGGCAACCCCTGGAGGCATGCATGGTGGCAAGTCTGACTATGAAGCATGCAAGGCAGGCACTTGCCTTATTTTGCAGCTCAGAATGGTGACATGCCTTGTTAGTGAATGTTGGCGCTGCAGCTAGGACTCAGCTTCTGCATCTAAATCCAGTCTTAATTTGGCCATGCCTTGTGGCCTCCTGACTGATCATTGCTTGAGTAAATGAGTGAATAGGGAGTGATAAAGACTCCACCCAGGAGCCAAATGAGCACACAAGATCCATGACTTGTTCTGAAGGTCCAGAGACCTGCCATCAGCAGAAACAGCTGCCCCAACCTCAGTCCATCTGCCTGGACCTCAACCATTGCCGTGTGGACTTTGCCCACACGGTGGGCCCCAGATGACGTGACCTTGGGTGTCCTTCTGATTCCTTTCCTGAACCCCTTGCCTTTTCCTGGAACACAAGGCCACCCCTCCCCTGCCTGTCCTCGTCTCTCAGGGCCTTTCTTCCAGCTGCCACTAGGTTGTCCTCTCCCTTAAGGCATTCATTAGTAAAATGGAAGATTGTAATTTCAAAGGAGGTGTAAAAGGGTAAAACAGCCTTTCAAACACAAAGGAATTACTCTGTTAGGGTGGAAATGCCGCCAGCTAGGAGAGTCATGAGTCTTTTACATGGCAAAGCAGAAATGCCGGTGAGGAATCTGAGAAACCACACAATGCAGTGGAGGTAGCTGAGGACTCAAGGCTTAGTGGCTTGGCTGAGGCTGAACCCAGAGGTTTTTCCATGCTACCCTGTTTGCTCGAGCCATTTTAATCTAGAGTCTATTCCTCATGTCTTTTACACCTTACATGACTGAGGGAAGCCCTGCTTTCAGACCGTCTCTGTCCCTTCAGTGTTTGGGGGACCAGTGTCAAGGGGGTAGGGAGCTTGGACAGCAGTGTCCTGGACTCTGGCATGACCCGAGGATCTGGGCTTTTAAAGGCCATTATGAAATGCAGTCGTCTAGAGCTCAGTGCCTCTTCCCATCAGACTAATGCAGCCGTGGTGGAGGGCGGGGTGGCGACTGGCTGCCTGGCAATCTCCCCCGGAGCCCAGGAGAGGGATTACCCTCACTCAGGCAGCCTCATCACCGTAATAAAAATGGAAGTTATGTTTATCGACTCTTCAGGACTGCCCATTTAGACGATTACCCCATTTCCAATCCTATTTCTAAAGAAAAGAGGATTGCCACACACTTCCTCCCACCCCTACCCCTGGCCAGACCAGTGTTTGTGGGTGGTTTTGTGGGGGGACGTGTTGAAGGTAGGTACATAGCAGGCTGAGAGCTTTGCCCTCTTTGTCTTTCAGAGCTGGCAAGCCCCAGCGGGATGGCCAACCCCCGAGAGACAGGAGAGCAGGAGAAACAGCCTGGCAGAGGCCCGGAGATGCCGGCTGGCGTCAGTGATTTCCTGCAGGAGATTCTGCTAGCCGAGTGCATATCACCCTTCTCTCGCCCCTCCATCTTCTCCCATGTGCTGTTCAAATAGACTAAAGCAACCCTGGGTCATGCTCATCCAAACAGTTGTTTAACCTCATCTGTGGCACCCAGGTAGGAGGCAGGATCATCTGTTTGGAACAAGAGAGGGAGGAGATGAGATAGATCCCTGAGCAGTTGGATTCTGCATTACAGAGCTTCTCTTTCCACACAGAGGAGCCTTTTGGGCCCTTGCTCAGAGATCATTGACTCTTACTTAACACACAGCTCTAATTAGCTTGGTAAAGTACTATCTGGCACCTAAGCATATTGTTAGTGGAAGTGAAAGGTGGGGCAAAGACTATTACAGGCTGGAGTCAACTCTTAAGAGCTAGACAGAGGAGATGGGGTCTGTGGGGATGGCAGTGGCTAGGTTTCCTGCTCAAAGTGGGACGCTGGGCAATTGGTCCTGTAGGTCCTTTCCACCTTTTCAGTTCACGTCTCTGTATCTGGTTTGGCTGTGATAGTGAGGGGCAGAGAGGAGGTGAAGGTGACTCCAGTGGGGAGCTGGTATCCAGCTGGAAAAGTGGGCTTGTATTTTGCAGAACCCTGGGTTTTGGTGCACAAAAAAGTACTCACCCGCTTTTGCTGGAGTCTTCCAGACTCTCAGGTGATACTTGTCCCTCATGGTTATGATCTGCTTACCTACCTGTCACCCTGATCCCCAAGCATCCCTAGCATCCCACATTGTGCCTGTTGGCACTTAATAGATAATTGGTGAATGAGTGAATGGTTATTCCAGACAATCCAGATAAAGCCTCTTAGCACAGTGCTCACCTTGTAAACACTAGAAATCAGTAAATGCTTGCCTGCCTATTTCAACATGGAGAAAATAATCTTCCCTAGATCTGGAAGCTACATTAAGTTTGTGCTTGCCTGACCTCCCCACCACACGCCCCTCCCTGGATATGATATTCTGGAGCAGTGATCTCTGAGGATTCTCCAAGAGCCAGTTGCCTGCGTCAGAGCATTGAGGGGGCCACTTAATGACAGAGATGTTGGGCTAAGTAGGCTACTCTCAGTCAATTTGAAAACTAAAAAGGCATCCTTCTCCCAGTGGAGAAACTTCAAATTATGAACCCCTTGGCCCATAATCAGACCCCCTGGTCCTCTGTTAGTGAGAGGACCCCACCTCACTGTCTTTTTGTGGCCTTACACAGCACATATGTAAATATGTTTACACCTTGTGTTGCTTGTCCTTGATGGCTAGTATACTGGTGTGTTTCTCTGTATGTTAATTTTTTCTTTTCACTCATCCAGTGTAGTTGTGGCTCCCACCACCCCTCCCCCTGCCACCGGCCAAGACCCTCAGAAAGGAGACACCTCCAGTGGTCCCAGGAGTCTCTGATCAGCCCAGGACTCATCACAATCCTTTGCACCAGATTGGAGAAGGCAATGGCACCCCACTCCGGTGCTCTTACCTGGAAAATCCCATGGACGGAGGAGCCTGGAAGGCTGCAGTCCATGGGGTTGCTGAAGGGTCGGACACGACTGAGCAACTTCACTTTCACCTTTCACTTTCATACATTGAAGAAGGAAATGGCAACCCACTCCAGTGTTCTTGCCTTGAGAATCCCAGGGACGGGGGAGCCTGGTGGGCTGCCGTCTCTGGGGTCACACAGAGTTGTGACTTAGTAGTAGTAGTAGTTGCACCAGATGCTCCACCTACCTCACCTCTAATCCTCTCAATAATCCCACAAGTTAAGAATTATTATTCCCAAATTATATATAAGGAAAGTAAAATTTGAGGTGCTTTAAAAAATTTCCCTAAGTTTGTTTGTAATAGAACCAGGCTTGGAGCTAAAGAGTGTGGACTTCAGAGTCTGAGCTCTGTTCCCTGGGGGTGGCTGCCCCTCCATGGCTCAGAAGTTTCTGAAGATAGAGTCAGCATCTCCCAAAGGCTTGTGCTCATCAGACTGTTCTCAGGTCTACTCCTCCCTGTGTTTCCCCAGGTCCATACTCTACAGCATGCCTGTAACCGTCTATGTCTGCATACCTGCAAGGGCCTCCTTCACGGATTCTTGGTCTCAGATAACCCACCGCAGCTGGGTCGCTCTCATTTGCCATTGCCCAGCGCAGAACTCACAAGAATGCCCATCTTCAGCTTTACGCACTTTTTGGTCTGCTTCTAAGACTTTCTATTCTATTCCTTTTCCATATCTTGCTTCATCTGAATTAGCTACAGTCATCTGCATGACTACAAGGGAGGCCATCCACATTTCCACACCACTATGGTGAATCTGTCCTTGGAGACCCCAGGCCTTCTCCCCATGCCTCAGATTCTCCCTTTCCTTTCAGATCCTGGGGTAGGTTCCCTCTGAAAGGTATACTGACTGCTCACTTACCTCTTCTGAGCTCTCCACAGCACCGGGGTGCAAGGTATAAATTAGTACCCAATGCCCTTCTGACTTGTGAATGATTATAAGGGTTCCTTCTCATTTCCAATCCAGTTTCCCCAAATGAACTACAGTCTCCTTAGGAATGAAAACCTCTTTATTAAAATTTGTTGAGGTGTAACATACATTATAAAATCCATCTGCTTAAAACTTTTCGGTAAGTTTTGACAAATGTACATACCCATGTAACTTAACCATCACCACAGCCAAGGTGGAGAGCATTTCCAACACCCCAAAAGTCCTTCTGTGCCACTACGCAGTCAGTCTCTCCACCCCCTGACCCAGGTACCCACTTATTATTACAGGTTGGTTTTGCCTGTTTTTGAACTCCACATAAGTTTAGTCCAACACCCCAAAAGTCCTTCTGTGCCACTACGCAGTCAGTCTCTCCACCCCCTGACCCAGGTACCCACTTATTATTATAGGTTGGTTTTGCCTGTTTTTGAATTCCACATAAGTTTAGTCACAAAGAGTGTATTCTTTTGTGTGTTTTTTTGCTCAGCATAGTGTTTTAGAGATTTTTCTATATTGCGTGTATCAAGAGTTCATGATTTTTTGATGCTGATTAATAATCCATTGTATAGCTATACCAGAACTTGTTTATAATTTCACATGTTGATTGATATTGGGATTGTTTCCAATTTTTGGCTGTTGTGAATATAGCAGCTATAAGTGTTCATGCACAAGTTTTAGTGTGGACATGTTTTTATTCTCTTGGGGGTATACCTGGTAGTGAAATTTCTAGGTCATCTAGTAAGTGCATGTTTAATTTTATTTTGAAACTGATAAATTATTTCCTAAAGCGATTACTCTATTTTACATGTCTACCAGTAGTATGAAAGTTCCAGTTGCTCCACAACCTCACCAAATACTTGGCATTGTCAGCCATTTAAATGTTAATGACTATGTAGTCATATCTCATTATAGTTACAATTTGAATTTTCCTGATGATTTAAGATTTGAGTACACTTTCATTTGCTTACTGATCATTCACATTTTTTGTGAAGTATCTACCGAAAATTTTACCTTTTAAAAATGTTTGATTGTCTTTTTAATTGTGAAGTTTTGAGGGCTCTTTCTATATTTTTATCTAAGTCCTATCAGGTTTATGTATTGTAAATATTTGCTCACAGACTGTGGCTTGCTTTTCACTTTCTTTTTTACTAATTTTTATTGGAGTGTAGTTGCTTTACAATGTTGCCTTAGTTTCTGCTGTACAGCAAAGTGAGTCAGCTCTACATGTATATATAAGCCCTCTTTTTTTGGATTTCCTTCCCATTTAGGTCACCAGAGAGCATCAGGCAGAGTTCCTGTGCTACACAGTAGGTTCTCATCAATTATCTATTTTATACATGATAGTGTATGTATATCAACCCCAATCCCCCAGTTCATTTCACCCCTTTCCCTGACTGGTGTTCATATATTCGTTCTCTATATCTGTGTCTCTATTTCTGCCTTGCAGATAAGTTCATCTGTATCATTTTTCTAGATTCCATGTGTAAGTGACATTACATGATGCTTGTTTTTCTCTTTTTGACTTACTTCTCTCTGTATGACAATCTCTAGGTACATCCACATCGGCTAATATTCCAATGTATATATGTACCACATCTTCTTTATCCATTCCTCTACTGATGGATACTTAGGTTGCATGTCCTGGTTATTATAAATTGTGCTGCAATGAACATTGGGGTGTGTGTATCTATTTGAGTTATGGCTTTCTCCAGGTATATGCCCAGGAATGGGATTGCTGGGTCATGTTGTAGTTCTATTTCTAGATTGTTAAGGAACATCCATACAGTTCTCCATAGTGGCTGTACCAGTCTACACTTCTACCAACAGTGTAGGAGTGTTCCCTTTTCTCCTTGCCCTCTCAAGCATTTATTGTTTGTAGATTTTTTGATGATGGCCATTCTGACCAGTGTGAGGGGATACCGCCTTATAGTGTTGATTTGCATTTCTCTAGTAATTAGTAATGTTTAGCATCATTTCATGTGTTTGTTGATTAAGGTTAGGGTTGCACATGTTCAGTGTCTAAAGAAGTGTTTCATTCATTTTGCTCAGTATTATAAAGATGTATATTGCCAGGCACCAGTTATTCCATCATGATCAAAAGCAGAGTTCTGGGAGCCACTTATAAATTTCTTTGGTTATCACAGAGTTAATAAGTGCTGAACACAAAACAGAGTTAGAGAAATTCTATGGGTCTGTCTATCTGGGAAGTTTTGCTGGTGTTTAAGGCTAGAAAATGATATTGGGACAGGGGTTTCCTGAAGAATCAAGGCACCTGGTGAAGTCCAAAGCCTTGGACCTCCTCCTTTGGGAATAAGGTGTCATTGCTATAAGGTGTTAGAGACCATGCTTTCTTTCCTCCATGAGCTCCCTGGTCACAGACTCAGTTGTTGTATCTAGGAACCATCATAAAGAGTCACACAATGCCAAGTTAATGAGGAATGCAGTCACTTGTGACTCTCCAGGACTAAGCAGCAATTATGCAGTCTCTGAATTTATTGTATCTGCAGGTCACAAATGGCTCAGCAGTCCAGCAGAAAGGTTGGTCAAGGGAGCTTCATAGCTGAGCCATTATATTCATAGGAATAAACAAAATATTTGGGGGGAATGAAATATTTTTTCCGTAAAAAAATAGGGAACAGGAGGCCTGAGAGGTGGGAGATGACCATTAAACCCAGGAAGACTTCTGAGCTGAAATATCAAAGATAAGAAGAAGGGGCAAGGCAGTACCATCATGATTTCCCTCATGGGCAGGAAAATGGTTCTTCCTGGATCCCAGTACTGCTGTTCTTTGGACTGGAGCTACTGCATCAGCTGGGTCTCCAACTTGCTAGTTTACCCTGTGGATCTTAGGACTTGTCAGCATCCAGAATTGTGTATGCAAACACACATACACACATAACCTATTGGTTCTATTTTTCTGGAGAATCCTGCCAAGGGCAGCTTAGGAGCCACATGCTGTTTAGTCACTAAGTCGTGTCCTAATCTTTGTGACCCATGGACTATAGCCTGCCAGGCTCCTCTGTCCATGGGATTTCTCAGGCAAGAATACTGGAGTGGGTTGCTAGGAACCACATAGACCTTCCTAATTTTGAATCCTCACTCAGCTATTTATTAGCTGTATGATCTTGGACAAGGAATTTCATTTCTCCAAGCCCCAGAGTCCTCACCTATAACATGAGGATATTTTAATTAGAATTGTTAAAAAGGTCAAAAAGGGAAGGTAAAAAGGTCCAATTGCTAGATGTGTAGATATCTAGAGATTTCTTCCTGCAATAGTTCTGTTCTTCTAGCTGCTAACCCCCATAGGAGAGAAGATTCTTGGTAGGGGGAGAGTAGCAATGATACCCTGAAAGTCTCCCCTTTCCTAGTGCTTCTCAGGTAAGACGGGTGAAACAGGGGAAAGTGGCATTCACTAGCAACTTGAATTCACCTACAGAAGGCTTTTCAGGAAATTGTACCCAAGGATACTGTATTAGAGTTCTCCAAAACCAATAGGCTACATATAGAGGTATGGAAAGAGATTTATGATGAGGAGTTGGCTCACACAATTATGAGGGCTGAGAAACCCCTTGGTCTGCCATCTGCCTGTTTACATAGGCCAGAACCACAGCCCTGCAGTCTTGTATTTCTCCCACAGCTATTTCTCCCAGCTATTTCAAGCCTCCAGACTCTTCCAGCCCTTCATCCACCCCACAGTTTCTGCTGAGCCCCACATCTACCTGTCTACCTTGTGTTGCCACTTGGCTGTCCCCAGGCACCTCAGACACGGCAAATTCTCCAAACCTCCTCTGCTTCCTGTGTTTCCTGTCTCCAGAAATGACATCCCTGTCCCCCCAGTTGCCCCCAAATTCAGGTTTTACCTTTGTTTTCTCCCACTCCTTTACCACTCCTTCCCTTACCCAAACAGTTACCAACAATGATGTATTTCTTGGGCACTTAGTAGATCGTAGGCACTGCTCCAAGCAGCTTGTGTCCTATTATTTTATTATCTTGTTTAATCCTGCAGCCCTCCCCAAATGGTACAGATTCTCACTGTCCTCATTTTACTGTGGAGGAAACCAAAGCCAGGAGAGTGTAAATGAGCCACAGATAACCTGCCTGTGAATGGTAGAACCAGAATCGAACTGAGCAGCCTGTCTCCCAAATCTGTTCTCTTAGTCATTACAACAGAGTGGCTCCCAGCCTAGAGGGAGAGACAGGCAGTGAACCAAGAATTCTACAAATAATTATTTCATTACCATGGCGATAAATGCTGTAATGGAGACGTGCAAGGATCTCTGTTTAAGATGGCTGGGAGGCTCAGTTGGGGAAGGGAAGGAGAATGTTTCCCTGAAGAAGTCTCCTTTACACTGAGCCCTGTAGGGTCCCATTCATGACATCAGCGAGCAGGGGGCATTATGGGGACAGATGCCCCTCCTGGACCCAGAGCTATCAGGCTGTTGCCATCCCCTCTCCACAAATGGCCAGCAAGTGGCTTCCTTTAATGTGCAGTGTGATCTGGACCCCTTTAGCTTGATGCTTTCCCCAAAATTGGCTGTCAGGAAATTGCTTTGATTGCCCTCCTCTGGCTTTGGCTAAGGGTTGGCCAGATAGTCAACATTTTAGGCTGTGAGGGCCGATTGGTCTGTTGCAACTATTTAGCTCTATGGCAGTGGTACAAAAACAGCCTTAGATCGTATATACATGAATGAGTGTGGCTATAAACTAATTCCAACAAAATTTTATTTCAGTTCAGTTCAGTCGCTCAGTCGTGTCCGACTCTTTGCGACCCCATGAATCGCAGCACGCCAGGCCTCCCTGTCCATCACCATCTCCCGGAGTTCACTCAGACTCACATCCATTGTGTCNGCATCAATTCTTCGGTGCTCAGCCTTCTTCACAGTCCAACTCTCACATCCATACATGACCACAGGAAAAACCATAGCCTTGACGAGACAGACCTTAGTCAGCAAGGTAATGTCTCTGCTTTTGAATATACTATCTAGGTTGGTCATAACTTTTCTTCCAAGGAGTAAGCGTCTTTTAATTTCATGGCTGCAGTCACCATCTGCAGTGATTTTGGAGCCCCAGAAAATAAAGTCTGACACTGTTTCTACCGTTTCCCCATCTATTTCCCGTGAAATTTTATTTACAGACACTGAAATGTGAACTTCATACACTTTTTACATATCATGAAATATTATTCTCCTTTTGATTTTTCAACCACTTAAAAGTGTAAGGGTAAAGAATATGCCTGCAATGCGGGAGACCTGTTTAATCCCTGGGGTTGGGAAGATCCCCTGGAGAAGGAAATGGCTGCCCACACCAGTATTCTGGCCTGGAGAATTCCATGGACTATCAGTCCATGGGGTTGCAAAAAGTCGGACGCAACTGAACGACTTTCACTTTTAAAAATATAAAAGCCATTCTTAGCTCAAGGGCTGGCATATTGAGAATAAACGAGGGACTGGATTTGGGGCCTGCAGTTTGCCAGCGCTGCCCTAGACTATATTTCCCACCACCATACTGACATCACTCTCCCCTGCCTGCTCCATAAGCTCCCCAAAATTAAGATCTCCAAAACTCAAGCTCATCACCCCAATGAAATCAGCTCCTTCTCATGATAGTCTCATTTCTGTTAAGAACCTGGGATGTCTATTCCTCAGGGGATATTGGGACAGGAAAAAAAAAAAAAGGCACAGGTAGCGCTGTTCTAGCCATACTAGACTGAGGGGTGTTTTTGTTTTTAATATTTTATTTTGTATTGGAGTATAACCAATTAACAATGTGATAGTTTCAGGTGAACAGCGAATGGACTCAGCCATACATATAATGTATCCATTCTCCCCCAAACTCCCCTCCCCTCCCATCCAGGCTGCCGCGTAACACTGCAGTCTAGGCTGTTTTAACGTCTCAAACCTGCTGGGCACATTCCTGGATCTGCTCAGCATCCGCTCAGCCTCTCTCCTCCTCTTCACCGCCACACTTCTCCTAAGACTTGTGTCTACTCCCTGTGGCTGTTTCATCACCTCCCACTCCTCACCCCCTCCAATCTGGCTTCCACCCCATTGCTTCACAAAAACAGCTCCCACAAAGGTCACTGATGACCTCAGTGCTGCTAAATCCAAAGGACATTCTTCAGTTCTCATCTTACTTGCCATTGACACCATTGACCACCCTTTCCTTCTAGAAATACACTCTCTCTGACTGCCCTTTCTCTTTCTCCTTTGTACGCCTTCCTTCTGCTACCTGGCCCTGACCTGCTGTGTTGAATTTTTTGAAGGCTGAATCCAGGAGCTCTTCATCTTCTCCTTGGAGTTATCCTCCTGGGGTAGATCATGCATCTATAGCTCCTGTCCCGACCTCTCTCCTGAACTGCAGCCCATCTATCTGGCTTTCTACCCAACATCTCTCGGTTGTCTTGTGCTGTGCATAGTCGCTCAGTCATGTCCAACTCTTTGCGAGGCTTTGGACTGTAGCCTGCCAGGCTCCTCTGTCCATGGGATTTTGCAGGCAAGAATACTGGAGTGGGTTGCCATTTCCTTTCTCCAGGGGATCTTCCCGACCCAAGGATCGAACCCGAGTTTCCTGTGTCTTCTGTATTGCAGGTGGATTCTTTACCCTCTGAGCCATCAAGCCTCAGATGTCTTAAAGCACCTCAAAATATCATTCACTCATCCAACTATCCACTCAATAAATGGCTACTGAGCACTTGCTGTCTGTCAGACACCATACTGCTTGCCAAGGACACAATGTTGAGTTAAAAAAGGCAGAGTCCTGCCCTTGGGGGACTTAACAGTCTACTGGGGAAAATACATATTGACCCCACCTGCACACCTCAGGCTCCTCACAGCTAGTCCCTCTACCACGCTCTGCCCTACCTGGGGTCAGTGCTTCCATTTGTCCAGGTCTAAAAACCAGAAGTAACTTTGACACCTCCCTCTCTCATACCAAAGCCCCACAGCCTGCCTTCCGGTCCTGTTGACTTAGACTTGCATATCTCCTGAGGTCATTTCTCCTCATCCCCACTGCTGCTCGCCCAGTCCTGGCCACCACCAACCGTGTCTTGTGCTGAACCTCTGGCTCACCTGCTGTGGCCCTAATCCAGTCTCCACACGCGTGTGTGCTTAGTCGTCCAGTCACGTCCGACCCTGCAACCCCATGGACTATAATCTGCCAGGCTCCTCTGTCCATGGGATTGTCCCGGCAAGAATACTGGAGTGGGTCTTCATTTCATCCTCCAGGGGATCTCCCCAACCCAAGGATCGAACCCATGTCTCCTGCATCTCTTGCATTGGCAGGCAGATTCTCTACCATTGAGCCACCAGGGAAGCCCCCAGTCTTCACATTTCAGCCAAACAATCTGTCTAAAATAAAACTCTCACCATGCCACCTCTTGCCTCCCCCCACCCATAATGACACCAATTAAAATATTTCTAAGAGTGTTTCTAGTTAAAGTAGTCTAAGAATATTTCCTAGAGTAAAGGTTGGGAGCTTCTCATCAAGCCTCCAAGACCCCCATCCCCCTCTCTTCCCTCTGGCCTCATCTCTACACACTGCTCATCCCATGCTACACCCTCCAGCCTTCCTGGTCTGTTGCAACCTGTTCTCACTGCTTCTTTCCCACTGTGAAATGCGCCACTTCCTCAGCTGGGAATGCTGCCATCCTCTCTGTCTGCCTGGGTGTCTCCAACTCTCCCCCTACCCTTAAACCCTAAGATCTCAATTCCACTGATCACTTCACAGTCAAAGCCTTCCATAATTTCTCTGCCATGGTCAAATGTTAGAGCCTTAGACTCTATCAGAGCCAGAACCTTGGACCACCCCTCATGACAATATTACACTGCAGTTTATATCTGAAGGTTTTATGGTTTTGTCAATATTTGCCTCCCAAGGAGCTCCCAAGGGTAGGGATTCTGTCTCTTCTTACTCAAAATTCTGCCATCAACAGCCAGCACAGTACCTGGCAGAAAATAAGTGCCCAGAGTTGTTGTTGTTCAGTCACTCAGTTGTGTCTGACTCTGCGACCCCATGAACTGCAGCATGCCAGCCTCCTCTGTCCTCCCCTATCTCCCAGACTTTGCTCAAACTCACGTCCATTGAGTTGGTGATGCCATCCAACCATTTCAACCTCTGTTGCCTCCTTCTCCTCCTGCCCTCAGTATTTCCCAGCATCAGGGTCTTTTCCAGTGAGTCACCTCTTCTCATCAGGTGGTCAAAGTATTGGAGCTTCAGCTTCAGGGTCAGTCCTTCCAGTGAATGTTCAGGGTTGATTTCCTTTAAGATTGACTGGTTGATCTCCTTGCCATCCGAGGGACTCTCAAGAGACTTCTCCAGCACCACAGTTTGAAAGCATCAACTCTTCAGTGCTTAGCCTTCTTTATGGTCCAACTCACATTTGTACATGACTATGGATAAACCACAGCTTTGACTATATACACCTTTGTGATGTCTCTGCTTTTTATTATGCTAAGTTTGTCATAGCTTTCCTTCTCAGGAGCAAGTGTCTTTTAATTTCATGGCTGCAGTCACCATCTGCAGTGATTTTAGAACCCAGGAAAATAAAATCTCACTGTTTCCACTTTTCCCCTTTCTATTTGCCTTGAAAGTGCCCAGTAACTATTTGTTAATTGCATGGATAGTTGGATGGTTGGATGGAAGGATAGATGGGTGATAGGTGGATGAATGGTTGAATGAATGCTCTTACCATGCCTGAAGCTTTTTACCTATCCATCCTTCAAGGTCAGGTCAAATACCACCTCCAGCAGAAAACTACCCTTGATATTCTTGGTGTAAATTCACCTCCCTCCTATGTAAGTGTATGTGCTGTGTGTCACTCTGCTACAGTTATTGATTGCCTTTTACCTGGTGTTACTGTGCTCGCAGCTGTTGTCCCTCATGGTCTGGATGTTTCCAGAGATCTAGGACCAAACTCACTCATCTTTGCATCTATCACTTGGCATGGTGCCTCGGACATGAGAGAAGCTCAATAAATACTCGGGGAATTGATTTCTTTCAGGTTATTCTAACTCTGACAGTGATCCATCCTTGAAATATGATGTAACCACAGAGAGAGGCCAAGAAGGGAAACTCTCTGCCACGTCCACCCTTGTCATTTCACAGCTCCTCTTTCCCTGGAAGTCACTGGTCACCCAAAAGTCTTCTCTTTCCCAAGCTCACGTCAAGACATGTAAAATTTCTGTCCTAGCTCACTATTACTTTTCTGAGTTGTTAGTGGTTCACCAAGTCTATTAATAAGTTTCTTCACTGCCTAGGGATCCATTTTACCCTGCCTGCTGATTTATTACATTTAATTTTTCTAAGAATTTCCTTACCTGTGTGTTTTTTTTTAATCAACAGCTGTGTTTACATGGTCTGAATCACTTCCTAATTGTATATATCTATCCCTCTCCCTTAAATTTTCTTGCTAAAATCTGCTGACTGAAATAGAAAATCAGTAACGCAGCTTTCTTTCTTCCACTGTGATGAAAAGTGAAAGTCGCTCAGTCATGTCAGACTCTTCGTAACCCCATGGACTGTACGTCCATGGCATTCTCCAGGCCAGAATACTGAAGTGGGTAGCTGTTCTCTTCTCCAGGGGATCTTCCCAATCTAGGGATCAAACCCAGGTCTCCTGCACTGCAGGCAGATTCTTTACCAGCTGAGCCACCAGGGAAGCCCATTGTGATGACAAAGTGTTATTAAAAGTTGGAATAACTCATATGATGTGCCTGTCCCTGAAGTTATAACTTCATTTAAAAAATATTAAGCACAGTATTTAGCACCTTTAGTGTTTGGGGATCCCAATTAAATTCACTTATAAATAAATTCACTTCCCTACTGGGTTTCTGTTCTGTTCAGCTCTTTCATATGAACCATGAGCTCTAATTTGTCTGGCATTTTGGGAGAGTAACGTGTTCGTTTAATTGAATGTTCTGGTGAGTTAAGTTCCTATAATTGGTATGTATGGACCCTTAGTTTTTATAACATTAAAAGCATGGTAAAATTTCCTTCGCTGTATTGCTACACTAGTTATTTAAAACACAAATGATGCTTTTGTCATGCCAGATACTGTCTCAAGGGCTTCACACTTGTTTCCTCATTTAATCCTCTGAACTGCTTGGATGAAGAAGCTTCTGCACAGAGAAGCTGAGTAACCTGCCTAAGGCCACAAGGCTATGAGTGATAAAGTCTGGATTCCTCACTCCAAAGCTCTCAACCATCACAACGGAGTTTTGGTTTACTCTTCTCTGATCATCTAGAGGGCCCCTCTGTCACGAGGACACCATTTATCACTGTGCTGTGGCCCAGACGGTGTAGGGGCTTTTACTGGATTGTCCTGCCTGCCTTCTTGCCCTCTGGTCCCACAGTTGCTTTGAAACTCAGGCATCATAAATAGGTTTTAAGATCCTGGGCCCAAAGGACTGTGGGAATGGAAAAGTTGGTGCATTAAGACTGCACCAGACTGTTAAATCTTAGTTGAAGTCCCTTAAAAAAAAAAAAAAAAAATCTAAGCAACTCAAGCTACACCTGATATGGGAGACCCAGATCAAGCAGTCCATCAACAAATCTTTATTAAATGCTTCTAAATGCGAGGCCCCATGCTCAGTGCCCTGGGCAGCTATCAGAGCAGCTCTGGATTTTACAGTAGAATTGTGATTTGCAGTTTCTGATGAAAAGAACTATTTGTGGCATGCCAGAGCTTATGGGGCTTATGGCTATTAAGTCTGTTTAAGCCTGCAACTGAGATTGAGGCTTTTTCTTGAGGAAAGAAGAAAACAAAACCAAGGACCCATCCCTCTGTTTGGAAGTATGTAAGCTGAGCTCCCGTGTTATGAAACAGTGGGAACTGAACTGAAACTGGCTTCTGTGGGAAAAACAATAAATAGGAGGCCTCCTGTGCTCACTATTTCTACAGGCGGAGTAAGGATGAGATTTTTTTTTCTTTTTTTAAGTCTAAGATTTTCATGGTACGTTTCATGTATGCCTATTTTTCCTTTAAATTACTCTGAACTTCTCTTGCCATTTGGAAATGTTAGCTTTGAAAGGGCAATTAGCATAGGGATGGACTGATTGGGCGGGCATGTGAAACTTGTAGGATGGGGAGGAGAAGGAGGTTATGGATTGTGAAAGCTTGCAGGGCTGCCTGGAAACACAGTACAGGATGTACAGACCACGATCCAAAGATGATAGGTGGGAATGAGGGCCTGGGGGACACTGCCCATGCTGAGGGAACTGGGGCAGGCCAGAGGGACATTTCACTAAAGTCCCTTGAAGGTTTGCAGGTCTGGTCTGGTCAGCAGGATAGTGGTATCATCAGGGAAGATCCAGTGAGGTGCAGAACATTTTTTCTCTGAGAACCCATGTCTCTAAAGAGGGATCTGTTGATAAACATGAGGAACTGTGTGTTGCTTTGCTCCGGCTTAGCTAAGTGATGGCTGTTCATACAGATTCCTGGTGGTGGTGGAGCTCAGCCTGTATGCTCTGGAGCTAGACTGCTTAGGTCTGAATCCTAGTCAGCCATGTCACCTGGGCCAAACGGCTCAGCCCCTTGTGCTTCAGTTTCTTCATTTGTAAAATGAGGATATTGATGAAAGGTACTGCAAAGGGATTTCAAGGGGATTAAATGAGATACAAGGTGCAATTGGTTTAGAACAGTACTTGGCACATAGCAAGCATTTAAACAAGTGTTGTTGTTTTTATTATTTTTATTATTAGAAAGTACTCCACAGTGTGGCTGTGAAGGACAGATTGAGAGGACAAAACCCAGGCAAGTGTCAGGACTTTTATTTACCTGAGAAGTTATCAGACACTAGATAAGGTTGGCCAAAATGATGCAAAGGCTCACCGGGATCATGGCAGATGACAATAATGATGTTGGTGAAGATGGTGACAGTGGTTTTCATTTTCACTTTTCTTTTGGGGAAGTATCACCATGATCTTAGATCATGAAAGGCAATTATATCTAACACTATGTATGCACAGAGAAATCAAGAAGGGAAACAAAAGAGATTTCAACTTCTAACAGAGTGGTTGAAATGTAGGTAATTTCAACTACTCATTTCAAATGCTTTTATCTTCATAGAAATGAAGATGGGGAAAGGAAAATGGAATACCACATTGCTGGAGAGTGATTGTGAGCAAGAAGAATAGAGGTTGAAATCAGAAAGACTCTTTATTAGAATATTTCAAACTCACGTGTCTTGGTGCCCAAGGCTTAGATAAATAAAAGTGATGTGCTGTCAATGTGAATGTATATTTCAGTGGTCATCATATGAAGTGTGCATGAAGTGTGCTGGGTTTGTGAGTGCTCAGTGCTCAGTGTCTGCTTAAGGCAGAGGCTTGAGGAGCAGCTAAAGTGGTTTGTTATTGGGTGGAGAATGGGGTATGCTTCTTGCAGAATGAATTTCCATGACTTTACTGACAGGTCAGGATGAATACCAGGCAGGACAAATTAGTCCATGTATTTAAATCATGGAGCCAGAAGTGCTGGCTGACTTCAGCTGATGGGTAGAGATGGGCTCTGAGAAGACTGTAGGCTCTTCTTCCAGGATGCTTAGAGCCCAGATGTGGTTGATGACACCCTTGCAAAGATGGTATTAGGGAGGCAGTCAGCTCTGAGAAGCCAGAGAGCTGTGTTGCACTTGGAAGAGAAAAAGTTATAGCCTCTGTGGGGGCCTTAGAACATATCCTGGTCAGATCAGAAGGAAGCTTCCAGAGTTCGGCCAGGCTGCCTCCATAGCGGCTGGGGAGAGCTGCAGCCTTGGGGAAGAAGTGGAGGCTAATATGGAAACAGGCCTGCCCAGAGTTGACCCTGCAACATCCACAGCACCCGTGTCCCTACTTCTAGCAATAGAACCTGGCCTAGAATAATGGTTATTCAGAGACCCTGAGACTGGAGCCTCAGACTGTAGTTAGTCTTGACAATAATTGTTAGGGTCTGTTCTTTCATCGTGTAACTTTTATATGGTGCTTTGTGATGACAGCGTCTGAAAATGGGAAGCGTCTTTGATCAGACTTCATTTATAGTTACTATTTATGATGTAAGAATGTCCTGGAGTTCAGTGCACAGCCTGCATAGCCTTACCTGGTGGTGACCCAGCTCCTGTATTTTGGGTGGAAGTTAATAAATTAAACCTAAATCCAGGGACTTTCCTCATGGTGCAGTAGATGAGATTACACTTGCCAATGCAGGGGGCAGAGATTCAATCCCTAGTCAGAGAAGATCCCACATACCACAGAGCAACTAAGCCCGTGCGCTGCACTATGGAGCCCGTGCTCCGTAGCAAGGGAAGCCACCGCAACGAGAAGCCCATGCACCGCAACAAAGAATAGCCCCCTCTCGCCACAGCTAGAGAAAGCCCATGCAGCAACGAAGACCCAGTTCAGCCATAAATGAACTAATTAATTAAATTAAAAAGACATATTAGATTTTTTTTAAAAAGCCTAAATATAGAAAAGAGGAATATAACACCCATTATTTTCTGTCCTTCTTCAGAAAGATTCTGAAATTTACCAGAAGCAACCAGTTCTGCTTTCTATTCACATCAATGAGTGAAAAGCCACTATTTGTGTAGTTTATGTTTAGAGTGGATCTCTAGAGTGGAGGAACTTTACAATCCTCTAGCCTGTAACTGATATCTCCAGGGAGATACTTCTCCCATATGGAAATGTCTGCCTCTGGCCGCTGCTCTGTCCACGGTGCTCACAGGCTCTTCCCACAGATTGGCAGGGTTCTGGGAGTTTCTCCATCTGGACCTGTCTATTGTGGGGGCACAGCAGTCTCAGAATGGCCCTGATATGACAACTTGTGGTCAGATAATTCACTGTGGCCTTTCTCTATGGCAGTGTTGCCAGTTCTACTTAATTTTATTCCAAAAAAATGTGTAGTAAGCCTATGGCTCAGATGACATTTGGCCAGCAATGGACTTTCTCGTCAGTACAGTAGGAAGCTGTGGCCAGGACATTTTCTTTTTTTAACCTTATACTTTAAGCTATTAGGCTATTATTTCTAAAAATGTCCTCAAACCAGAAACTCACCTCTGATTTTTCATCAGATCCCAGAAAATAGCCCCCATGACCATGATGCATATTACAGAAAATCCACCCAATTCGAGTTCTGGTAAATTCAAAATACTCTGTTTTCTGTTGTCATAATGGGAACCATTCACCTTGTTTCACTTGGTCCATCTTTCATCTTTTAAACCCCAGCCTCAGGTGGAGGCCGAGGAGGATTGTGGCAACACCTGAGGGGCCCGCACTTCCCAGCTGCTCAGTAGCTCATGGTGGGGCCACAGGGCTTTGAAAGAAATCCTCGGTCCCCTCCCAGCCCCAGCTTTTGAAGTGAACTCAGCTCCAGTCTATCTAAGGATCTACGTCTTCATGTCTTTAAATAATAACAAGGACTTGCTGCACAGACACCAAAACATTTGTATCCGGAGCCTTTGTTTTCTTTTCTATAGTTTATTTTTAATTTTTTAAATTAATTTATTTATTTTTGGCTGTGCTAAGTCTTTGTTGCTGTGTGCAGGCTTCCTCTAGTTACAGTGAGCATGGGCTACACTCTAGCTGTAATGCACAGGCTTCTCCCAGCGATGGCTTCTCTTGTTGCAGAGCAAAGGCTCAATAGTTGTGGTGAACAGGCTTAGTTGCCCCACAGCATGTGGGATCTTCCCCAACCAGTGATTGAACCCATGTCTCCTGCAATGGCAGCCAAATTCTTAACCACGGGACCACCAGGGAAGTCTCTCTTTTGTATAATTTTAAAGGAAAGAGCTTTGATACCCTCTGAAGAAAAGTGCCATAGAAATACAAGACTTTCCTCTTACTTTCAAGAAATATGTACAAGATTCTAGACACATTATTTTAGATGCTTGCATTCTTTAAAAAAAAAAAAAAAAAAGAAAGTATGTCAGATTTCTTTCCTGTTCTCAACTTAATTTGCTCTCCTCATCAGAATATCAATATTTTAAATCTGGTGCTGCAAAAATTTGTGCTTGTATTGAGATATTTGGGTAGCTGTTCAGTAAATACACAAACTGCCTCAAGAGGATACACTGTCAATAGAATAGCATCCATAGAACCAGTATATAAACAGAACAGTGAAACCTTGTGGTCATGTTGAAGTACAGGGCAAGGCTTTGGGGAAGCAGTTGTGAGGAGAATGTTAGATGGGCTGTCAAGTGTGTGCCGTGTTTGGGGACGGAGAGGGTGATTTCTACCTCTGTTCCCTCTGTCTGGGCAGTCCGCCTGGAAGAGGTGGACATTCCCAACTCCGTCTGAAGATGGCCCTTTTGGACATTGGATTTCTCTCCTTCCTTTATAATCATATGCTTCAGTTCCTGCAGTTTCAGGTTAATCATTATCAGGTTGGGAACTGACATACTGGTTACTGGGTGCCAGTCAAAGCTCACGACAGCCATTCCCTCACGGAAACACTGAGTTGTACATAAAAGTCCCAACAAGTATCAGTACAAGGCTGATGGTGTCTTTTTTGATTCTTTGGGCTGAAGTGAGAAGTGTGGATAAACGTGGCAGATTATGCCCTATAACCTCTGGTCCCTCCCCAAGCCCCACTAAAAGAAGAGGTATAAACCTACAGAGACAAAGACAAAAGGAGAGAACGTGATACCAGACAAGAAAGATCAACAATACATTGAAGAGTAGGGGGTTGAGTGCTGTCTCGGCAGAGTGGATAATGATGCCCACAGAGGAGAAAGCTAAGAAGAAGCAGGCCTGCTTGCTTCCAAAAATAGTTGGAAGGCTCAGGGACAGGAGGCACCAATCAACTCTCAAAGCTGGGAGAGGGTGGGAAGGAACATAGGAGGAAAGGCTGAAGATTTATCTCAGGAGGTCTCTTTCCCCAGTCCAAACAGCCAGACAGTTGTTTCTCTTCTGCTCCAGCAGGAAACAGGAGATTTAATTCCTGGGTAATTGAACCAGAGAGAATCCAGTTTGAGAGAAGAGCAGGAGACAGCAGAGAACAGCCCGAAGCTAGATGGAGAATGAGGGGTAAGGCCTAGGGTCCTTACTGGGGGGCTGCTAGGATGCTGACCCTATATGCCTACTCCCTCCAAGCATGGGATTAGAGCATTCCTCTAGATAGACAGGCTTCCCCAAAAGGAAAGTCACAGATTCTGACATGTAGGGAATCCCACGATGAAATGGTTGGTCCCTGCTTGCAAACCCCACAGTGAAGCCGCCATCCAATAACCCTTTCATTTGGGTACAGAAATCCCAGTCGCTTTGTAGTGCTTTTTCCCTATGTGAGCAGACAGCTAAAGATCAGCAGGAATAAATTACACCCTAGAATTGATAGCCTAATAGATGAGAAGATAGAACAACTCTGGAATAAGACCAGGATATTATCAAGGGGAATGCAGCAGAAATAAAATAGTCAGAGAATGGGATCAGAAGACCAAATTGGGGAAATTGTGCAGAAAGTAGAACAACAAGACAAAAATACAGAAAATAGAGAAAATGCTGTAAAAATTAGAGGATTAAACCAAGCGGTTCAGCACCTGACAGTCAACTAAAACAGGGGTTCATGGCCTTTTCTGTGCCATAGACCCCTCTGGCAATCTGGGGAAGCCTACAGACCCCTTCTCAGAATAATGCTTTGAAGTGCACAAAATACATAGGAGTACAAAGGAAGCCAGTTACATTGAAATACAGGTTTAAATTGTTATAAAGTAAAATAATGATATGTAATATATGCTTTTTATGAGCATACCAAAAACAAGACCTAGAGGTCGATGTATTGTAATTTTGAAGTTGTTGTTTTTCAGTCACTAAGTTGTGTCCAATTCTTTGCAACCCTATGGACTGCAATATACAAGGCTCCTCTGTCCACCGTCTCCTGGAGTTTGCTCAAATTCATGTCCATTGAGTCAGTGATGCCATCTAGCCATCTCACCCTCTGCTGCCCTCTTCTCCTTTTGCCTTCAATATTTCCCAGCATCAGGGTCTTTTCCAGTGAGTTAGCTCTTTGCATCAAGTGGCCAAAGTATCTAAGCTTCAGCTTTAGCAGGAAGGGTATTTCACAATACCTGTGTTGACATGTTATAAGTTACTGGGCTGAGATCATTTTAGGCAGTATATCCCTAGAAGACAAAAGCCTAGAAAGTTTTGGGAGGACCTCTCTTTTGCTGCCTGCTTATCCCTGGTTTTGATATCACTCCTGAAAGAAAGCTGAGCACCAAAGAATTGATGCTTTTGAACTGTGGTGTTGGAGAAGGCTCTTGAGAGTCCCTTGAACAGCAAAGAGATCCAATCAGTCCATCCTAAAGGAGATCAGGCCTGAATATTCATTGGAAAGACTGAAGCTGAAACTCCAATTCTTTGGCCACCTGATGCGAAGACTGACTCATTTGAAAAGACCCTGATGCTGGGAGGGATTGGGGGCAGGAAGAGAAGCGGACGACAGAGGATGAGATGGCTGGATGGCATCATGGACTCAATGGACATGAGTTTGGGTAAACTCCAGGAGTTGGTGATGGACAGGGAGGCCTGGCATGCTGCAGTCTATGGGGTTGCAAAGAGTCAGACATGACTGAGCGACTGAACTGAACTGAACTGAACTGCCCGAAATTGGTTCTAAGTTCTCTCCACCCTTTCCTAGAGCTCTTTCCCAGGCCCTGGTTTTTGCTAACAACATGAGTTGCTGGTGTTCTTGTTTCCTCCCTCCATGTGGTCCTGGTGCAGCCATCAGTCATGTTGTCTAGACTCTCGTCACATTATAGTAACTCATCTGAAGGGTGTGTGCATAGCATCCAGGCTCACTGGCAACATTGCATGGAATCTTCTGATTGGAGGTGGAAGGCTAGTTTTCCTTCATTTCCTTCATTTTAAATCACCAAAAGTATATGTCTGGAGTTGCCAAGAATTGTTTTCTCTGATGTGTGGAGAGAAATTCTCTCATGTGAAAGAGAAAGGAATTTTGATAGAGACACAATGAGATAGAGATACAATGAGACAGAGATGGAGAGAGAGAAAGAGAAGGAGGAGAGAGAGTAAAAAGAAAGAGTTCTCAAGTGAGATGAACATATCTGAGATTTTGACACAAGGAGGAGAGGAGAGGAGAAAGGCACTTTCTATCCATTTCAGTGGGTTTGCATTTTCTGTCCTAGAGTTATGGTTCCTGGAATTCTGCTTTCCATTCTATGAGTCACTCCTGCATCCTTCTCATCCATTGTCCTTCTTCTTGTCCTTAACTTAGTTATGTCCAACTCTTGTAGCCCAGCAGGCCCCTCTGTCCATGGGACTTCCCAGGCAAGAGTACTGGACTGGGTTGCCACTTCCGCATGCAGGGGATCTTTCCGACCCAAAGATCAAACCTGCATCTCTTGCATCTCTGTATTGGCAGGCAGATTCTTTGCCACTGCACCACCTAGGCCTTTTGTCCTAGGGTTTTGGTTCCTAGAACTCTTCTTTCTGTTCTCTGAG
Source organism: Redunca redunca (assembly GCA_006410935.1). NCBI lineage: Eukaryota > Metazoa > Chordata > Mammalia > Artiodactyla > Bovidae > Redunca > Redunca redunca. The sequence continues at coordinate 196,062 of SJYQ01002958.1, forward strand.
CCACTCCAGCATCCTTCTCATCCATGAAGGCCAATAATTCCCTTCTTGCTTAAGTCAGTTCGAGTTAACTTTCTGTGACTTGCAAATCAAGGGATCCTGACTACCCGTCAGGTGTCTACAGGTGTTGTCAGGTGTCAGGATTTGTTTTTAGAACCCCTCTTTCTCCCGTTGAGGCCTCTCTGCCCTAGAGCACATGGCATGCTCCTCAGGCACCCTCCAGGCTTCCCAGCATCTTTCTTGGAGCCCGCCTCAGTCACACTCTCCACAGAACCATGCCTGGACCATTTTCTCTGATTCCAAATTGTCATTTATTCATTCATCTAGCAAGTGTTTTTGAGCATAAACACAGTGGAAACACAGCAACCAGTAGAGTGAAAATAAAGACATATCTAAGAATCAGTGTAAAAAGCAACTAATTTCTTAAATTAAAAGCTATGAGAGGTCAGAGGAAGGAGTGACCATTGGAAAGCCTCTGTGGTTATCATGGATGGACTGAGAGGTAGAATTGGGGCCATGGAAATGAAGGAAAACGCGTGAGCCCAGTGGAGAGTGTGAAGCTCCAGGAAGTAGAGGCCCAAACACCCACAGCAGAAGCTGGACTTGCACAGCACCGTGGGGAGGTCCAGACAAGCTGCTCATGATGCCCATCCTCTCGTGGCCCTGCTGTTAGGTCAGCAGATAGTCCATTTACAGTCTGAGGGTTAATGCCTGGAGGAGAGCTTTACATATCAATATCCTAAAAGTATGAGGAGTCTGCCACCTTCCACTCTAGGGACTGGGTAAGGGAGTATGAATGGTTTCAGGCCTGGAAAGATGGAGGGAGCTTGTTGCTCTGACAACCTGAGAGCCTTGTCACCACCCTCCAAAGTGTTCCTTCCATACCAGGGCTGGTGTCGCCTCTGCAGTGGTGCTTGGCCAGGTCTGAGTGAGGGCAGTAAGGCTGCTGAAGGAGGGGCTTAGCAGTGTGCCTGCTCTCCTGGGCAAAACCCCACCTTTTGCCTCTCCCCTTCCTCCAGCTGGAATTTTCCATGGGAAGGTGGAAGCATAGCTTTCCTCCCTTTGACACCATTTCTTGGCACCAATAACAAGGGCTGAGATGGGTCCGCTTCCCATGATATGAGGAAGGTAACTGTTTTTTATCTGGTTCTGGGGAGGAAAGATTCAGCCTATTTCTGTGTGTGTATATCTCTCTAGAAAGCTTTTCTCTGTAGGATAACTCGATGCAGGTAGATCAGATAACTTTACCAACTTCTCTTGAAACCAAATCATCCTGGAAAAACAGAGTGTTGAGGTTCTTTGCTGTTTTTTACTTTTTTAAAACCTACTCTTAGAGTTTCAACAAAATATAATTAAAGCAGTTTTAAAATAACTTGAATAATCAAACCCTCTTCCTTCGGTCCAGACTGAAATTGTAGCAAATATGAACCTGTCATATATTCTCTGCCGCCATCTGGATTTTCAGGTCCTGGAAATTGGTTATTATACGTCTTTGCCTGAAAAGACTAGATACTTGTAGATGTTAAGAGTAAAAGAAGTGCCTTTAAGACCTAGCAGAAGGCCCTTCTGCAGAAAGCTTCCTGACTATGCCAGTCTTTCTGTACACCTTTTTGAAAATCAGGCATAGTTGTGGTGATGATGATGACAATGACTACAATGAATACAATCATTTAACAGCCTGTTGTGGTCCAGCAGCTCTGTGTGTATTATCTTATTGAAATTCCCACAAAGGCCCAAAATGCTTTCCAAATACAGAGGTTCCTGCACATAGAGCATAAATTTAAAGAAAAACAGTAGAATGATTTATCAAAAAAATGTTCTCCTCCATAACCAGTCACTGAAAATACTTATATTAGAAGGTTTATTGGTTTTTAAAGTAAACTCTCTTAAAACATGAATGCCTTTGAGAGGAGTCTACCCTTGTTATTAAATGAAATAGTTTTCTCCTAGGTTTTCCAAGGTATCTTTCAGCTAAATGGTCTTCTTCCCCTAGTTCAGAAACAAGATGAATTGATAGAAATTTTTGACAAAGCTGATAAATTTTTCTTACAGGTTTAGCAGTGGCAAATGCTCACACATGAAGGGAGAAAATAGGAACTGGGAATTTCTGTCCATTTTCCCCCATTGCCTCATAGTCCAGTTCTCTAGAAAATATGAGAAAGGTGAGATTTCACACCAGTCCCATCTTCCTCTAACTCTGAAGTCTGTGTCACCAATGAGTAAATGGCCCTTTTCACATTTTTATGACTAAAGGTATAGATGACAATATGTGGTCAGACTGAAACATCGGGAATAAACACACATCAAACAAATATCCAGGACCCCCCAAACGGGCAAATTTCAGATGGACAGACCACCGCAGTTTAAAATTCTCATAATCCACTGGGTCTACTGAGGTGAAGGGCAAGTGAAACAGAATTGCCATGAGCATGGGGAAGTCATTTTCCTCTCTACAGAGAGGAAATCATAAAGTTGTTGAGAGCATATACTCCTAACCAGATAATGACTCATTTAACTGACCAGCGTTTGTCTTAAGAAAATCGCCTGTGACTCAGTTTTCTTATCCATGGAATGGGTATAGTAACACTTTGCTGGTGCTGGTGCTCAGTCACTCAGTTGTGTCCAGCTCTTTGTGACCTCTTGAACTGCAGCCCTCCTTGAACTGCAGAAAATTTCTGTCCACGAAATTTTCCAGGCAAGGATACTGGAGCAGGTTGCCATTTCCTTCTCCAGATAATCTGTTAACCAACTGCTAATTTGTTCTCAGATGCACCCCCACAGTTCCTCTCTTCTGTATCACAGAGGAACTTATTCCCCAGATCTCTTGCCCTCTGGCTTCTGTGCAGTTTCAGTCAGGAGGAAGTCTTGACAGAAGATTGCTTAGAAATGAGGGCAAGAAGAAGAGAGAAGCCAGGGTGTTCTCTCTCTTTCCCTCTCTGCTTCCTGTGAAGTACTGGTAGTAGGTACTTGTGTCTCTTCTGTGGTTCCAGGGCCCACCAGGAAACCCCTGCCTCAATGGTCTCAACTCCTATATGCAGTCCTCATGATATTTCTCATTCCTTACAGTTGATCTCAACTTTTAGGCACTGGAAACACTACCTCCTCCTGTTGTCTCTCGAGCCTCGGAATTGGTGCAGCTTCCTTCTTATTTTCACTACTCTCTGAGCTGCCTCACAGCCCCCAGTTTGGCCTCTCAGCAATTCTGTCACATGCATAACTAACTCCTTGTATTCAGTCCCTTCCATTGGAAATACCTGGAGTGGTTTGCCTTCTACTGGCTGGACTGATAGTTACATACACCAGACCCACAGGTCTATTGGGAAGTGAGTTAAGGTCTACAGTTGTTTAGTGTATGCCCTGGAACTCAACAAGGGCTCCACAATGGTAGCCATCAGCACTGACCTCAGTGCTGATTCTGAGAGTACAGTGTATAGATTATTATTATTTTACTCCTAGTAGTTACAATAGGTTAGCACTTAAAGCAGAGAAATCTGAAATGGACATGCCTGCCAAGGAAGACTATTGAGTGTCTCTGGCTCATGTGCAGTTTCCAGTTTCCATAGAAACCAAGCAAAGAAAATTTGCTAAAGTAAGCCTAGAAAATAAGTAGATTCAGATCTGTATGATTATGTCTCAAACCTTTTAACACACAAACTGACTCATTACTATTATCTTATTGTCTCTTAATATCTCATTTTTCTTATAAGATGCAATAGACACAGATTCTTTCTCTATGCAGAAGATGACACAAAGTATAGGATTTCTCTGCCACAGCACATTCCCTATCACATCCCCAGTAGCAGGGCTTCTGAGACCACTGTTACTGTGTTTATCTGCCAAAATGCCGACTAAACCCAGTTCTTGCCATTCTGTGAATATTTAGAGGTTGTTTGTTGTCTGCTGTCAAGATACAGAAGCAAGGAACCAAAAATACTAGCTTAAGCAAAATCCCAGAATGGAGAGAGAAAAACTGAAATTCCAGTTAACATCCTGGCAATGAAACCTCAGGTAGGATGGAAATATTAAATTCCCCTGCACAGGGAGGAGATGGGGATTTTGGGTTATTTGATTTCATCCCAAATCCTTGGAATCCCTCTTCAGCCATCAGAATTGGTGGCAGGAATGAAAGAGACAGCTCTGAGTCAGACCTTCCAAAATTTGAATCAATAACTAGGCAATCTTGCTTCAATTTCTAAGCAATTTTAAAACTTTTTTTTTTAATGCCTTTGAGAAGGTAGAAATTGAAAAGCTGGGAGGGGGAATGCAAGAAACTGGAATACAAAAGTGAACTTCACTTTTCTGTGTAAAAGGAGCCATGCAGGTGTCCACCAGAGGACCCTGTGGGGGTACTGGGGAGGCTGGGCTCCTGACATGCTGGCCTCCATGGAGTGGTTCACCACTGTTAAGGGCATACTTAGCTCAGCTGGTTAGAACACAGAGAAAATATAAACAAGCACAGGGAAATAATAAGAAATATGTATATTGGTCTCTGTCCCCAGTTCCTGGCACAGAGCACCTAAAACCCTTCTAAATAGAGGTGCTAGGAGAGTCTTTTGTTCTGACATTCAGTCTCTGACCCTAGTTCATGATGTAGAGCTTCTAAAACCCTTGTCATATCCTGAGTGATAGGAGTGTCTGAAACTGAGCTTCTAAATCCCTTGGAATTTACGGGGTGATAAAGAGTTGGACTGTGAAGAAAGCTGAGCGCCAAAGAATTGATGCTTTTGAACTGTAGTGTCGGAGAAGACTCTTGAGAGTCCCTTGGACTGCAAGGGACCATTCCATTCCATTCCAGTCCATTCTAAAGGAGATCAGCCCTGGGTGTTCTTTGGAAGGAATGATGCTAAAACTGAAACTCCAGTACTTTGGCCACCTCATGCAAAGAGTTGACTCATTGGAAAAGACTCTGATGCTGGGAGGGATTGGGGGAAGAAGGAAAAGGGGATGACAGAGGATGAGATGGCTGGATGCCATCACCGACTGGATGGACGTGAGTTTGAGTGAACTCCGGGAGATGGTCATGGACAGGGAGGCCTGGTGTGCTGCAATTCATGGGGTTGCAAAGAGTCAGACACAACTGAGAGACTGAACTGAACTGAACTGAACTGAAGACTGTCTTCTGTTTTAATGAGGTGACTCCTGGTGGGCTCCTGCATGGGGCTGGTCACCAGAAAGACAGAACTATGATTCAAGGCTTAGGACTTTCAGTCATGGGGGAAATGCAGACTGTCAGTGCGCCTCCTCCCACTCCCCACCCTCTTGAAAGGGGAAGAGGAAAGGGGCTAGAAATCAAGTTAACAATTTATTGTACTTATATGAAGCTTGCATAAAAATTCCAACAGTGTGGGCTTCAGAGAACTTCCAGAATGGTTCACATCCATGTTCTGGGAGCGTAATGCATCCCAACCCAGAGGGACAGAAGCTCATGCACTCAGGACCACCCCATCCCCAACCTTGCCCTATCTATCTCTTCATCTGGCTGTTTGCCTGTATACTGTATCATACCCTGTGTTATACGATAAAGCAGTACAGTAAGTAACTATTTCCCTGAATTCTGTGAGCTGTTCTAGCAAATAATCGAATCCTGGGTGGGGGTGGGTCATGGGAACTTGTAATTTGTAGCCAAGTTGGATAGAATTTGTGGGTAACCTGGGGACCTACCTCTTATAACTGACTTGGTGTCTGCAGCAGGGGCAATCTTGTGGATCTACACTAGATCCAGTCAGTATTAGAATTGAATCGAATTGTAGGATACTCCAGTTAGTGCCACAGAGCGTTGCTTTGTGTGAGGAAGCCACCCCCGACTTCCGGTATCAGGAGTGTTGTGACCATAGCAGTATCATGAGAGTGAAGAAGCCCAGGAGTGGTTTTTCCATTATAGTCCTCTGGAAGGCGTGTGATTGGATTGCAACCTGGCTATGGCTGGCCAGGCTGCAGAATGGAAGGACCTCTATCTAGGCTTGGTGTTGGAAGCTCTGGGGCCATCTTGGTTTAGCCATTTTCGAGCTTTGACCCTGAGCTAATCACTGCATTCATTCATGTGTTTTTCACGAGGGCTTTAGGACAGAGAGAATATGGCAAAGCATTTGCCAAAACAGGAAAAACTTGCTTGTGGGGAAGCAATGATACATGTACAAACACCAGAACATCCATCAGTCAGCATTTATTGAACACCTGCTCTGAAACCCGTAGTACTGTAATAATGACATTGTGAAAACAGCAGAATAGCTTTCCCACATGAACTATGGAAGTTCGTGAGAGAGAGCTAATGTTTTCCCTGATGACAGTAAAGAATCACAAACCCAAAGCCTCGTATCAGCCTCTCTTGAGCCCCCAGTTGGCAGAGCCCTTCACAGCCATCTCTGATTGCTCTTCTAAGGGTCATTCTTCCACCCATTACTTTGATGACCACAGACAAGAGTGTCTCTAGATAGGGTTCTTAAAAGCACCCAGAATTTCCCCCATGACAGTGCTTCTCACCAGAAGCCGAAAAGTCAATGCTTTCTCACTGTACTTCATTTTTAAAGAAGACAAGTCCTCTCCTGATGGTTGAGGTAAAGAATATGGAATTGAAGGAGGAATATAGAAATGACAGTTTCCATTAGGCAGGCCTAGGTTGCCATAGCATCTTATGACTGCTTAAATCACTCCAGGGAGAGTTATTCCAAAGGGAACAAGGGGACTCCCAAATGTGCTATCATTTATGTTCCTTCATTGCAAAGTTCTTCCCAATTGCCAGTGAGCTAATCCTCCCAACAGGCCTGATAGGCAGATCAATACTATTATCCCTTGTAGAGCTCAGTATTATTATCCACTTTAGGGCTCATTATCTTATCAGCCCAATTACTCCACCTTTAAAGTCTCATCAGTGTTCACTTAAAGAAAGACCTATGTGATTGTGAAACACTGAATCTGCTCTCTAAGAGAGACCAGAGCCAGAGTATGGTACCAAAGACACCATGGGGCTGTGTATCATCAGCATTTAGTGTTACTCCGGTGTGATGACTCTAAGTTGCTGGGCAGTAACTCAGAGGCCAGGATCACCTGCTCACTCACAGGGGGACCTCAAGAAAGTCACTTCTTTCTGGGATTCTGTTTGTGTATGTGTTGAATGGGGATCAGGATAATTTCCATGTCTCTTTGAAGGAAATGGCAATCCACTCCAGTATTCTTGCCTGGAAAATTCCATGGACAGAGGAGCCTGGAGAGCTACAGTCAATAGGGTCACAAAGAGTTGGACACGACTGAGCAACTAACACACTTTGACCTACCTTTTCTCTTTCACAGTGTTGTTAAGATGAAAGGAGACCATAGCTGTGAATATCCTTTGGAAGGAAATGTGGTAGAGAAATGCAAGAGGTGATAATGATGGCGTGCATCAAGGCACTGATATAATCAATTTTGTTTCTTATAAATATTTGGACTCCAAAGTATAAAGCAATTTTGGACTCCAAAATATAAAGCCATGGGCCCAATAGCATGTCAAGCTGGCTGGCTTCAACAGGATGCAACTCTGGTACATGAAGAAATTAGGATTTGCTTAAAGTCACCCCAGATGAGCAAATGACAATGTCCAGAAGGCAGAATCTCATAAGGTGACCAACTTGTCCCAGTTGGATTCGCCCAAAAGGGGGACAGAGACTCATGGTCAATGTCTGGTGGATGAACATCAGAGTCTCTGGTGGTCACAGAGCCCATCGTCCCATCACTAAAGAGCATTCATAAAGACTCTGAGGAAGACAACTCCATAGCCTCTGTGAGATGTCACGAGGAGTGAAGGGGTCACAGAACTCACCTCTGTTAATGACCTGCTTTCCTCAGTTTGTCAGTCTCTGCCCTCAGTGGTTACAGGTAGCGGATCGAATAATTCCAGGTATCTCCCCAGTCACCCATCTGAAGAGCAGTTAATGAATTAAACACCTGGGCTCTGAAGCACCAAGGCAGCCTGACATGGTGTCCCCAGGAGAATGACATCATCCTATTGTTGTCTCCCCAGTGTGCTGCACTCTGGCTACCGAATCTAATTCCCAACAGGTGCCCCCTAGGTAGGAGAAATTAGTAAATAACATTTGACCTCATGATAGAGGCAGGGTCACTGAAGCAAAAGACAGTCAAGGCCAACTATCTTCATTGTACTTATACTATATATTCAACATAGAGACTCAGGTTCACTCACAGTAAATGGTTAAAAAAAAAACACAACAATATAGCAGAATATAAGCAGTGTCATAAAGTGTGGCTGAGGCTGTAGTTGCTACAGGGGCTGTGATGCCTATGTGGAACTGAGTTAGGTATTTTGACCTCAGTAGTAACACTACAGTGGTTCTTGCTGTGTGGCCACTTGCAGGCCCTCATTTATCTCTTAGATTTTCTTTTCTAGCGAAGAATCATCTTATCCAGGATCGAAGACTGAAGATAAATAGCCATGTCTTACAACACAAGGAAGAAATGTTAGGAATTGATAGCCTAACATGGCTCAATCAATACCACCAAGCAATGTCCATTGACAGAGTTTCATCTCCTTATTTCTCAGAGTCGAAGCTCTCCCAGTGGAGAAGGGGTTAAGGCATCCTCAGTGTTCTCTCCTCCAGTACAGCTGCTGCTGCTTTAGTTCATGCTCCTGTCATTTCGTGAATGAATTATAACCATAATCCAAACTGGTTTCTCTGCCTTCTCTTTCTACCTTCTCTCCACTCTTTACATTGTGGACAGAGTTGTCTTTTAAAGACACATCTTAGCGTGGAAGATTGCATCCATTTGCTCAACTTCTCACTCCTCTTTTTACCTCAGACTATGTAGTTTCTTCCACAAATCCAGGAATTTGGAACCAGGATAAGCACTGAAGGTGGTGTAGATGAACCTGTTTGCAAAGCAGAAACAGAGACACAGATGTAGAGAACAAATGTATGGATACCAAGGGAGGGAGGGAAGGTGGTGGAATGAACTGGGAAATTGGGATTGATATATGTACACACTACTACGTATGAGATAGATCGCGAATGAGAACCTACTCTATAGCACAGGGAACTTTGCTCAGTGCCCTGTGGGGACCTAAATGGGAAGGAGATCCAAAGAAGAGGGGAAATAGGTATACATACAGCTGATTCACTTCACTGTACAGCAGAAACTAACACCAGAAGATTGTAAAGCAACTATACCCCAATAAAAATTAAAAAACAAAACAACCCCTCTTCTTTTTCTGTCCTGTCACTCTTCCTAATGGTGATCCTTTTTATTTTCCTTCTCTTCTCTGTTTCTATGCCTTCAATTCTTACCCATCCATTGCCTTCTCACCTTGCTGAAACATGACTTCTGTCCCATTGATTTGTTGTATCTCCTCTGGGTAAGGTTTCCAGCGAGCTCCATCTTATCAAGACTGCTGGCCCTTTATTACTGTTTATACTTAGTAATACTGTTTATTACTGTTTGAAATAGTGGATGATGACCCACTTACAGCCCACCTCTTCTGGTATAAGACTGCCTTGACCATAGCTTGTTGAGCTCTCCTTTCCCTGTGGAAAGTGTTGAGTAGTATAGTCACCATCTTATGAACTTATGTTTCTTCTAATTTATCATAAGATTCTTGAGATAGAGACCAAGTGTTTGGGTTTTCCTATAGATGGAAGAACCTAACATAAGTATGAGCTCATGCTGCCACTGCTAAGTTACTTCAGTCGTGTCCGACTGTGCGACCCCATAGATGGCAACCCGCCAGGCTCCCCCGTCCCCGGGATCCTCCAGGCAAGAATACTGGAGTGGGTTGCCATTTCCTTCTCTAATGCATGAAAGTGAAAAGTGAAAGTGAAGTCGCTCAGTCGTGTCCGACTCTTCTCGAACCCATGTACTGCAGCTCACCAGACTCCTCTGTCCATGGGATTTTCCAGGCAACAGTACTGGAGTGGGGTGCCATTGCCTTCTCCAAAGTATGAACTCATAAGTGATGCTTAATACAAGACTACTTGATTATCTTACTCTTACTATATTTGTTTGTTAGGGCTGTCACAGCAAGCGGGAGGCTTAAGCAACAGGGCCTTTTCTCATGGTTCTGTAGGCTGGGAGTCTGGCATCCAGATGCCAGCAGCGCTGGTTTCTCCTGGGGCCTCTCTGCTGGGCTTGTAGGTGCCTGTCTTCTCCGGGTGTCCTCACATGGCCTTCCCTCTGTGTGTCCCTGTTTCCTTATGAGGATACCAGTCATAATGGATTAGGGTCCACTCGCATTACCTCATTTTAACTTGTTGTTCAGTCACTGAGTTGTGTCTGACTCTCTGCAACCCCACGGACTGCAGCACGCCAGGTTTCCCTGTCCTTCACTATCTCTCGGAATTTATGCAAATTCATATCCATTGAGTCAGAGACACTCATCTCATCCCCTGTTGCCCCCTTTCCCTCCTGCGCTCAATCTTTCCCAGCATCAGAGTATTTTCCAATGAGTCAGCTCTTCTCCAGTGAGTCGACTCTTCTCATCAAGTGGCCAAAGTTTTGGAGCTTCAGCGTCAGTCTTTTCCATGAATATTCAGGGTTGATTTCCTTTAGGATTGGCTTGTTTGATCTCCTTGCTGTTCAAGGGATTCTCAAGAGTCTTCTCCAGCACCACAGTTCGAAAGCATCAATTCTTCAGCACTCAGCCTTCTTTATGGTCCAACTCTCACATCCATACATGACTACTGGAAAAACCATAGCTTTGGCTGTATGGAAACTTCTATAGCTGACTTAAATTTCTGTTTTCTCAAATTGTATTAAAAATGACAAATTCCTTCAATATATTCAGGTTCCATCATTCTTGGTTTTGGCTGAAGCAATATTCGTTTCTTGTGGTGTCTATCATAAAAATATCCGATTTACTTCTGTTTGAAATTGAAATTTGAGGTGAAAAGCATTAGGCAATTACTTCCCACTTTTGTGAGAACATCTCCCCGCAGTAAGAAAAGGAAGAAAGAGGTAATAGAAAATTTCACATCCATTTTCTCTAAAATTATATAAAAATGGAATCCACTTAAATATCCTGTAAGCTTTATTATATTGCATTTCTAGGTATATATAAGTAGTATATTCATTTTTAAAACACATTTATTGAGCTATGATTCATATGTCATGTAATTCACCCGCTTAAAGTGTATGGCTCCTTTTTTCAGTATTTCACATGGTTGTGCAAGAACTACCACAATCTAACTTTAGCACAGTGTTGTCTCCTTTAAAAGAAACCCCATACTTGTAAGCAGTCACTCCAGCCCTTGTTGTTCTTTAGCCTGTAAGTCGTATCCGACTCTGACACCCCATGGACTCTACAACCCCATGGTTGTAGCGCTCTGTCTGTGGGATTTCTAAAGCAAGAATAATGGAGTAAGTTGCCATTTCCTCCTCCAGAGGATCTTTCCAACCCAGGGATCGAACCCACATCTCCTGCTTGGCAGGCAGATTCTTTACACTGAGCCACCTGGGAAGCCCACTCCATCCCTAAGCAACCACTAATCTGCTTCTGCCTCTACAGGTTTCCTCCTCTGGACATTTCATATAAATGGAATTGCACAATGTACGGTCTTTTGTAACTGGCTTCTTTCATTTAGCATAATGTTTTTGAGGTTTATCCACATTGTAGCATATAAGTACTGCATTCCTTTTTATGGCCCAGTAATACTCCATTGTATGGATTTACCACATTTTGTTTATTCATTCACCCAGTGACGAGCATTTGCAGTGTTTCCACTGTTGGCTATTGTGAGAGGCACTGCTGTGGACATTTTTGCACGGCCACACGTTTTCAATTCTCCTGGGTAGATACCTAGGAGAAGAATCACTGCTGGGTCATAGGATAACATTATATTTACCTTTCTGAGGAGCTTCTGAACCGTTTTCACTATATTTGTTTTGAAGAAGTTCATGATGGCTTTAAGAGAGACAGACAGGGAGATGGAGAAGAGGAAAAGAGAGACAAGGAAGAGAAGAAGAGGGGATATTGGGTATCCGTGGCTGGAGATTATGCTCAGCCAAGAGAATCAGGTCCCAGGCTGATTGCTGTTATGGGAACTGACCCAAGTTAATCTACAGAAGTGCAGCACATCTTGAAGGGTGTTGGCTGTGCTTTGCCAAGCCAAAATTGTGGCCTAGAATTAGATCTTCTGATTGGAATAAAGACAGGACAGAAGGTTCATTTTTGACCTTGGAGTGATAGAAAGACCAACATATTTTGTTTGTTAGCTGAAGAGACTGCTGTAAACAAGAGGCTTGTTGCCAATGCTCTTTTCATACCAGCCCACCCCACTCAATGGCAGCCTAGCTGGGGTGATATTTTCTGGCCACCTCTGTCCTTTCATCTGCTTAAGCTAGCTGCTCTGTCACTTTGAGCTCTGGCTATGCTTTCTCTGGCTCTGATTCCTCTGGAAAGCCTGCGTCCAGATGTTTAGGTATTTAGCAAATGCACTTTTCAGATGCCCTGGCAGGGTTACTTTCAGATGGGGATGAATATTTGATACTGTTGGCTGTTGGGAACATGTACACTGAAATGACCAGCAAAGTCCTTGTCTTAAACTGCCCACGTGTCTAATTTCTTTTTTAGTGACAGTTGATACATCTTTTAAAGGAAACTCACTGGGGAGTGGAGGGAAGGCTGCTCCTGTTTTTTTCCCTTTGCTCTCTCATGGGTACTGCATGAACCTCCCAGATTTTAAAGAAGGGTACTAGATGTGGTTTCCCTCAGGTTATAGAGAAGGACAGAGTGGCTCTTTACATCTTTGAGGGGTTGTATCCCCTCTGGGTCTTCATTGCTATGTTCTAGGATTCTCTGTTTGCGGTCATCAGGGAGTACTCCCCAGTTGCAGTGTGGGGGCTGCTCACTGTGGTGGCTTCTCTTGTTTTGGAGCACAGATTCTAGGGTATGTGGGCTTCAGTAGTTGCTGCACATGAGCTCAATCTTTGTGGCCTGGGGCTCCAGAGTGGGGCTCATTAGTTGTGACATATGAGATCAGTTTCCCTGTGGCACGTGGGATCTTCCCAGACCAGGTATCACACTGATGTCTCTTGCATTGAAAGGTAGATTTTTAATCACTGGGCCCTCAGGGAAGCCCCGCATCACCTCTTTATACCACTTCTGCCTCATGCATATAAAATGTCCTACCCACTGTGTTCCACTGTCTAGCCCACTACTTTATATTTTTATCTTTTTTTGAGCTAAGAAGATCTTAGAGAATATTTAGACTGTCCTTATATTTTATAGGTAGATAAGCTGGGGTTGGAGTGGGGAAAAGACTTTCCCAAAGCCAAAGTGTATCAAGGAGGAATCTACTTCCCATAACCCTTCCCACTGCTCTCTGGCCTCAAACTTAACCCTTCACCAGCCTGGGACTCTATGGTATGATCCACCCTTATATTCAAAACTATCTAGCTCAGGGTCTGGCAGATGTTTCAGAAGCCAGGCTTTCTGGGTTTGAATCCTGACTCCAACATGTGCTACCTGTGTGTTTTTTTAGAACTTATTTAGCCTTCTGTGTTTTAGTTTCTTTCTCTATGATACGTAGCTAATGATGATACCTATTTTAAAAGATACTTTAAGGTAAATTAATTAATATATTTAAAGATTAGAACAGTGCCTTTTACAGAGTTGGGGCTGAATAAATTGTTGAATGAATGAAAGATTCTATGTTCATCCCCTCAGGAACCAGTTTAATATCCTGCAGTTGTCATTGCCTTTTCTAAACAACCATGTCCTGACCCTGGGCTGGAAGTCTGGGCTAAGAAGGACAGATCTGTGGGGGCTGCTGGTTTTGGTGGGAGGTGTTTTGAGGGTAGCAACTCTCTAGGACCTTAGTTCAACCTTGGGTGCTCTCATGGGAATTTCATGAGGATTTGGAAGTAAGTGGCACAGTGCTCTGGATACAGTTCCTTGCCTTCTTTGATCATAGGTCTGTTTTATAATAGATCTTATCTCAACCACTTCATTCATGCAAAAGCCTTTGGACCCTTAATATAATTTTGTGAAGGTTTCCAACTCCTTTGGGCTTTGCTTAGGAACAAGGCAAACAGAGATCTCAGCATCTCAGAGGGAGGCTTAAGCTGATGAAAATGTTAATTGAAGACAACCAGAGCTTTGCTGAACCTCTCGCTTCCGGGTTTGCTGTCACTGGGAAGTTGCATTGGCCCTCTGTGGCCAGTGGCCTGGCTGCATCGTATGTGGGGTTAGGGGGTCTATGTCGTAGAGTGTGTAGACAGTCTGCGTCACAGCCACAACTCCTGAAAAGATGTTCAAATACAGAACACACCCGGGGCCAGGCAGGACAAGGGTGTGGGCAGAGAAATCTATTTTTCTGGCACTTTCTCATCTTTTTCTGCATTGCCTGCCCATTCCTCCTCTAGTTCCACAAATTCAGAGATCTGTCTGGAATGAAAGGTACTGGATGACGTCCTTGACCTTCTGCACAGAGACATTCTTAAGGCAGATGCTATGGGGCAATGAATGGATCCTAAGTGCTGTCATTTCAAATGTTACCTTTATATCAGAAAGATGCCTAGAGGAGCAGTGAGCCTTTCTGAGGTTCCTCAGTATTTAATAAGTAATAGTTACCTGTACTTAAGGTCTATCTGGAGCCTGGCTGCAATGATCTTGCTTGGTAAGCTTTTGAAAACAAAGATTCCTTGAGCTCTAGAGTTTCTTCTGATTTAGTGAATCCAGAGTAAAGACTAAGAATCTGAATTTTTATGAACATCTCCCCAAGTAATACTAATATACAGTCAGGCCTGTGAATGCCTCTGTCTGTGGTCTTCATTCCCAGCTTCACATCAGTGGTGCTACCTTTTAACAAAGTCCCCTTACCTGGGCCTCACTCCCCTTGCCTGGGCCTCACTCGAACTGTGGTGCTGGAAAAGACTCTTGAGAGTCCCTTGGACAGCAAGGATCTCAAACAAGTCAATCCTAAGGAAAATCAACCCCGAATATTCACTAGAAGGACTGATACTGAAGCTGAAGCTCCAATACTTTGGCCACCTGATGGGAAGAGCCGACTCATTGGAAAAGACCCTGATGCTGGGAAAGATTGAAGGCAGGAGGAGAAGGGGATGACAGAGGATGAGATGGTTGGCTGGCATCACTGACTCAATGGACATGAGTTTGAGTAAGCTCTGGGAGATGGTGAAGGACAGAGAAGCCTGTTGTGCTACAGTCTGTGGAGTCACAAAGAGTCAGACACAACTGAGCAACTGAACAACAGGGGAGAGAGAGCCCTGGGGATTGAACATGTTTTAAAAGCTGCCTTGTGAATCTAGGTGCAGTTGAGGACCATAAGAAAAATAGACAAACAACTACTCCTTTTCTTAGTAAGGGCAGTGCTGAGCTTACCACCACCAGGGGTGGAAATCAACCATAAGTGAGCTTAGAGACTATCCAATCTATAGGTTTCTGTCCTCTGAAGTTTTAACATTTATTGTTGTTTAGTTGCTAAGTCGTGTCTGACTCTATTGTGTCCCCGTGGACTGTACCCTTCCAGGATCCTCTGTCCATGGGATTTCCCAGGGAAGAATACTAGAGTTAGTTACCATTTCCTACTCCAGGGGATCTTCCCTACCCAGGGATCAAACCCACATCTCCTGCATTGGCAGGTGAATTCTTTAGCACTGGACCACCCTGGAAGTCCATAAGAAAAACCTGAGGTCAAGGTTGAGAGCAGTCTCTTAAACAGAATACGTTTGGCTTTAAGAGGAACTTACTGCACAGTCCTCATCTTTCCCCACTTCAACAAAAACTGTTACGGACTAGGTCTAGTTCAAGAGCCAAAGCCATAATTTTACAGTTGAGGAAACTGAGACCTGGAGAAGGGAAGGTACCTGGCTCAGATCCTGGCTATTGGGACTGGGGGCAGAGCCACTCTCCCCATTGCTCTTCGTATCCCCTCTGTGGGGTTCTGATGAAAAGCCTGGTGTTCTAAGCACCTCTCACTTGCCATACAGGCGGTAAGAGCTGAGCCACTGGGCATGAGTGCCCAGTCCTCCCAGCCACACCCAGCATACTAAGAGCTGCTACTGCTAAGTCACTTCAGTCGTGTCCGACTCTGTGCGACCCCATAGATGGCAGCCTACCAGGCTCCTCCGCCCATGGGATTTTCCAGGCAACAGTACTGGAGTGGGGTGCCATTGCCTTCTCCTATACTAAGAGCAGTACCATGCTAATGCTCAAAGACGTGAGCTCTGTTAGGAGGGCTCCATCCTCAAACCTCCAGAAATGATAATCTGGGTCTTCTCACTGACAGAAGGGCAACTTCAGTTGCCTCAGTCGCAAAAATAGGGACACATATTATTCCTCCGTTACACTAGGATACTCTGCTTTGTAAGTTTAAAATCTGTGAATTAATTTTCTGATGGTCTCCTGCACAGTCCAAGTCATCTCTTCCTTTGTTATGCTGTTATTTTTGAATACATCAGCAAATTGGCTAATTCTCTTGGAAACGCTTTGGTTTGAGGAAATGGACATTTTATACAATTCCCTCAGAGAAGGAAGAAAACGGATTTCCAAATGCATTATCAATAAGCAGGGCATTTGGACCCTGTGATCGGAAATGGAGAAGACACGGTGAGCTCTTGGGTTCAGATGTTCAATTCAATATGCGGAGGAGATGATGAACGAGCCCTGGCAGAACGCTCGCTCCCACTGGATGGCTGTAGGACTGTGGAAGGGCGGGCTCAAAGCCAACTTGGATCTCAAGTCCACCTGAAGTGGGCAAGCTCACTGCTTAGGATTGTCAGGGAACAGAGGTAGAAAGGGACATGCTCAAGTGTCACCCTTGCAGCTGCCCTTTGTGGAAAGGACCATGTAATATTTTTGTCTCTAACATAGGTCTGGCCCCTCGTAGATAGGAACACCTATTTGTTGAAATGAAGTGGCTTTTAGGGACCCAAAGGCATTTCCCTACATTGAAATCAGGTGACATCTAGAGAACTAGACTTAACCAGGGCAGTTTTGCGGGGACAGGAAGCAGTGCCTGGGAGTAGTCAGGAGGGAGTTGTGTCTGTCACGAAGCCATTGGATGGCTTTCCCGAAAATGGGTCATGAAGGTGCCCTCAATGGGAGGGAGAAACACGGAACAGAAGTCACCGACCTCATAATTTTGTTGAAATCTGGCCCTGCTTCCCTCAGCCCATCCTTCTAAAGCCTATTTCCTAGAGCAAAAACTGCAGGTTTAATACCCCAACTCCAAATCCCTCCATTAACCCAGGCTCCTCTGGGATCCCACCTATCAGAGGTAAATGACAGGACGGGTTCAATTTTCTTTAAAATCATCACCTGACTTCCTTTTGACCTCTTTCCTGATTTCTAATTTAGTCGAATAAACCCACATACCTTAAAACCATGCTCTGCACTCCACAGGTGCCCAAACTCATTTTAAGTACCTTTAGAAAGAAGGCAAGGAGCTCCCCCCAGCCCTGCTGGCTTTATGCCCCCAAGCATCTTGGCTTCTTGGGGACTAGAGAGAGAGCACCTCCCCTGTCTGCCGTTAGGAAGATGAAGGAAGCAGGGGGAACACAGAGTCAAGAAGTTTCCACTCACAGCCTCATTTCAGGTAGAGGCACCTGGAGCACAGGGAGAGAGGGGCCTCGGGTCGTATCAGACACATAGTGGCAGTGTTGAGGCTAGAATAGGGTTTGTTGACCTCTGGGGGAATCCCCAGTGGTTCAAAGGGTAAAGAATCCACCTGCAAAGCAGGAGACAGAAGAGATGCGGGTTTGATGCCTGGATCAGCAAGATCCCCTAGAGAAGGAAATGAAAACCCACTTCAGTATTCATGCCTAGGAAATCGCATGGACAGAGGAGCCTGGTGGGCTACAGTCCATAAGGCTGTGTAGAGTCAGACAGGACTGAGCAACTAAGCATGGACCTCAGGACACCAGTCACATCAACTCCTGGCTGTCTAGTAGAACTAACTCATCTCTTTGCTTGGCTAAAGGACAGCTTCAGACTTCTGAACCTTAAGCTATAATCCAGGTGGGTTTTTTTTTTGTCCTATATAGATGTTAAATGGTTTAAGTTACAGTAGTTTGTAGGGATTAATTTGGAAAATTCCTTCTGTGTGTGTTCGTGGGTGTGTGTATGTATGTATGTATGTATGTCTCTGTGTCTGAATGTGTGTATGTATGTATGCTTGTGTGTATTTTGGCCAGGGTTGGGGGGTCACTGGGGTTGGGGAGGAAGGAGGATCAGCAGGGCTAATTCCAAGTATCAGAGAGCCAGACCCGTCCTGAGCGGTTGCCCTGCGCACACACCCTGGAGGACCTGCCCCGCCTTCCAGACTGGCTTGGGTGTGGACTGCAATGAGAGCACCACTGCCCTCTGCTGTACTGAGAGGTGAATGTTGCCAACATCCCTGCCTCACCTTGTCCCAGAGGGGGATAGGAACGTGGAAATAAAATAAAAGGTCTCGCTCACCCATTGTGAGGCTCAACTGATCTATCCTTCTTGGTGTTATTCCACTCTGCCTTTGCAGTTCTTCACCGCAGGAGGTTGAGGCAAAAGTACCCAGTGTTTGGTTGTTGGTGTCTGATTGTGGGTCAGAAGTAGCCATTGTCCCAAGCCTTCCCCAGGCGGGGTAGCTGACACAAAGATAGTCCTAGCAAAGCTTGCTATGCATTTGTTATCTTTCTGGCACTGTTGGAGGTTAGAATTCTTCCAGTGCTACTCAGATTGGATACTTTTGGGTTGATCCTTTCACAGGACAAACACAATGTCCTGGGGAAGAAGCTCAAGTACTGCTTCTAGATAAGAACACCCCCACTGTGTCCCCTTGGACAGCAAGGAGATCAAACCAGTCAATCCTACAGGAAATCTGTCCTGAATATTCATTGGAAGGACTGATGCTGAAGCTGAAGCTCCAATACTTTGGCCAGCTGATGCGAAGAACTGACTCACTAGAAAAGACCGTGATGCTGGGAAAGATTGAAGGCAGGAAGAGAAGGAGATGACAGAGGATGAGATGGTTGGATGGCATCACCAACTCGATGGATATGAGTTTGAGCCAGCTCTAGGAGTTTGTGATAGATGGGGAGGCCTGTCATACCACAGTTTATGGGGTCGTAAAGAGTCGGATACAATTGAGCAACTGAACTGAACTGTTTCACAGCACGTTACAGTTTGAACATAGTCAGCTGTGCTCCTGAGCTGTCTCAGTTATCTCCACAAACCTGTGAGTTTAATAGAACATCGATTGTTATTCTTATTTAACAGATGGGGAAACTGAGGTCCAGAAGGTTTGTTACTCTTTGATTGACTTGGAGGTAATTAGCTAAGACATAAAATGTATCTCCAGCTGGAATGAAATCTATCAAATTTTAGATTAAAACAAATTAAGCTACAAGATTGTTGTTGCTGTTGTTTAGTCACTAAGTCATGTCTGACTCTTTTGCATCACCATGGACTGTAGCCCATCAGCCTCTTCTGTCCATGGAATTCTCCAGGCAAGAATATTGGAGTGGGTTGCCATTTCCTTCTCCAGGGGATCTTTCCAACACAGGGTTCAAACCCTGGTCTCCTGCACTGGCAGGGAGATTCTTTACTGTTGAGCCACCAGGGAAGCCCACGAGATAGTTAAAACCAAGCAAAACATGCAGTAATCAATCAGCTATTACTAAGGGAAAATTCATAGCAGTGCTCTCTAGTCACTTTCTATCAACTCGGAGCCTCAGTTTAGCCCCTGAGTTCTTTAGCATATCCACTTTTAACCAAGTCACGAGTTTCATGGTTGGTAACTAACAGCTTTCCTTTCAATAATTAAATTGTTTGTAGCTTTTCAGTCTTAAATTTAAAAATAACCTCTCTGCCTTGCTTTTTCCTCCAAACATGTTTGTAATGCAGGGGCAGTAATTGCTATTGCTTCCATTTTGGTGAGACAGAAAGTAAGGCATGAATAACGTTCATACCCTTAAGCAATTCGTGTTTGCTCACGTGTTCACTCTGTGCCCATCACTCTGTGTCAGTTGCTCTGCCGGTTCAGAGACTGCAGTGAACGTGATGGCTATGGTCCCAGGTCTCACAGAACTCAGAACCAGGCTGAGGGGGATAAACAGATAAATACCTTCTCTGGTAGATGATGATGGGCATGTGATGAGTATAATGCAATTGAACCCGGCACTCTGAGCACAAATGTTTGGGAACCTCACCTAGTTGAGGTTTAGGGGAAGCTTCTCTGAGGTCAACTGGTGAAGTGGAGTTGGCCCAGCATGTGGGGGTGAGACTTGGGATGTAGTTTGGTCCAGGCAGTGTGAAGGTCCCAAACAAGCAAGTTGCTTGGGGCATCCATGGACCTGAGAGAAAGCCAACCTAGCTAAATCACAGACAGTAAAGGGTAGAATGGCCCAAGGTGAGGTTTGATGAGGCCTGTAGAGCAGAGGTTAATCTCTGAGCCCGGTCCCACAGCTAGTTAGAGGTAAAGTGGGGACTGTAACCATGTCTCCTTTCTGCTAAGGCATTCTCTACCTCGCTTTTCTTCCCCAATTCTTCTCCCACTGTCTATCCAAACCTAATTGCCTTGACTTTCCAGGACCACAGCTCCTCCTCCTCTGGGTCATTTCTCCTGCTGTGCTTGCCATCTGGTTTGCTTGTTCCTGTATCTTCACAAGTCAAAAACTCTACTGATCTTTTAAGCCAAGGATTATAAACACAAATTTGTCAGCAGATGAGGTCTAATGGCCTTATATGTTATCAAGTGGTGGGGAGTTGGCAAACTGGAGCAGGCATGCCCCCATCATGTGTAAGCCCAGTGCTGTGCAGTAGAACTTTTCAAATTGATGGAAATGTCCTATACCTTCCCTGTCCAATATGGCAGCCACTAGTCACATGTGAGTAATGTGACTGAGGAACTGAATTTTTAATTTATGAAATTTTAGTTAATTTAAATTTAAACTTAAATAATAGCCACATGTGGCTAGTGGGCTATCTTAATGGACAGTGCAGTTCTAGCCACTTGTTTCCATTTTGGAGAGAGGGCCCAATATTGCCAGATTATTCTAATTTTTTAAGAGAAGCCAGATCTCTGGATTGTTATTTGAAATCTTCTGCTTTTTTAAATGTTGGCAGTAAATCCAGATTTTAAAGATATACAGTGGGCAACTCCCACCCCTGGGAAGATGGAATATATGTACTTTTCTCTATTACTCCTGCAAAGTACAACTAAAATCCTGGGTACTTTATATAACACAAGCATGAAAAGGTTCTAAAAAGTGGAAGAAGACAAATTGGCTAGAGAACTTGGGACTCAAGAAGGAGAGACACAGTGGTGAGTTTCCTGGTTTTCTTTATATGTCATATGTCCCAAGTTTGGAATTGAAGAATTCAGCAACCCAGAAACACCATGAGCACAAACAAAACCCCAACAAAATCCTGCTCTCTCTGATTATTGTATTGGGAAAAAAACAGCCTGACAAGAAG
This sequence comes from Redunca redunca, assembly GCA_006410935.1. Lineage (NCBI taxonomy): Eukaryota > Metazoa > Chordata > Mammalia > Artiodactyla > Bovidae > Redunca > Redunca redunca. Next base: position 217,456 of record SJYQ01002958.1, read on the forward strand.
AAATATTTTTAGACAATAATCAATCTACACTTTAGCCAAACACCATGGAAAAAAGGCTATGGCCCAATCCCAACACAGGTCAAATGAGGAGTCTTGACTATCACCCTCCTGAGGTGGTCATGAGGCATCTAACATCCCTGCTGGGCTGGTGTCAGATAAAGCTGAGCAGAGGACTGGAGCGTTCATCCCTATGATCTGGTGGCCAGCTCTTCCCTTCTGCAACCATGGTGTCAGTGGAGACCGCTAGGGAAGTGTGGGAGACTGGACTTCCAGTTATACTTGGCAGTAATGAGGCGTCTCTTCCCTTAGTGCTGGAGTGGTTCCAGAGGCGTTTTAGTGGAGATTCAGGCCTTTCACCATCACCCAGCAGGAATGAGGCCGTGCCACCTTGATGTTAGCGGAAATCATCTAGAGATCCAGAGCGCCTGCCATTGCTCAGCAGTTATAACAGCTCCCTCATCACCAGTTTCACTTTGGCTGTCAACAAGATCTAAGTGGGAAACCTGTTTTTTTTACCTCTGTCTGAAAGTAACACAGGCATCATCCCTTTTTCTGCTGGAGTGATGTCAGAGAAAGCCAGTTAAAACAAAAGGTTTAAATAAGATCAGCACTGAAAAGTATACATTTGGGATGCAACTTGGGATAGTTCTTGAGGATGCAGAGTCAAGCAAGAAGTGATGGCATCTCCAAGGGGACGATGATGGCACTTTTCATTTCAACTAATACTGGGACCAGAATTAAGTAATATTTATTTAACGATCCTTGTGGGATACACAGGGCTTCCCTGATGGCTCAGAAGACTCCACCTGCCAATGCAGGAGACGCAGGTTCAATCTCTGAGTCAGGAAGATCCCCTGGAGAAGGAAATGGCAACCTTCTCCAGTATTCTTGCCTGGGAAATCCCATGGACAGAGGAGCCTGGCGGGCTGCACTCCATGGGGTTGCAAAAGAATCGGACATGTCTTAGCGACTAAAAAACAACAATGGAAGAACTGCCTTCTCTCTTATGAAGCTATGTGTGGCATATGACTTGACTAGTGAGTGACATGTGAGCAGAAGCGAAGTGGGTTACTTCCAGTGGAAGAGGTAAGGGCCCGTGCACACTTCAGCACATTCCCTTCCCACTGGCCTGGGGGCTGTGGAACAGCTGTCAGCACAGAGCCTGCCACCCCTGGGGTCTTGGAGCCTATGAGGAGTGGGGCCCCACTGCCATGGAGTATGTGCTGTGAAGGAAATAGACTTTTTTGGCATTACACTGAGATTTTGGGGGGTTGTTTGTCACTACAGCATACCCTAGTGAAGCCTGACAGAAACCATGCTTTATGAAGTACTTTCACAAGTGTAGCCTCAATTCTTTCTCAGAGGGACATAGGCACTTTTCATCCTCATTTTCCAGATACAAGTCTGAGGCTCAGAAAGGTTGGGTGCCTTCAGGGAAGAGCAGTAAGTAAGTAGTCGGCAGACTGGAACTGGAGCCCAGCCATTTTGACTCTCAGACTTTATTCTGTCCACGATGAGACCCTGTCTCCACAGCTGTAGACTCAGTTCATTTCGGTGGCATCTCTATCCTTCTTTTTCTCCATTCCTCCTCCGTGATCCCTGCAGAAGGCAAGGTGTCCACTTGAGCCTTCTAATCCTTGTCTTTCTGGGGCTCCGTTCTTGGCAAGGTCAGGGGAAACCCCTAGAGAGAGATCACTAGATAATCCTTTCTAGAGTCCAGGGAGATTAGAAATGTGTACATTTTGAATATAGAAAAGTCTAGATAGTCACAAAGACATCTCTCTTGTTTGTTTACAGTGTGTAGCTTATATTTGCATATACTGACATATCAACCCTTTTCTCAAACACACACACACACAGACATTTACATAGGAAATTGGAATTAGCTGAACTCTAATAATTTAACTGTGTTTAAGGGAACAGGTTTGGTTTGAACACAGTGGTCACTAAAACCTCTGTTAAGTGAATGAATTAGATGGTTTTGACTTGGGGAGAAGAGGTATGTCTTAGTCCATTCAGGCTGTGGTAACAAGATACCATAGACTAGAAAAAAACAGAAAATTATTTCTCACAGTGCTAGAGGCTAGATGTCTAAGATCAGGTACCAATGCAGTTGTGTTCCAGTGATGGCCCTTTCCTGGGTTGCAGATTTGCTACTTCTGGCTGAGGCCTCACATGGTGCAGGGGGCACAGGAGCCTTCTCAGGCAGCTTTCATAAGGGCACCAATCCCATTCATAGACTCGACCCTCATGACCTAATCACCTCCCCAAGGCCCTATCTCATAATACCATCACCTTGGAAATTGGGTTTCAACATATCAGTTTGGGAGGTTCACAAATATTCAGACCATAGCAAGATAACTTAGGACAAGAGTCACTTCCCTCAAAGTGTAATTCAAGCCTCCAGGTGTACATCCTGTTCTAATGACAAGATAAGGGGGAACCAGAGAGGTGAGAAGGAATGGGATCCCCATTTGGCTGAAGGGTGGTTAATACAGGGCACCAATCAAAACACCTCAGTAAACAGCACATATAGCTACCTGGATCATCTGGCAGGAGATCAATAAGCCTGAGCTGAAATGAGAACCATGTGAAAAGTCAAGAAATATTGCCTGGAGGATTGCATTAGACAGCATGACACTCGATAAAGTTTGGTCTTGTCAGCTACTTGCCCTGTCTTTGCTTCAGGAAGACTCTTGCTTAAATTGGAATTGGCGTGACTGGGGAAGGCTATTAGCTGTATGTAGACTTCTGCTTCGTGAGCATTGAATGGAGCCCTGTAAACTCTCTGGGGAGCTTAGAAATCCCTTTGCTCATGAGGAGGATCTTGATGGTCCAGGACTTACTGGAGGAGGTATTACTGTTAGCTCAATTTCTCTCTTTATTTCTCTTCTCTGTTCCTGTGTCTGTCTGTCTGTCTCTCTCTCTCTCACACACACACACAAACATACACTATTTTCCCTTTTGTCTGTTTTTCTCTTTTATCCCTAGAATCTTATCTTTACGTGAAACTTGCCTCACTCAATCTTGTTAAAGCATTGTCCACGGCAGCCTATAAAACTCAGGGAAAATTGAATTTTTCTCCCCACTGTACTTCCCCCCCTTCAAAAAGCTCAAAGACAAATCCAAATAATTCTTCCATAATAGATTAACACCCTCATCATCCAGAATGATAAGAAAAAAATGTAATATTCTGTCAAGGACTTCCCCAGTGGCTGAGCAGTAAAAACATATGCCTGCAATGCAGGAGACACAGGAGGTGTGGGTTCAATGCCTGGGTGGGGAGGATCCTCTGGAGAAAGGAATGGCAACCCACTCCAGTATTCTTGTCTGGGAAATCCCATGGACAGAGGAGCCTGGAGGGCTACAATCCATGGGGTCCAAAGAGTCAGACATGACTGAGCGCCAACAGCACACACACAAACACACACATACACACTGCTCTGTTAAAAAAGGACTGTCACATGTACCACACAGTACATTTTGCCAGTGTCCAGATAATTATACTGCAGTGAAATCTGCTGTAGAAAAATCCTAGGACTGCTTCTCATGATTTGGAAGATCCATCATAGCCTGGTAGGGTCTTGTTACATTATTATGAGTAATTCTCATTATTTGGGATTCCAACTGGGCAAATATAGGAGGCTGAACTGAACCTTTGCTGACACGTGGACTCCTGGGGAAAATTTATATATAATCTGTCTGATGTAAGCCTGATTTCTTTGACATTTATCTCTTTCATGAAAGTAAAAGGCTGAGAAAAATGTCTGTTTATTTTAGCTTTACTTTGTTTGGGTTCTGAGAAGCAGGAGGTTTATAATCCTCTGAGCTTCTTACCATCTTCCCAATGATTTTCTCATCCATGGTTTCACTCTATTGTTCTAGCCTGTCTGTGTGGTTGGGAAGGGACAATTAGCATTTTCCCTGCACTACAGATTGGAAAGCAGAGCTCCTGTTATAAGGGAAATGTGTTTCATAGGTCCCTCTCTCCTTTCCCTCTGTTCTCCCCTTGGTCCTCTAATCTGGGACTCCTCTGTATCCTCATCCATTGCTTTGCCATGAAGAGCACAGAAGTACAGAGACATCCTTCCTTCTTCCAGGTTCTGTACCATGTGTCCCAACCCTGTGCCATTTGGGCAAATGGTTTGCAAACTTGGGAGCTCCTCCTTGTTTAAAAAAATTTTAATTGGAGGATAGTTGCTAATTGCTTTACAACATTGTGTTGGTTTCTGCCGTAAAACAATGTGAATCAGACATAAATAAATATATGTTCCTTCCCTCTTGAACCTCCTTCCATCCCCCACCTCATCCTGCCACCTCCAGGCTGTCACAGAGCACTGGGTTGGGGAGCTGTTTCTAAAGAGGCAACACAGTGCAAGCAGAAGAAGCACTCATCCAGGAGGTGGGAAATCAAGACTCAAATCCTGACTTTGCCTGAAACTTCTCAGCTTTGACCAAGGACAATTTATCTAAATCCCCCGAGCTTTAGTTTCCTCATCTATAACATCTGTAATCCTGCCCTGCCATTCTCACCAAGTTCTGACATAGAGCAAATGAACTAATTGCTTGGGAAGCCTGTGCAGGGCCATCTGGATGAGAGAACTTGGTCCTCATCTGTCCCTGAAAGTGAAAGTCACTCAGTCATGTTCGACTCTTTGCGACCCCATGGACTATATGGTCCATGGAATTCTTCAGGTCAGAATACTGGAGTGGGTAGCCTTTCCTTCTCCAGGAGATCTTCCCAACCCAGGGATTGAACACAAGTCTCCCACATTGCAGGTGGATTTTTTATCAGCTGAACCACCCGGGAAGCCAAGAATACTGGAGTGAGTAGCATTCCCCTTCTCAAGCAGATTTTTCTGACCCAGGAATTGAACCTGGCCCTCCTGCATTACAGGCAGATTCTTTACCAACTGAGCTGCCAGAGTAGCCCTCATCTGTCCTGAGACTCCCTTTGTGGAGTTTCAGTAGGTATGAGGTGGTGACGAGGTGTTTCCAAAGTTTGGCATTTTTGCAGGCACTCAGCTGCCTGAGTAATGAAAGGTTTGTAAAGAACTTCCTCTCAGTTGAGGTTGAAGTTAATCTCTAGATGGTTAGGCATGGCAGTCAGTCAATATCCCTGGGAAACTGACCTGAGCCTCTTGCCACTCATTCTCATCACTTACTATGAATCTGCAAGTGGCCAGGCCTCACCTATAGACGCAGAATCTAGAAACACAAGAAGTGTGAGTTGAGAACAATGGTTTTTCCAGTAGTCATGTATGGATATAAGAGCTGGACCATTAAGAAGACTGAATGCTGAAGAATGGGTGCTTTCAAATTGTGGTGCTGAACAAGACTCTTGAGAGTCTCTTGGACTGCAAGGAGTTCAAACCAGTCTATCCTAAAGGAAATCAACCCAACTATTCATTGGAAGGACTGATGCTAAAGTTGAAATTTCCATACTTTGACCACCTGATGTGAAGGGCTGACTTACTGCAAAAGGTCCTGATGCTGGGAAGGATTGAAGGCAAAAGGAGAAGAGGGCAGCAGAGGATGAGATGCTAAGACAGCATCACTGACTCAGTGGACATGAATTTGAGCAAACTCAGTGAGATGGTGGAGAACAGTAGAGCCTGGCTTGCTGCAGTCCACAGGTTTGCCAAGAGTCAGACATGATTTAGTGACTGAATAACAACAACAAAGAGTCCTTCTGCTTATGTTTATCTCTCTGTCTTATCTGAATTCTATCATCAATCTTGCCACTATCCTAAAGAACTTTCTGCAATGCTAGAAATGTTATCCAACTGAGCTGTCCAATACAACAACCACTAGCTGCATGTAGCTATCAAATACTTGAAATGTGGCTAGTATGACTGAAGAACTGAATTTTTAATTTTTATTTAATTTTAATTAATTTAAATAGCCACACATGGATATGCAGATTAAAGTATTTCTCCTTTTCATTAGGGCACTGTGTTCAGAAGACCCCTGTTAAATTGCTTATGTATTATTATTATTATTATTAAGTGAGGCCATATGGCCAAAGATAAGGTTCTGGCATGTGTGGGGACAGAGGAAGGGAGCAGAGAGGAAACTCGCCAGGAAGGCCAGCTTGCTGGGCTCCCAACAGACCTCCAGGGGAACATCTGGCTCTCAATCTTGCAGGCTTAGAAACTAGGTTTTTCAGGGCACAGAGAGTCAAATATATCTGCAGAGGTGTGAGCCTTTAATCAATCTTCCAAAACTGATGTAATCAATCAGAAAATGAGCATGTGGAAACTCAAGGAAACCAGTGATCACCCATCCCTGGGTGCATGAAGAGGGACTAGTAATTTTCTACATGGTAGCAAGAGTCTGATGAGGAGGTGGTTTGAAGAGCACGGGCCCAGAGTAAGTAGCATAAGATGATTCAAATAGTTAATGGGCTATAGTCTTATGGCATGGCAGATCTTATCTGTCCTGGGAATGGTCCAGCTGTCTTTCTGACTGTAGTTCTTCCTTCCTCAGTGCTGCATGGTGGTTATCAGCAGGTTTTGCTCTGACTCTTATTTTCTTTCTGTTCTTTTTTTAAATTATTATTTTATTTATCTATTTTTGGCTGCACTGGGTCTTCATTGCTTTTGCATGGCTTTCTCTGGTTGTGGCGGTCTGGATCTGCTCTTTGCTGCACTGCGTGGGATCCTCATTGCAGCGGCTTCTCTTGCTGCAGAGCACAGGCTCTAGGCACACTGGCTTTAGCAGCCGTCGTGTGCAGGCTCAGTAGTTGCGGTTTGCGGGCTCTAGAGTGTGGGCTCGGTAGTTATAATGCGAGGGTTTAGTTGTTCTCAGCATGTGGAATCTTCCTGGACCAGAGGTCGATCCCATGACCCCTGCACTGGCAGGTGAATTCCTATCCACTGTGCCAGCAGGGAAGTCCCTGACTCTAATTTCTAAGTTTCTATGATTGGCCAGCCCCAGGCCTATTGACACCTTCTTTCTTCAGTTGTGTCGCACATACAGTCAAGTTCCTGTCCTGTATGGCACACCTAAGGGGCATTTATCTCTGTCAGATGATTTAGCCTAACTCTGCCCTACCCAACTGTGGGCTGACTTCACAGTTTAACTCTCTGAGGACAGTCTTATTTCCCAAGTCTCAACTGACTGTATGTATTTCCTGTGCGGTGCAGCCTATTGATTAGTTATTGATAGCCATGTGTGTTCCTTTTGAAAAATAGCTTGTGGTCAGGGGCTGATAATAGAAGTTGCTTACTGGGGCCAGACAGAAACTGAATGAAGCAACCCGGTGGATGCGTTGCTTTGGATGTCTTAGAAGCAGAGTGCTGTAACTTAGTTCAGGCTCCGTATAGCCAAGCTACAACATGGGCCCAGAATCCCTGCATCTTTCGATGTTTAAAGAGAAGTTGAATATCTAGCTACTAGTGTGAAATCTCCTGATTTTTCACAGTTGGAAACTAACTCAGTTAAAACTCAGTACTGGTTATAAGCCTAACAAAGTGTTTAACTAAGTTGGATTTCACTCATGATCACCACCTTGGAGTTTCTGGGTGTTGTGGAAGGACCTGCCCTAGGAGTCTGCCAGGTTGGGTTCTAGTCCAAATCTGCCTCTAAGTGACGAGAGTTTTAGGGAAAGCACATCTCCTTTTGCTGCTCAGACTCCTCCCCTGTGATGTAAGAGTGTCAGGTAGGATGTTATCTAATATTGCCTCTTGCTCCATCTTAGTTGGCTAGAGCTACCGTAACAAAATTCCACAGGCTAGGTGGCTCAAAGAACAGAAATTTATTTTCTTGCAGTTCTGGAGGCTAGACGTCCAAGATCAAGGTGCTGGCAGGTTGGTTTCTCCTGAGGCCTTTGTTTTGGCTTGCAGACAAGAAGACATCATGTTCTGTTCTCACATGGCCTTTCCTCTGTGTGTTAGGCCCCATCCTTATGTCCTCATTTAGCCTTAATTACCTCTCTACAGGCCTTATTTCCAAATATAGTCACTCTGAGGGTTAAGTTTTCAACATGTGAATTTACGGGTTGTTGTTGTTCTGTCACTAAGTTATGTCCAACTCCTTGCAACCCCATGGACTGCAGCTGGGGAGGCACAATTCAGTCCATAACCTGTTCTGAGAGTCTGTACCTTGTTGACAAGGTCACTGAGGCTGGGCCATAACTCTGACTCCCCTGTCTTTCTTTGGCTCTTCCAGATCCACCCTCCAGCCCTGTGCCTGGGGAGGCTGACCTCTATGGATGACATCGGTGGGCTTCCTTGCTCTCTCATGATAGTTAGGCTCAACCAATGGCGAAGTGAAGATGTAGATTAGAGGGAGAAAGAAGAATCAAGTTGGGGTATTTTCCTCCTAGCAACCGTGTGTTGAGTCGCCATGTCTCTTGACCGAACGTCGTTGCTCTTCTCAGACAGTTGCTCTGTCTCCAAGTTCTCCATTCCTTCCCTGGCCTTCAGACCTGGTGTATAATAGCCCTACTGCTGCAGGACACAGCACCACCCCTATGGCTTTCCTACACCTTACTGTACTCTTGAGAAGGGTACTTTTATCACATTTTTCTTAAATCACCTAATTTGTGGGTGCTGGGACTCTGATACCACCAGAGTATGAAAGAACCTCATCAATGGATCAGCTGTCCACCCCCTCCTTTGCATCCTTACTCTCCTTGGTCCAGTTTCTGGACAGCTCAGCCTCAGCCAGGGGCTTGGCTGGCTTCCCAGGCCACACATTGATTCTCTGAGGTGAACCGCATCCTGACTCTTGCTCTCTGAGTGGGTTTGCTGTTGTCCCATCACAGTCCCTTTGGACAAGGAAAGACAGGAAAGGTGGAAAATGCAACCCCCTGCAGCCAGCCCCCCTGACTGAGGGATATTAGCTCCTTAACCTCTTGCCCCAAGCAGGTAGGCATTTCTCAAGGGTTGCAGAATGTATTTTGAATGAAATTTACCCTGTTCCTTCTCATAATCACAGACCTCTGGGAATAGATCAGGTTCCCTCTTTCATCTAAAATGCCCACATATTTTAGTGGCTATTTCAAAGTTCTTTCCACTAAAGTTTCAGGCATTGTGCTGTTTATTGATATCAATGAATAGGGCCAAGTTGGTAATACATTCACTATCCAGAGTGAAGGAAAGGAAGAAAAACACAGATGATAATTATAATAAAAGATAGGTATAAAGTAAGGAAAACACTATAGGAATTAATCAAGTACTAGAGGTTGACTGTAGAAGGACAGGAGAGTGATTTAAAGCTGAGGTCTGCAAACTCAGGCTACCTGAATTCAAAGCCTGCCTCACTACTCAGTAGTTCTAACACTCTGGGCAAGAAGTCCAACTTCTTAAACCTTCCTAATATTGCAAAACATAGACTATAATAGGTTAATTTTGCTGGAAATAAATGATGTGTAATACCTATAATGCACTTAGCCTAGTGCCTGGCATGTCCTAAGTGCTTACTAAATGTTAGCTTTTACTGTTACTTAGCAAAGATTATACAAAGGAATTGGGTTTGTGGTGACTTTGAAGAATGGGAGAATTTTTTTTAAGTTTCTATTTTATATTGGATTGTAGTCAATTAAGAATGTTGTTATAGCTTCAGGTGCACAGCAAAGCAACTCAGCCATACATATACCTGTATCCAGAAAAATGGAAAAATTTTATAAGAAAGAGGAATTTGTTCCAGAAAGACAAGAAACATGAATAAAGTTACAAGGATACCCTTGTTTAGGAATTATTAATGAATCCAGATGGCATATGGCAGGGGTAATTACTAGAAGAAAATAGCAGGAAAAGCTGGCTAAAGCCATATCAAGAAGAATACCAGGGTGAGGAGTTTGTAATTTTGTAGCCAGTGAAGAGCCATTAAAAACAAGGATTTGGGGACTTCCTGGTGGTCCAGTGGTTAAGAATCTGCCTTCCAGTGCAGAGGATGCCAATATGATCCCTGGTTGGGGTACCAATATACCACATGCCTCAGGGAAATGAAGAGCCTGCATGAGCAACTAAAACCTACCACAGTCTAAATAAATTAAGTAAAATAAAATTTTAAAATAAATAAATAAAAACAAGAATTTTAAGTAGTGCTATACATGCCTAGGTAAACTTTTAAGAAAATTAATCTGGCAGCTTTGTATAATCTGGGTTGAAAGTGGAGGAAAAAAGGTAAAAAAGCATGAGGCTATTACTATTGTCTAGGGAAATAGTACTAATACATGTCTTAGGGAAAGTTGATAAGTGATGATCAAACTCTTAACAACTAACAGAACTAGTTTGTCAGGAGACAGACTGGCTGGAATCTGAAGTACCTAAGGGCATTTGCAGTCAGAGGACCATTGAAAATAAATACCAATCAGTGACAAAGTGACACTCACTTTATGAAATTCTAATTTTAAAATATATATTTTTTTTTCTGGAGCAAAACTACAGAACCACCTAATTGCTAACAAGTAGTGCTGGCACCAAAGAGTCAAGAACTCTCTCCTGGAGATGGGGTGGGGGAATGGGGTGTACATGCACATGCTCCTGGGTGGGCAACCACGTGGAGCAGCATGTGGCAGGAATCCAAGCAGCTGACGACTGTCAGCAAAGAGCACATCGACATGTTTGTTCAGTTCCCCCTCACAGCTCCTGCCTTGTTCTGATGAAGAAGCCTGCTAACATTTAGTCAGTGTTTTATTTAGAAAGATAGTGCCTTGGCTGGTATTTTCACTTGTAGGAGCTTGCTGTCCTAAATGTAGTAGGAAATTGCCCTTGAAACCCACACAACAGACCAAGGAAGGTATAGGGTAGGGCCAGATTATTCTCCCTGAGAAATAGATCGTTAGTCAAGAAATACAGTCTTTAGGGTGGAGTCAGAACAAAGAGTCCCAAACTCCCCTGGACTTGCCTGGAGGGAAAAAGGATCTATGAAGAATAATCTGCTGGGGACTTCACCATGGGATACTGAAAAGAAACCCAAGTCTCTAATTCAGCAAAACCTCTGAACAACTTAGATCCCTTTGATGAGCCTCCCATCTGGTGGGGTGCACACAGAGATAAAGAAAAGGATGAATCCCTTGTCACAGAAAGCCAGGGGCTCTCTAAGTGGTCAAGGTCCTTTTAAGAACCATAGAATCTTGCTCATCTAGGAAGGCCTCCAAAATGGCAGACCACAAGGAGCTGTCCATGGTGCTGTAGTTTCCCTTGCTAGAGCCCATTGGACAGTTTCTGTTAGCAGCTATGTAACAGGTGTTGTTCATATAGTCAACACCTGAAGGTCCATATAGTCAAAGCTGTTTTATCAGTAGTCATGTATGGATGTGAGAGTTGGACTATAAAGAAGACTGAACGCTGAAGAAATGATGCTTTTGAACTGTGGTGTTGGAGAAAACTCTTGAAAGTCCCTTGAATTGCAAGGAGATCAGACTCCTAAAGAAAATCAGTCCTGAATATTCATGCTGAAGCTCCAATACTTTGGCCACCTGATGTGGAGAACTAACTCATTAGAAAAGACCCTGATGCTTGGAAAGATTGAAGGCAGGAGAAGAAGGGGACGACAGAGGATGAGATGGTTGGTTGGCATCACTAACTTGATGGTCATGAGTTTGAACAAGCTCCGGGAGTTGATGATGGACAGGAAAGCCTGCAGTCCACGGGGTCGTAAAGAGTCAGCCATGACTAAGTGACTGAACTGAACTGAACAGGTGTTGTGCCAGGTACTTTGCAAACATTGTGTCCTTTAATCCTCCTGGCAATTCTGCAAGGTTAGAATCAGCGGCTTTGTTTCTACAGACCTGGAAACTAGCTCTGAGCGTCACTTTCTGCCTTGTCCAATTTGAATGGCCTGAATAACCATTTCAGACACCAATTTGAAGACTTACAGCCTAATAAAAAGAGTATATCTGTTTAACACCCTGTCTGTGGTCTGTGTAAAGGGATAGTGTTCCTTTCAAAGACGGTGGTGGAGGAACTCTGCAACAAAGGCAACAGAGTTTATGTCACAGGGGAGTCTTTAATGAGAATCATAACCTGATGTATGTTCAGTTCAGTTCAGTTCAGTCGCTCAGTCGTGTCCGACTCTTTGTGACCCCATGAATCACAGCATGCCAGGCCTCTCTGTCCATCACCAACTCCCAGAGTTCACTCAAACTCACGTCCATCAAGTCGGTGATGCCACCCAGCCATCTCATCCTCTGTCGTCCCCTTCTCCTCCTGTCCCCAATCCCTCCCAGCATCAGAGGCTTTTCCAATGAGTCAACTCTTCGCATGAGGTGGCCAAAGTACTGGAGTTTCATCTTTAGCATCGGTCCTTCCAATGAACACCCAGGACTGATCTCCTTTAGGATGGACTTGTTGGATCTCCTTGCAGTCCAAAGAACTCTCAAGAGTCTTCTCCAACACCACAGTTCAAAGGCATCAATTCTTCAGTGTTCAGCTTTCTTTGTAGAGACCACTACAACATTGTAAAACAGTTATCCTCCAACAGAAAAAGTCATAACCATATTTTAGACTTTTGATTAGAAAAGAGTACAGGAACTTGAAACATGTTTGTCAAAAGAGAGGGAAAATTAACCCCTACTAATTAGAGGAAACCAAAATATGGGTTTTCTGAAGATTAACAGGTCATTTTTATTCTTCAGTAGTTTTCTCTTTTCTTTTCTGGCTACAAGGTAAAAAAAAAAATAGTTTCCCAGACAGACAAGTTAGAAGGAGAATAAAGGCACAAGATTTATTTTTGAGATAAATCTTTGTTAGGGCAATTGAAACCATAATAAGGAAAATACACATGATCTTTTGATGCTAAGCATCTCTGAATCTCGGACTTGAAACAATATTTGGGTTAAAGAAGGGGTTTTGCTCAAACTCATAGTGCTATTAAAAACTCAAGGAGAGAAAAGCACAGTACTTAAGCTTGGTCTAGGACTGAGAACCAAGTCAGAGGTTCTTTGTTGTTGTTGTTGTTTTTATTTTTTTATTGAAAGATAATTGCTTTACAGAATTTTGTTGTTTTCTGTCAAACCTCAACATGAATCAGCCATAGGTATATGTATATTCCCTCCCTTTTGAACCTCCCTCCCATCTCCTGCCACATCCCACCCCTCTAGGTTGATACAGAGCCCCTGTTTGAGTTTCCAGAGCCATACAGCAAATTCCCATTGGCTATCTATTTTTTATATGGTAATGTAAGTTTCCATGTTACTCTTTCCATACATCTCACCCTCTCTTCCCCTCTTCCATGTCCATAAGTCTATTCTCTATGTCTGTTTCTCCACTGCTGCTGCTGCTGCTAAGTCACTTGACCTGAGTCCATAGACCCTGGGAGTGGAGGGAAAGAGGGAGGTTTGTAAATGGGCTCCAGGGAATCTGTATTTAACATGCAAGCAACATGTTGTCTGTGGATGCATTTTACAGGGAGGGGTTGATAACTTCCAACAGATTCTCAAAATGTCCATGAATATCCATAAGGTAAAGAACCACTAGTTTAAATAGTCACCCCAGAAAGTTCAGCCTCAGTGAGCAAAGCATCTAATTATATACACATATGTACATGTCTGGGTTTGAAATAAGCAGCATATTTAAGTATGGCATTTATGGTAATTCAAATTAATATCTATACTTGTATATCTTAATAAATATTTTTAGTTTTATAGAAAACATGTCTAATTAAGTAGAAATGGTGCATTGTTCTTTTCAACTGAACTCATTCCTTAAGGGAGCCCATAAAGTGAGAGAAAATATCAATCAACCAGGATACATTTGACAAGGGCTTATGATGTGGGAAGGCTATCACTCACCTACCTAAAATCCAATAAAGCTCCTTACGCAAGTCATTCACATTCTAGTACAAATGCTGGAAGTCACTCTGTGTCTTCATTTGTCACCAAGAGGCCCATTAACTGCCAAGTCAGGAGAGCAGGGGAAGCACCAAGTGTGGAGCACTCTCCTTTGTGCTGACTCAGCAAAGTTGCTCACTAAACACGGATTGCCAACTATTTTACCTAGCTTAATTCAGGTAAGAATCGAGATTCTATTGGATGTTTACTTATTTATTTGGCTGCATTGAATCTTAGTTATGGCCCTCAGGATCTTCCTTGTATCACAAGAGATCTTTCTTTGTGGCACACAGGCTCTCTAGTTGTGGTGAGCAGGTTTAGTTGCTCCCACACAGTCTCTCTAGTTGTGGTGAGCAGGCTTAGTTGCTCCCACACAGTCTCTCTAGTTGTGGTGAGCAGGCTTAGTTGCTCCTTGGCATATGGGATCTTAGTTCCCTGACCAGGGATCTAACTCCTGCATTGCAAGGCAGACTCCAAATCACTGGGCCACCAGAGAAGTCCCTCGGATGTATTTTTAAAGCCCATAGATTCAAGCTGGAGGAATAATGCTTGAGTGCATATAGAATTCTTTCCTGCACTCCAGTCCTCTATCTTTTCTTGACTCTATGGGGCTTTAAAAGGCGCAGTGATTATGTTATGTGTAAGGTGTGTGGCAACACTATCCTCGAAGAACATTTGATTTCTCTCAAGTGTCTTTGACAGCTCAGTGAGCTGACATAACCCAGAAAACATATGCTGTTATTTTGGGCAGGGCTGAAAAACAAGTCTAATTTAGTTATCTCAGTGTTTCCCCTGAAAAGAGCTAACCTTTGTGAAGGCAAAAAGGATGTGATTAATGGCATGTGGTTCATAGGGTCCTAGAATATTTGGGTACCTAGAAATGTGGCAGGTTTAAAGGACACAAACTCTCCAGTGACATCATCTCATGGTAGGACAGAGAGAGGTATGAACTGGAGGCAGCTGGGACCTGGAGTGAGCCCAGTCCTATGGACTGAAGCAGGCATGAAGGCTGCAGATCAGGATTTTCAAAAGACACAGGAGCCATGGCAGCCAGCATCTCAGTGGGCTCCAGGGTGTCAGAACCTTAGAATTGGAAAGGGCCATGGAAGTCATCCAGAACAACCACCACAGGGATCACTTGTATAGTCCAAGCCAGAGTTGGCATTGGAATCAAACAAACCTTGGGTTTTCTAGTCATAGCTTTTGTCAGTGCCCTGCATATGTCAGGGCACTCTCAACTCTTCCACTTTTTACTCCTCTTCCTCAACCCAGGGGTTGAGACTGGAAGTTGGCCATGACTTCTATAGTTCCATAGTGGGAAGGACCTGGAAAGGTTATTCTTTGGGGGTGGTCACAGTCTTCTAGGAGGCCAGCTGGTGTGGAACCAGCTCAATTTTATGGTTATCTGGTGTTTACTTTTTTTTTTTTAATGTGGATCATGTTAAAAGCCTTTATTGAATGCATTGCAATATTATTTCTGTTTTATGTTGGTATTTTGGCCACAAGATATGTGGGATCTTAGCTTCCCGATCAGGGATTGAAAACCTGCTCCCCTTTCACTGGAAGGTGAAGTTTTAACCACTGGACGCTGGGGTCCAGCCCCCGCAGGATCCAGGGAAACCCGAAGGAGGAACGGTGTCGGTGACTGATTTAGAGAGAGATAAGGAAAGAATGTTGAAGATAAGAAAATAGAGGAGAGATAGAGGCTGATATTCCTTGGTTTACATAGAGAACCAATAAAACTCCAAGACAAGAAGTTTGCCCTGTTCACAGAGGCCACAGGTGCCCTCCCGGTCTCCCGAGGGAGTGAAGATGCAGAATGTCTTCCCGTTCAGGTCTTAGAAACCCGGGCAGACAAGTGAACGCAGGGAGCCCCTATGCTCCAAGCGATCAGCCTGAACAAAAGAGGGAGAGGGAGAGAGAGAGAGAAAGAAAGATAGAGAGAAGAAAAAACACAGGGTGACCAAGCATCTATGGTGAGCAAGTCCCAAAAGATTTATTTTTCAAAAGGTACTTTTATACCTTGCCTTATACATAGAGGGAAATGAAAGATGCAAGGTCATACAAAGTCAGCCCAAACATTCCAGCAGTTTTGTCCTTATTGAAACCAGGATTTTTCTGCATACCTTTTCCACAAATGATGTTGTGTACAGTATCTTCTGGCCTTTGAGGCCTGTGAACATTTTATGACCCTCTTTTGATAAGGCTGCTCTACCAGAAAACTTATTTTCCCTCAAAGTGTTTTTTCTTTATATTTCTAATCTATGTCAGCATCAGAAAATGCCAAACAGAGTTACATTTCACAGAGTAAAGGTGCAGTGAGTTACAAGAAAGAACCAATTAGCTCAAAAGTCTGATGTAGTTAATTTCAAGGCTACACTTGTTTTTCTTACATTCTCACTATGTTAACTAATGCACTCCCAGGTGCACAGTGGATAAGAGATATGGGAACTTAGCGATAAGCACTGGCCTAATAATGAAATCCTACATCAGCACTACTCTAATAACTTTTAACTCTTTCAAAGGCTCTGTGTTTTAGGCTTTCCGTGCCTCTCACAGTTGGGAGGCTGTAAATAATCACATGCGTAGCTGTAAGAGTCTGGATATACCTGCCGAGCAAGCTAGAATGCTAACAGAGGGGGGTTGATTTGAAATATTCCTCTCATGTCCAGGAGACTTATTAGCTATAGCCCTAAGTTGATTTTCTCCAGAGAAAGGTGGTCAGGGTTAGCCCCCTGTTAATGTCAGAGGAGTTGGTGAAAGTCATGAAATAGTAAAACAGACAGATTCTGGTTTTGGGGTAGATGCTCAAGAAAGCCTAAGGAGCCCTTTGAGTTCTGAATCCTTGCTTAACAGTTCTCTTCCACATGACCTTGTCATGGGTGGGATCTCCCATGGTGGCTCCCGGCAACTGGACCTCCAGGAAAGTCCTGTTATCTTTCTTTAAAAAGAATATTCTTATATCTTATTAACATTTTTTCTAAGGCTGTGCCATGTTGCTTGTAGAATGTTAGTTCCCCAACCAGAGATTGAACCTGTGCCCCTTGCACTGGGGGTGTGGACTCTTAGCCACTGGACCACTATGGTATCTTGGTAGCTACAGAACCTTCACAGGAATAAAAGAGCAAACTTGGAGCATATGCCAGGAACTGCTCTATTGCTTTCTATGTGTCATGTCATCTCACATCCCTGCGTCCCCATGCAGTAAGCATTGTTACTCTCACTGTTTTATAGATCAGGAAACTGTTTTATAAATCTAAACAGAAAGATTAAGTAATGTGCCTAACATCACACTTATACTGAGAGGCAGAGGTGGGATTTGAATTCAGAGAGTGAGGCTTCTGGAGAAGGCAATGGCACCCCACTCCAGTACTCTTGCCTGGAAAATCCCATGGACGGAGGAGCCTGGTAGGCTGCAGTCCATGGGGTCTCAAAGAGTCGGACACGACTGAGTGACTTCACTTTCACTTTTCACTTTCATGCATTGGAGAAGGAAATGGCAACCCACTCCAGTGTTCTTGCCTGGAGAATCCCAGGGATGGCGGAGCCTAGTGGGCTGCCGTCTACGGGGTTGCATGGAGTTGGACACGACTGAAGCAACTTAGCAGCAGCAGCAGCAGCAATGAGGCTTCAGTGTCTTAGCCATTATTTCTTGGCTTTTAGTCCCTATTTCTTGATTCTCAGAATTGTCTGTTGATTTTTATTTGTTTAATATTTATTAATTTTTCTTTGGCTATACTGGGTCTTAGTTGCAGCACACAGAAGCTTCAATCTTTGCTGTGGCATTTGGGATCTAGTTCCCCAATCATGGATCAAACCCGGGTCCCTTGCATTGGGAGTGCAGAGTTTTAGCTACTGGACCACCAAGGGAGTCCCTTGTCTCTTGATTTTTGGAATAAGGCATCAGGCTGTCTTTCTACACGGTTGTCTTTCCTCCAAACAAAGCCCTACCCTTGCTTACTTAAACTCTCATCTGCTCAAAGGAAGAAGGAGGAAAAAGTTTGGGGGCAAACATCAAGGAATGCATCAAAGTGAAGAGTCCAAAGTAAACTTTGCTTGGATGACCCGTTTCACTACTACTTTCCACAAGTCAGAATTAATGAGGAGTGGGGGGTCCTACACCCTTCATTTTTCCCTCTGAATCCTACCTGGTTACCTGGAAAGAGAAAAAAGGTAGCACGTGGTGCTAAATTGACTGACACGATGGCAACCCACAGAGATGGTGAAGGGAACATCACTTGTGAAGCAGCACAGGGCGACCACCCCCTGCTGCCAGCAAATGCTGTGTCTCTATCCGCGGTCCCTGAGGAGCCCTTTTTCGTGTGTAAGAAAGCGCATCTCAGTATTCAAACTTAGGGATATTGAGACCTGCGTTGTTGTGAAGTTTTGTGTAATCTTAAATAAACTTCTACTCTTTTCTCAAATTAAAGAACTGAGGGCACTCATCTTGTAAATCAGTGAGCTGGTAATTCATTTTATCCTGAACTTCCTGACTTCTTGTTTATACAGATTTTCCTGGATTTGATAAGGATTACATCCTGATAAATCCATTGTAAGTTAAATATATCTTAAGTCAAAGGTACATTTAATAACCTCAGCTACCTTCAATATGCTCAGAACACACTAGCCTACAGTCGGGCAAAATCACGTAGCACAATTCTATTTAAAAATAAGGTGTTGATTATCTCATGTAATTTACTGAGAATTTTTCTGAAAGTAGAAAACAGAATGGTTGTCTGGGTGCATGATGGTCGTGTTATTGGCTGTGTATCCCGGTGATGGCGTGGCTGACTGGGGGCTGGGGCTCGCTGCCTCTGTCCAGCATCACAAGAGAGCATCCTACAGCACATCACTAGCCTGGGAAAAGATCAAGATTCAAAATTTAATGTGTGGTTTCTACTGAACGTGTCTTGCTTTTTAAAAACATATTTACCAGTCCCATTTAATTTTTAATTTTTTTTTAGAGTTTTAAAAAAATTTTTGTTGACTGTGCTGGGCTTTCATTGCTGGGCATGGGCTTTCTCTGGTTGCAGCAAGCAGGGGTTACTCTCTAGCTGAGATGTGTGGGCTTCTCTTATCAGCAGCTCCTTTTGTTGCAGAGCAGAGGCGCTAGACCATGAGGGCTTCAGTAGTTGTGGCCCACAGGCTCAGTTTCCCCACAGCATGTGGAATCTTCCTGGGCCAGGGGTCAAACTCATGTCCCCTGCATTAGCAGGTGGATTCTTAACCACTGAACCACCAGGGAAGTCACTTGTATCATTTTTGCAAACATTGTAAAGCCAAAAAAAAAAAATCACAAGTCAGATCATCATAAGTTGAGAGATTGTAAAATACAGGCTATTAGTGACCCGTTTAAATATTGTCGAGAATCTGCTTTTTTGACTCATTGAAGTAAACTTATGGTGTGGTGAAAAGAAGTTATGTTACATTCCTGAGGAGACAGAGAAGGAAATCTGACAAGAGTGTCCCTTCTCCTAGTGAATTATGACAGTGTTTTATGCATGAGGCTAAATCTAAACTCATCACATTGAAGCATGCAGTAATGGAGCTTGACCTCTGGAGTGAGATGTACAGGGAGAAACGTGGGCTCGTGGGCTCCAGATGCTCTGGGGAAAAGTCACCTCTGTGGGTATCTGAGGTTTAGTTTTACTCTCAGCCAAGCGCTAAGTCATGCACTGCACCGCCAAACACTGATGCCATTAGGATTTGGTCAGAATTCCATGGATGAGTTTAGAGTTGATGGTGCATGTGTGAGAGTCAGGTCCTACGTCACCCCTTTCCTCCCATTCATGTAACGTGTCACTATCCCTTAGGATCATGAAATATCAGAGCTTAAAGCAACCTCAGAGATACTCTGCCTTGTGCAAGTGGAGAAACTGAGTCCCAGTGAAGGAGAGTGACTTTTGCAAGTTCACACGGCATTTACCAGCAGAGTTAGGACCTAAGTCAGCTTATATTTTGGAAGCCATGCCTATAGCCCTTATCCAGCTCCAACTTCAGCCCTTTCTGAGAAGTTTAGTGAGATCGATTTGTTCACCAATTAACTCTGAGCTATAACCATGTTTTCCCACCTAATAGCGTCTTCATGGGCCCATCATCAACAGTAATGGGTGGTAGATTTTGCCACAGCTCATAAATGCATTGAGGGCCATGATTTATACACAGAAAGATGGGCAGTTTGAATTCCTTGGGGATTTATTTAGACTTGATTCTTACATTCTTTAGTCTCTAGTCTCTCAGCAAAGCAATCAGTGACTGGTCTGTGGCAGAGAACATAGATCACATTGAACTTAGCCTTCAGGGACATATTGATCATGTGGTTCAGAGGGTGACCATCCTGTGAGACCTGCTCAAGGGCCAGTTTCCCACTTTCCCAGCCAGCCCTATTGACCACTATCCTCCTTAGGGCGCCTTACTTTCTAATCAAACTAGAGGGCTTTCTCTTGCTTCCCTTGCTTACTCCCTGCTGTCTTGATTCAGGAGCTTTGCCATCATCATATTATTCTCATTTTCTTCAATGCCTTTGCACCCAAACATGCATATATATATTCAGATCTTATCCACCTGGCCCATCCAAATTCAAATAACTGTTACACTTTTACATAACATGTCAATACCTTTGATGAAATACAGGTTTTGCATGGGCTATTTCTGATCCTTTGCTATACTACCCGGCATCTGGCAGAGTGCCTTATATGACGTGTTCTTCATGATGTGTATGTTAGGTGAATGAATGAATGATTAAAGAAATGATTGAGCAGAAAAGCAGTCCTTCTCAGAATCTTCCACCAAATCAAGGACCATAGAAACTGAAGTTTTGTCATCCTACCTACAAAAAAGTATTTTAAAAAAATGTTCTTCTTGTGTACTGATACATTAAAAAAAACCGCCCTAATACTTGGTGTCTGAAAACATCCAGCTGTTATTTTTGTTGGTTATGTGGACTGAATGAGCTGGCTGGGTGCCTTTCACTTGAGGTCTCATACAGTTTTAATCCTATGCAGGCAGAAGATTCAGTCATCTGAAGGCTTGACTGGGCTGCATGTCCAAAATGTTGCACTCATGTCTGATGGTTGATGTCGTTGTTGGACTGTCTATACTTGTTGGCTAGACTGGACCTCTATACTTAGTCTCTTCCTGTGGCTTGGACTTCTCATCACATGGCAGCTGACTGCCGGAAAAGAGTATCCTAAGAGTGAGTGTTCCAAGAGAGCCCGGAGGAAGCTGCAAGATTTCTTATGACCTGATCTCAGAAACCCAGAAAGTTACTTCCACTTCACTTTATTGGTCAAGCAGTTCACCAAGGCCAACACAGTTCTAAGGAGAGGGAGTAACATATGTGTGCAAAGACAGAAGGAACTGACAGCGTCTGTCTTTGGAGATTATCCAGCTATTAAGCAAATACATTAATATCATCCTGGAGAGCTACCTACCTCTATGAACACCTTCCTTCACCAGGTTAACTGCTGCACTGCTGAATAGTGGGGACAGCTTCAATACTAGGAAATATTTTGGTAAGGTAGGGGGCAGGAAGAAGGAGAGGGAGAAGTCAGGAATCTGTGATAATGGTTACGGAATTAGGCCTGAGAGAGATAATACAGGGTATAAAACGAAGATATTAAAGAGAGGGCATTGGGGGAGGGGACTGAGTGCTGAAGAAAACATTGCCTGTTTCTTTAACTGGCTCCATGTATGCTGGGAGGGGCTTGCGGAGAGAAGCAAGCACAGTTGCTAAAAGTATTGCAAAAGGTACTTATCTTTCTTTAAATCACATGTAATAAAAATTGTTTTAGGACTTCCCTGGTGGTCCAGTGGTTAGGAATCCACCTGCCCGTGCAGGGGATACAGGATTGATCCCTGCCCTGGGAAGTCCACACGCAACTAAGCCCGTGCACCGCAACTGCCAAACCTGCATTCCGGAGCCTATGCGCCGCAGCGAGAGAAGCCGCCAAGCGTGAAGCCCTCGCACTGCAGGTAGAGGACGCGTGTGCGCAGCACCAAAGACCCGGCACAGCCATCAGTAGATAAATAAGTAAGACTTTAAAAGAATAATAAAGCTCATTTAAAAAGATTTATAGAAGCATCCGTAATCCCACTAACTGAACACAATGGCGTGAAGATTTCTTTTCAGTCTTAATTCCTCCTTGTGTACAGTTGACATCGCTGTTGTCATCCTGCTTTGGGCATGGGTTCTACACTTTTCATCCAGACTCATCATATAAATGCTTCTCCATGGTAGCTGCTATCTCACCTGCATTATTTGATTAGAGGTTGCATCCCATTCCGGCTGAGGGAGATTTGTTATGGGCCAATGAAATGAAATGATTAGCAAGGACAACTCAGGTCTCTTGCGCTCCTGTCACCCACTGGTGAATATGTCAGACTCAGGGGAAGCTGAACACAGCCCCTCGAGGTTTTGGGGGGAGTTGTCTCTGCTCTGGCTATCCTACTGGGGTTGCAGCCCTTGGGGTGCTTCATAGATGTGTGTAGCTGCCAGCAGGAAAATCTTCTTCCTTTAAGTGAGGAGGCAAGCCTAGTATTTTCCTCCTTCTCTCTTCAACCTTGCAAGGAACTGTTGGTTTCTTAAATCAGTTAAGCTGGGGTGCAAAGGTTTAGATTTCTCATCTCTTACAAAGGTTTCCATTTCTTCCGGAAAGGGGATTTAATTTTACTGCTGTAGCAATTTATTTTGGCCACAAGAATCTGCTTACTTCTTTTCCTGACACTGAGATGCCAGGCTTGGCACATTCTGGGCAGGTAGAGGGCATTCCCCCTTTAGCTACAATGCCCTCTGCTCTCCACCTATTTCACATCGCTCCATGTCCTCCTTGAAGCCATCCTTGGCCTTTTACACCCACACCCAGGTTTCTGACATCTTAAAACATTTACTGTTTGCTCACAGTCACATTCTCCTAGAGGGCAGCTTCATGTCAAACAAACCCAAGACTGGAAAGCAAGATACTTCAAACCTTGTCCCATTGCTCACCATCCGTGTGGCCTCAACTAAGTCTTTGCACCCCCTGGGCTTTAGCTATTCCAGCTTTAAAAGAACCCAAAGCCAGTGCTCTGTGACAACCTAGAGGGATGGGATGGAAGGGAGGTGGGAGGGAGGTTCAAAAGGAAAGGGACATATGTACATGTAATGTCGATTCTTATTGATGCCTGGCAGAAACCATCACAATCTTGTAAAGTAATTATCCTCTAATATGAAAAAATAAACAAAATATAAAAAATTGAGGGGCTAATCTCCATTGTTCCTTCCCGCTACGATCAAATCTAACCTCTTTTGACCTTTGAGGTTGCTATTGTGTGGAGATTTGTCTCCTGGATTCATGCTCCTTCCTCCAATGACCTGGAGTCTTCCTGCATATCAGACATAATCTGCTGCTGCTGCTGCTGAGTCGATTCAGTCGTGTCTGACTCTGTGCGACCCCATAGACGGCAGCCCACCAGATTCCGCCGTCCCTGGGATTCTCCAGGCAAGAATACTGGAGTGGGTTGCCATTTCCTTCTCCAATGCATGAAAGTGAAAAGTGAAAGTGAAGTCGCTCAGTCATGTCCGACTCTCTGTGACACCATGGACTGCAGCCTACCAGGCTCCTCCGTCCATGGGATTTTCCAGGCAAGAGTACTGGAGTGGGGTGCCACTGAGCAGTGTTTAAATGGCCATTGTTGTTGAAAATACAGATTGAGTCTCTTCCACAATTTGCTTCCTGCCCTACCCCTGCTTATCTCCTTTTCATCCAATAAGTAGAGTTCAAACTTTGTTCTTTCTTTTGTTTGAAGCTGACTCTCTGATCATGGTCAAGTACAACAAATGGAAACATACTTTCTGAAGGCCATACTTCAAACACTAATGCAACATGCCACAGACCAATCCCAACAGATTGCTCACAGCCAATTCCATTCCCCTTTTATGAGGCAGAGATGCAAGGCAATAACTACTCTTCTCAGAGGGCAAAGTGGTTAGCTGGAGGGAAGCCGCGTGCCAACTATCTCCGTCACCAGAGCATGAAGGCCCCTTGCAAGGACAAATGACCCCATCCCAAATGACCATGTTTGCTTGGCCCCAAATTGCTGAAGATGTGGTTGTGCTAAAAAAGGTTATAGGAGCAGTGCTGAGGGAGATGAACGTGATTTGGCTTAAAATCAGAAAAAGTCAGAGCTTTCTGAGGCTGTTTTTATGTCCCCAAATGCAATGTCCTCTGGAGAAGCCACCATTCTGGTTGGTCAGCAGCCAACAAGTGATAGACCCTCCATAATATCCGGTAAAACCCCAACCTGCCTTTATGACTTACATCCACCACGTTCCCTCACCTTTCCACCCAAGGCACACCCCTCACAGTCTTCTGTGCCCCCAGCTCACCCTCAGGCTCTTCCCTCTGCTTGGGATGTACTGACTGGCCCATTTCATCCTTATTAATATTCTATTCACTGTTTGGGACAAAAAGGAACTCAGACAGTGTATCTACTATGGGCTTTGGAGTTTGAATGCACGTGCATGTGTGCTAAGTCGCTTCAGTTGTGTCTGACTCTGTGCAACTCTATGGATTGTAGCCTGCCAGGCTTTTCTGTCCATGGGGATTCTCCAGGCAGGAATACTGAAGTGGGCTGCCATGCCCTCCAGGGGATCTTCCCAACCCAGGGACTGAACCTACATCTCTTATGTCTCCTCCATTGCCCGGTGGGTTCTTTACCACTAGTGCCACCTGGGAAGCCAGAGTCCAAATGACTTGGATCTAAATCCCAGCTCTTCCACTTGTAGGGCAAGCTACTCAGCTTCTCTTAGCCTCAATTTCCTTATTTGTAAAATGGAGTTAATAATATCCCAGCCTTGCAGAGCTGTTGTAAGATCTTTTGAGATGTCAGAAGGCTTGCAACACTGAACATAAAGTTCCTGACATATAGCGGGGACTCAGTGAGTGGCTTTTATTATTATTTCCCTTGTGTATACTTTTTGGGGCAATAATATGGTAGTATTATTTACATAGATATGTAACTCATCTCTCTGCTCAATAGAAACTTCTTGAAGGTAGGAATTATTTGGCACTCCTGTTACTTTCTGTACCAAGCATAAAGCTTTGGACAGAGTAGATTCTTAATATGTTTTGTTCAGATGAATTAAATATGTCACTTTACCTGCCTTTTCCTCTTGGCAATACCCAACAAAGACAGAAGAAAGTCAAAATTGAAAAAAACGTGGCAAGAAATAATTTCTTTCTACATATTTAGGCCACGTCGTATGAGGTTCAGCTTTGGGGTCTTGCCTCTTAAACTGTAAATTCCCGGGAGTAGGGAGGGCTTTGAGACCATGACCTTTATGTGTGCTTCTGGTATTTAGTGCTCTGCAGGGCACTTGCTGAATATTTAAGTGTTGCTATTCATGATAAAAGCTTGAAGAGTGACAGACCAGGGAGCAGAAAGACAACTTGGTAATGGATTTTATTGCAGACAAATGCAGGAGAAAGTCTGCTCAAGGGTTATAATTGTCCTAACCATTCTAGCCACATTCTGAAATGCTGTTCTCTCACAAATGAAGCTCTGGGGTTTCTGGGTTTCATCTTTGTCTTGAGCCCCTAGGCCCCATTTCTACACCAGAAGGAGAGGCCTAGGGTTTGGGCAGCCCCTCTCCTGGAGTACCAATATAAGGTCCTTTGGGTCAGAATAATCTACATTTTTCTTAGGAGTCATCCAGGCTGTAAAGAAGCTGTCACCCAGACTGACTTGTGGTTCCATGTTGGTGAACCTGGCACAATAAATAAAGCTTTGGGCTCAGCAGAGGCAGTGTAGCACAGTGGTTAAGAGCATGAATGCTGGAGCCCTTCTTTCTCGGTTTGCATCTTGGCTTCTCTCCTTGTTTCCCTGTGACTTTATGCAAGTTACTTAATGCCATCAAGCCTCAATGTCTCCATCTGTCAAATGGGTATGGGAAAGTTGTTGTTTTTTGTTGTTCAGTAGCTAAGTCATGTCCAGCTCTTTGCGGCCCCATGGACAGTGTCTCCCAGAGTTTGCTCAGATTTACGTCCATTGAGTTGGCGATGTTATAGTAAGAGTGTCTAACTCGTACAACTGTTATGAGGATCAAAAGTGTTGAACGACACAAATTACATAAAACTGCACCTGAAGCATAGTAAGTGCTCTGTAAGTGTTGACTCTTATTATTTTCAAAGTATAAGGGTTGTTCTCCCAAATCATATGAAAAGTTGCGTATCATGTGCTTCTTTTGCGCCTCAGTTTGGTCAGTCCTCACCCTTGGGTCTGAGGTGAGCCCAGGGGTGGAGAGAGGAAACGTCTGCTTTGGTGTAGGCAGGAGACTAAGGGAGTGTGGCGGCAAGGATAATATAAGGGGGACAGATCTGGAGATACATAAATGCCGTAGTGGTGGTTACATGTGCAGCTGAGGGACAGGGAAGACCCGGGGGTGTCTCCCAGGTGATCGAGACCCAGGATCTGTTGGTGGTGACACCATGAGAAGAGACGTTCACATGGGGAGACTGGGCTTGAGGAGTCAGTAGAACATTGGGGTGGCATGTAGAGCTGTCTAAAAAGTGTTGCAAACGTAACTCTGGAACTTGGGAGAGAGGTCCAAAGAGAGCTGCCAGACTTAGGAGTCACCAGAGTCAGACACGACTTAGTCACTAAACAACAGCAACCACAATGTTTGCAGAGAATGCCACGAGAACTGGTGAGATTCTTCAGACGGCTTGCAGCCAACTGTCCAGTGTCTAGACCGTGACTGGATAATGAATATTTTAGGCTTTGCAGACCATATGATCTTCATTGCTAGTTCTCAGTTCTGGCACTGGCTTTAAAGCCACCATGGACAATACATAAGCAAAGGGATGTGGCTGTGTTCCAACAAAACTTGATTTACAAAAACCCATGGGCTATAATTTGCCCCAACCTGCTCCAGACCACGGAGAAGACAATGGCACCCCACTCCAGTACTCTTGCCTGGAAAATCCCATGGACGGAGAAGCCTGGTAGGCTGCAGTCCATGGGGTCACTAAGAGTCAGACACGACTGAGCGACTTCACTTTCACTTTTCACTTTCATGCATTGGGGAAGGAAATGGCAACCCACTCCAGTGTTCTTGCATGGAGAATCTCAGGGATGGCAGAGCCTGGTGGGCTGCCATCTATGGGGTCGCACAGAATCAGACACAACTGAAGCAACTTAGCAGCAGCAGCAGCAGCTCCAGACCAACATCTTACACGTAGAAAGTATTTATATAGTAAAATTTTATTGGCATAATCTACTAGCTACGGAAGTTGTCTAAAGCCAAGACTTTTTAAGGAGTACGTCAAGGCTGTATATTGTCACCCTGCTTATTTAACTTCTATGCAGAGTACATCATGAGAAACGCTGGGCTGGAAGAAACACAAGCTGGAATCAAGATTGCTGGGAGAAATCTCAATAACCTCAGATATGCAGATGACACCACCCTTATGGCAGAAAGTGAAGAGGAGCTAAAAAGCCTCTTGATGAAAGTGAAAGAGGAGAGCGAAAAAGTTGGCTTAAAGCTCAGCATTCAGAAAATGAAGATCATGGCATCTGGTCCCATCACTTCATGGGAAATAGATGGGGAAACAGTGGAAACAGTGTCAGACTTTGTTTTTTGGGGCTCCAAAATCACTGCAGATGGTGATTGCAGACATGAAATTAAAAGACGCTTTACTCCTTGGAAGAAAAGTTATGACCAACCTAGACAGTATATTCAAAAGCAGAGACATTACTTTGCCGACTAAGGTCCATCTAGTCAAGGCTATGGTTTTTCCTGTGGTCATGTATGGATGTAGAGTTGGACTGTGAAGAAGGCTGAGCACCGAAGAATTGATGCGTTTGAACTGTGGTGTTGGAGAAGACTCTTGAGAGTCCCTTGGACTGCAAGGAGATGCAACCAGTCCATTCTGAAGGAGATCAACCCTGGGATTTCTTTGGAAGGAATGATGCTAAAGCTGAAACTCCAGTACTTTGGCCACCTCATGTGAAGAGTTGACTCNAAGACTCTGATGCTGGGAGGGATTGGGGGCAGGAGGAGAAGGGGACGACCCAGGATGAGATGGCTGGATGGCATCACGGACTCGATGGACGTGAGTCTGAGTGAACTCCGGCAGATGGTGATGAACAGGGAGGCCTGGCGTGCTGCGATTCATGGGGTCGCAAAGAATCAGACCTGACTGAGCAACTGAACTGAACTGAAACTTTTGTTAGGAATCCACCAACACACACACAAAAGCAAGCAGGAGAGAGGATGTTTGATTTCTGGTGCCATGCATGAAATGAGGGAGGCTTCCCAGGTGGTGTGAATGGTAAAGAACCTGCCTGCCAAAGCAGGAGACATAAGAGATGAGAGATGAGAGCTCGATCCCTGGGTCGGGAAGATCCCTTGGAGGAGGGCATGGCAACCCACTCCAGTATTCTTCCCTGGGGAATCCCATGGACGGAGGAGCCTGGCGAGCTACAGTCCATGGGGTTGTAAAGAGCTGGACACGACTGAGGCGACTTAGCATGCACACATACGCATGAAATGAGAAGCCCCGAATCAGAGATGCACCATTCAGTTCCAAAGTATACAGCTGAAACCTGTTCTGGATGTAGGTTCCAGGTCCTCAGCCAAGTATAATAAATCAGACTGGTGAATTATGGGGTGAGGTGATGAGAGAACTGTTAAATGTTAAACCCCTGAGGGCCAGGGCTGGTGGGGAAGGTGAGAGGCCTGGCTTCTTGGAGGCCTCCAGGGTGGCACGCTCATCAAATCTGGGAAATTGACTACAAATGTGTTAAATAATTAAGAAACTCCCCACAAGTTCTTATAGCTTACACAGAAGTAGAGACAGGAAGAAATGGGAGGAAATGAAAAAGAAGATGAAGAATTGAAGCGATGTCAGGGAGTAGGCATTTTGCACTCAGGGAAGTAGTCATAGAAAAGTTGAGGGAAAGAGGGAGAGACTGACCGAGACCCCAACCCTTCCCTGCAAACAACAGAGAGATACGACGAATTGTAAACAGTAGTTAAAACAGACAGCCCAAGGGCTGAGGGGTTCAGCTACTGAATCGTGGCTGAAGATATGCCCCCTCCTTTATGTCTTATATTTTTGGCTGGTGGATCAAACCCCCAAAGTCTGTCTCTTCTGTTTGAAGACTGAAGCTGCACGATTGAATTCTCTGGCCACATCCCTGGCGCTGATTCTGGGGTCTTGGATGTCAGTGAAGGGAGACAGCCTAGAGGAGAGGCTCATATTCAACCACAGGTTGTGAATGACCTCTTTATCTGTTTCCAAAAAGAACATGAAAGAGTGTGAAGAAGCCCACAGCTCCTGGGCAGTCAGTGTGGCTTGAGATAGAGTGTGGTCTGTGGCTGCAATGACCGTGGCAGCTGTGTGCCAATTTGGGTACATATGTACATATAAGCACCCATGCACGTATAGACACACATTTCCATACATGTATGTGTGTATATACACACATATCTGTGTATATTGTATGTGCATGTATACATTGACAAGTTTAAAATTTTTATTTATTTAGTTACTTATTTTTTGGCTGCACTGGGTTTTCCTTGTTGCTCGTGGGTTTTCCCTTGTTGTGGCAAGAGGGGCTTCTCTCTAGCTGCAGTGCGCGGGCTTCTCACTGCGGCGGCTTCTCATGTTGCAGAGCATGGGCCCTAGGTGTACTGGCTTCAGTAGTTGTGGCACACAGATTTAGTTGCCCTGTGGCACGTGGGATCTTCCCAGACAAGGGATGGAACCCTTGTCCCCTGCTCTGGTGGGCGTATCCTTAACCACTGGACCACCAGGGAAGTCCCCACATAACTTTTTGTCCATTGGGAAATGAGAGGATGTGATTCAGGAAGAGGCTTGAAATGTCTTGGGTGACTGGGTTTTTACCCTCCTTTGTGCTTCCTCATTGCCATAAGGAAGACATGCCCCAGAGGCTGGCCCCAGGGGAATAAGAACTATGGGAAACCGACCTGAACCTAATTCATGGCCTGGAGTCAAGCCTAATTGAACCTAGTCTAGATCAACCAAACTTCAGACAATCTCTAGCCTAATAAATTATGTGATAGTAATTGTGTAAAACAGGAAAAGCTGGAGTTACACTTGCTCACAAAGAGGAAAAGAACTGATTACTACTGTCTAGTTTTTGTGATCTGGTTTTAAGGATTAGTCATACAAACATTGGAGAAGGAAGTGGCAACCCCCTCCAGTACTCTTGCCTGGAAAATTCCACGGACGGAGGAGCCTGGTGGGCTGCAGTCCACTGGATCACAAAGAGTCGGAAATGACTGAGCAACTTCATGTTATCATACAAACATGAAACAATATATCATGGGAAGTGGCACTGCTCACTGGAAAAGACCTTGATGCTGGGAAAGACTGAGAGCAGAAGGAGAAGGAGGTAATAGAGGATGAGATGGCTGGATGGCATCATCGACTCAACAGACATGAGTTTGAACAAACTGAGAGATAGTGAAAGACAGGGAAGCCTGGCGTGCTGCAGTCCATGGAGCTGTAAAAGAGTCAGACACAGCTGAGTGACTGAACAGCAAAATGCTAAAATATGGGAGTGAGGTTGATGCTGAAAGTAACTACATTGAAATTGAAGTCATGTGAAGAGTGATGGCTGAGCTCTTCTGCTTGAATTCCATATCGGATCTGAATGAAGAAAAGTCCTCCAACAGCTGAAATGAGGAGGGGTCCTCTTCTGATGGCCCATCCCATGAGCGTGGACTCTTAGAATCCCCTTACTGGGAGAGATTTCCCAAGTTTACCTGGCCCAGTTTCTTGTCCTCTGTACAAATGCATTCTGTGGCATCCTTGATGGAAGCTGATCCAAATTTAGTCACTTACCTGCTGTGTAATCTTGGATACACAAGCAAATGTACAGAAAATGTTGGAGTCAGACAGACTTGGTTTTACACCCCAGCATTGTGACCTTAAGAATTTACTCATCTTTGAATCTTTCATCTCCACTAGAAAACAGAGGTAATAAGAATGCCTACCTCACAGAGCTGTTGGGAGAGTTAACTAGATGACAGAATGGCACATTTGTCACAGCACCTGGCACCAAATGCGGTGGCTCCCTTCCTGATTTGTGTGTGTGTGTGTGTGTGCGTGCACGCGTGCACTTGCTTAGTCACTGGGTCATTGCTGACTCTTTGAGACCCTATCAGCTGTAGCCCACCAGGCTCTTCTGTCCATTGGGATTCTCCAGGCAAGAATACTGGAGCTTGTTGCCATTTGCTTCTCCAGGGGATCTTCCCGACCCAGGGATTGAACCCATGTCTCTTATGTCTCCTGCATTGGCAGGAGGATTCTTTACCACTACACCGCCTGGACCAGCACAGAAAACTCCAACCCTCTGCCATACAAAAGCCTTCTGATATCTCTATAAAGGGAGAACCAAGCTGAAGCTCCAACCAGCTCCCTGCAATGTTCAGATGCTGAGCCTGCTGGCCTGAATCAGGTGTCTCCTTCCTAACTCATTTGATGATAGGGCATTTCAATTTTAAGTTGTAGATCGTCAGTACATTTGACTATCCCTGGACTAGAAAAACATCAGAGGCAATGACTTACTGTTTATTGATTTAATCAGACAGTTTTACACAAATTATAGTCCATAAAATTCCAAATTTCTTATAGTCACCCACAAGCACATTTTCATTGTAACTTAAAATGGAAACTACCCATCATTCCTATATCTGGAAAAGCAGAGATGGAGCAGTGTGAGCAACAATGCATGGGGGTGGGGAGGGGATGGTTCAGAGAACAGCTGTACTGTGCATGTGAGTGAGGAGAAGAGAGGACAAGAAAGGAGGTTGGGGACAGGTCAGGAACACCTTGAATAACATGAGGAGTTTGAAATTTGAAGGCATTGGTAAACCACTGAAAGATTTTGAGCAAGAAAATGGCATGGTCAGAGCTTTGCTTCCGGAAGATAACTCTGGGAAGAAGGAGGGAGTGGATTGGCTTGGTAGCAGATAGAGCAACTAGGGACAGAAGAATACTTAGCAGTCTATTGCAGTCATCTGGACAAGAGGTGATAAAGCTTGTGCTTGGGTTCTGGAAAATAGAGAACAAATATGAGGCATATTGTAGTGAAAAATCTATAGAGCTTATTGACTGGCCAGGGAAGGCAAAGAGAGAGGGAAGGATGACTCAGATTTTAAGCCTGGGGAAAGTGACTGAGTTATCTAATTTAACAAGCAGGATGTGGAGCATACCTGGCATCACCAGGTTTTTCCCATTTAATTTTAATGAGCATATATGTGTATATATAGCTCCATGTACATATATAGTATGAAATAAATCAATAACCCAACACACACATTCTCTCTCTTCCAACTCAATATTCATTAATTTTAACTATATGTAATTACAGTGAAATGAGAGTACGGAGGCTTTCTAACTTCACCTGAGAAATTACAGTTTTCATACTGACATTATAGGGATTGTATTTTAGGATTTTGAAACTATTGTTAGTCCTACTGATAATGGTAGCTGCAGTTACTGAATACTCATGTGCCAGTGCTTCTCACACATCGCCTCATTTGTCCTCAAAAGAGACTGTGAGATGGACACTGTTAAGGGTCTCCCCAAACCATTCCCAATTCCATCTTCCCTTGCTTCCCGCAGTAAAGGCTCTCCTCCTTTGCCACACAGCCCAGGTCTGCACACGGAGAACGTAAAGGATACCTGCTTGGAATGTTCTAGATAAGACAATGGCCTCCTGATAGCAGGATGAGAGGAGACTGAGCTGGCAC
Source organism: Redunca redunca (assembly GCA_006410935.1). Lineage (NCBI taxonomy): Eukaryota > Metazoa > Chordata > Mammalia > Artiodactyla > Bovidae > Redunca > Redunca redunca. The sequence continues at coordinate 250,005 of SJYQ01002958.1, forward strand.
TTCCTCATATTCTGGGCTTGAACATGCAAATATGCGAAAACTGGGACAGCCATTTGTGACCATAGGTGACACACATATAGATGAAAAGCCAATGGCTCAGGATGTCAGAATATAAACTGTGTGACTTCAGTGACATTGTTGAGCCACCAAACAAGCCTTGGAACCACTATGTCTAGGCTTCTTGATAAGCAAGACAATGAATATCTGCTATGTTCAAACCACCACTGGTTGTTTTTCTGTTATTTACCAAAAAAAAAAAAATGCATCCAGATATTCACTTGCTTGCCTGAGCCCAAGCCAGAAAATGGTGGACCTGTGAGTAAAACCCAGGTCTTTCTGACTCCAAAATGATACTATTAGCTCTCACACATCCTCCCTTCCAATACCCATACACAGAACAATGTGAAGGGCTTATTTTAGAGTGTGATAGACGCATCTGCTGTCTTTTTCATGGTCTCCATTGCTCACTTCTTCCTCCACTATTTTGAATGCCTCAAAAGTGTCAGATACTGAGTGAAATCCTAGGAGATAGTAAGATGATTATGACTGAGTCCCTGTCCTCAAATTGTTCATGGTATAGAAGAGAGGTTGGCAAGCTATGGCCCATGGGCCCAGTTGGTTCACTCGTTTTTGTACAACCTGCCAGCTAACAGCAATTGTTATATTGTCAAATGGTTGAAAGAAAATCAAAACAATAACATTTCATGACCCATAAAAATTATAAGAAATTCAAATTCCAGTTTAGTGTTCATAAATCCAATTATATTAAAACACAGCCATGCCCATTTGTTTAGGTATTATCTATGGCTCCAACTGCAGAGTTGAACAGAGATCATATGGCTTGCTAAACCTGAAATATTTGCTACCTGGCCCTTTTACAGAAAAAGTTTGCTGACTCTTGGTCTGGAGGGGTGGCAGCATCTAGAGAAGAATTAGGCAAATGACTAACTCATTCGAGAGAAGGGATGTATACTGAGATACTTTGAAAAGTTTTCCCAAACAGGAGAGTCCAAAGCTGTGAGTCTTATCGAGAGACTTTTCCCCTTAAAGATAGATTCTAAAGAAGTTGGAAGTGGGGGTGGACTGCAATGTCTGTCAGGTTGATCAACTTTGTCTAATGAGTATCTGTTGTTACTTGTTGTTCCTTAGACACAGGACCATGTGCTTCAGTAGGTTTGAACTCCACCCAAACGGAGAGAACAGATCATGAATTCTTTTAATGCACACTATAAAATTACCTTGAAAACAATTGATTGACCTTTTTGCCTGAAACTCTTATGCTGGAGATTTTTGTGAGCACATGAACCATCCCTCTCAAATCCTAGTTCCTGTCAAGCAGGACCTGCTGTCCTCAGGGACACTGCATACCTTGTACACATCACTGCGTTGGTGGAAAAGACCTTTCTATGAACCTAACTCTAAAAATCAATAGAATGCTGAATTCTCTCTCTTTTTTCCTAAAGGAAAGTGCCAGAAAGCCTCTTGCAGTAATAATGGTTCTTGTTGTCTGCATATAATCACACAACTGATTGCTTTTTTGTCCATTTTGATTCTGACTCTTAAAATAGCCATGACCTAAATAATTTGATCTTAATGAAAAAAATGATGAAGCTGAGTAAAACTACACTTCTGATGTACTAACAAAAGAGACTCTTGAGCTCAATAAACTCACTCTCTTTTTGTCTTTATTTTACAGATTAGGACACTTAACTTAGCCAGAAAGACAGCTAGTCAATGGCAGATCATGTATGCTTTCCAGTTATGATGAAAACAAAGACCAAGACTACCTGGCACCTTTGTCAATCACACACATGGTTTTGGGATGAGGTGAGTTTATAATTTGTTATCCAAACTGAAATCCTTTGGCTCAACAGGCACAAAGCAAAACTGTTCATCAAGACCAGTGGTCACCCTATATAGGTAGGTAAGGCAGGTGCAGTAGGTCATGTAAGCCTTTGGACTCATTCTTTTTTAATATTTATTTTATATTGGAGTGTAGTTGATTCAAAATGTTGTATTAGTTTCAGGTGTACAACAAAATGATTCAGTATATATATATATACATATATACACGTGTCTACTCTTTTTCAAATTCTTTTCTCATTTAGATTATTACAGAATATTGAGTAGAGTTTCCTGCGCTATACAGTAGTGTGTTTATATTAATCCCAAACTCCTTATTTATCCCTCCCCTCCACCTTTCCACTTTGTTTTTTTTTTTTTTTTTTACTTTACAATACTGTATTGGTTTTGCCCTACATTGACATGACACCTTTCCACTTTGGTAACCGTAAGTTTATTTTCAAAGTGTGTAAATCTTTTTCTGTTTTGTAAATAAGTTCATTTGTATCATTTTTTATTAGACTTGACATATAAGTGATATCTTATGTCTGACTTAACTTCACTTAATATGGTAACTTCTACTTATAGATCCATCCATGTTGCTGCAAATGGCATTATTTTATTCTTTTATGACTGAGTAATACTCCATTGTATATGTGTACCACATATTCTTTATCCATTCCTCTGTCAACAGACATTTAGTTTGCTTCCATATCTTGGTTATTGTAAAGATTGCTACTGTGAACTTTGAGGTACATGTATGTTTTCAAATTATGGTTTTCTCCAGACATATGCCCAAGAGTGGGATTGTTGGATCATATTTTCAACTCTATTTTTAGTTTTTTAAGGAACCTCCTTACTGTTCTCTATAGTGGTTGTAGTTGTACCAATTTACATTCCCACCAACAGTGTAGAGGGGTTCCCTTTTCTCTGCACCTTCTCCAGCATTTATTGTTTGCAGACTCATTCTGGTAATCAGGTGTGTCTCTAAAATGTACTTCTATTTCCTGACTTGTACCTCTAGTCCTTTCGATCTTGTAACCTTTGTACTTGATGAGGCCAGGTCCTCGGAACAGTTTTGAGATCCAGTCCTGGTTACTCCCACTGATTGCTGGTTTCACTGCTGCTCTGATTGCCCAGAGCTTGGGCAATGGAGAAATCAGGAGCTGGATCAAAGAGGAGAACATGGATGTGACAGGTGCGCCTACACACAGCAATTCTCACTTTCCAAGGTCCAGGTTCCTGTCTTTAGGTCCAGGGAAAATGTTTTCAAAGAGGACTGGTGGCTGGTTCTAGACAAGCCAGCATAATATATTCAGGCAGAGGATGACAGAGTAGATTTTTTTCCTAGACACTGAGTGTGTGTTTTGTTGGGGTTTGTTTTTAGAAAAGTGTAGCAGTTAATCAATGTTTATTGATTATCACTGTTGGCCTCATCTATGAGCTATGTAGGAAAACTAAGAAATATGACAAGGGAAGGAAAGAAAATACAATCATTCCATTATTGCTTGTGGTAAAGCTGGAGAAGGAAATGGCAACCCGCTCCAGTATTCTTGCCTGGAGAATCCCACAGACAGAGGAGCCTGGTGGGCTACAGTCCACGGTGGCAAAGAGTTGGACACAACTGAGCAACTTCACTTCAAAGAACTAACTAAGGGGATAGAGAGCTAAGGGCATTAAAATGGTGTTATACTCATGGTGTTGGAGAAGACTCTTGAGAGTCCCTTGGACTGCAAGGAGATCCAACCAGTCAATCCTAAAGGAAATCAGTCCTGAATATTCTTTGGAAGGACTGATGCTGAAGCTAAAACTCCAATACTTTGGCCACCTGATGCGAAGAACTGACTAACTGGAGAAGACCCCGATGCTGGAAAAGATTGAAGGCAGGAGGAGAAGGGGACCACAGAGAATGAGATGGTTGCATGGCATCACCGACTCGATGGACATGAGTTTGAGCAAGCTCCGGGAGTTGGTGATGGACAGGGAAGCCTGGCGTGCTGCAGTCCATGGGGTTGCAAAGAGTCAGACCTGACTGAACAACTGAACTGATACTTGTAAAGGTGGCTGTTAGAACAAAAATACAAATCTTTCTAAAGATCAGAGTTCAGTTCAGTTGCTCAGTCATGTCTGACTCTTTGTGACTCCATGAATCACAGTACGCCAGGCCTCCCTGTCCATCACCAACTCCCTGTTTCCACTGTTTCCCCATCTATTTGCCATGAAGTGATGGGACCAGATGCCATAATCTTAGTTTTCTGATTGTTGAGCTTTCAGCCAACTTTTTCACTCTCCTTTTTCACTTTCATCAAGAGGCTTTTTAGTTCCTTTTCACTTTCTGCCATAAGGGTGGTGTCATCTGCATATCTGAGGTGATTGATATTTCTCCCGGCAATCTTGATTCCAGCGTGTGCTTCTTCCAGCTCAGCGTTTCTCATGATGTACTCTGTATATAAGTTAAATAAGCAGGGTGACGATATACAGCCTTGACGTACTCCTTTTCCTATTTGGAACCAGTCTGTTGTTCCATGTCCAGTTCAAACTGTTGCTTCCTGACCTGCATATAGGTTTCTCAAGAGGCAGGTCAGGTGGTCTGGTATTCCCATCTCTTTCAGAATTTTCCACAGTTTATTGTGATCCACACAGTCAAAGGCATTGGCATAGTCAATAAAGCAGAAATAGACGTTTTTCTGGAATTCTCTTGCTTTTTCCATGATCCAGTGGGTGTTGGCAATTTGACCTCTGGTTCCTCTGCCTTTTCTAAAACCAGCTTGAACATCTGGAAGTCACGGTTCACGTATTGCTGAAGCCTGGCTTGAAGAATTTTGAGCATTACTTTACTAGCGTGTGAGATGAATGCAATTGTGAGGTAGTTTGAGCGTTCTTTGGCATTGCCTTTCTTTAGGATTGGAATGAAAACTGACCTTTTCCAGTTCTGTGGCCACTGCTGAGTTTTCCAAATATCAGAGTAACAAGACACAAAATAACTATAGACTACATAATGAAATATTTTTAAAAACTATCGCTATTCAATCACAACATAGTAAAATTAATATGATAGAACAAAGACTAAGCATATTTGACCTGTTATTAGAGTAAATTTTATTGCAATAAAATGATTTTAAGAATGAATCACAAAGCAAACCCAACCCTATGTTATATGTAAGAAATACATCTAAAACAAAACCACAGAAAAACAAATATGCACCAGGGAAATATGGACACGAAGAAAGCAAAGGTAGTTATCTCAATATCAGATAAGATGGAGTTCAGAACAGATATATCCAACTGAATGCAGAGTTCCAGAGAATAGCAAGGAGAGATAAGAAGGCCTTCTTAAGTGAACAGTGCAAAGAAGTAGAGGAAAATGATAGAATGGGAAAGGCTAGAGATCTCTTCAAGATCTCTCCTTCATTGGAGATATCAAGGGAACATTTCATGCAAGCATGGGCATGATAAAGGACAGAAATGGTAAGAACATAACAGAAGCAGAAGAGATTACAAAGAAGCGGCAAGAATACACAGAACTATACCAAAAAACTATACTAATGACCTAGATAACCACAGTGGTGTAGTCACTCATCAGGAGCCTGACATCCTGGAGTCTGAAGTCAAGTGGGCCTTATGAAACATCGCACAAGACTAGTAGAGGTGATGAAATTCCAGCTGAGCTATTTCAAATCCTAAAAGATTATGCTATTACAGTGCTACACCCAATATGTCAGAAATCTGGAAAATTCAGCAGTGGCCACAGGACTGGAAAAGGTAGTTTTCATTTCAATCCCAAAGAAGGGCAATGCCAAAGAATGTTCAAACTACTGTACAATTGTGCTCATATCCCAGGCTAGTGATGTTATGCTCAAAATCCTTCAAGCTTGGCTTCAACAGTATGTGAACTGAGAACTTCCAGATATACAGGCTGGGTTTAGAAAAGGCAAAGGAACCAGAGATCAAATTGCCAACATTCATTGGATCTTAAAGAAAGCAAGGGAATTCCAGAAAAACATCTACTTTTGCTCCATTGACTATGCTTAAGCTTTTGACTGTGTGGATCACAACAAACTGTGGATAATTCTTAAAGAGATGGGAATACCAGACCACCTTATCTGTCTTCTGAGAAACCTGTCTGCAAGTCAAGAAGAAACCGTCAAAAGCAGACATGGAACAACTGACTCATTCAAAACTGGGAAAGGAGTATGACAAGGCTATATATTGTCACCCTGTTTATTTAACTTATATGCAGAATACATCATGTGAAATGCTGAGCTGGATGAATCACAAGCTGGAATCAAGGTTGCTGGGAGAAATATCAACAACCTCAGATACTCAGATGATACCACTCTAATGGCAGAAAGTGAAGAGGAACTAGAGTTTCTTGATGGGGATGAAAGAGGAGAGTGAAAAATCTGGCTTAAAACTCAACATTACAAAAACTAAAATCATGGCAACTGGTCCCATCACTTCATAGATGGGGAAAAGTGGAAGCAGTGGCATATTTTATTTTCTTGGGCTCCAAAATCACTGCAGATGGTGACTGCAGCCATTAAATTAAAAGACGTTTACTTCTTGGATGGAAAACTATGACAAACCTAGACAGCGTATTAAAAAGCAGAGACATCACTTTGCCGACAAATATCCATACAGTCAAAGCTATGGTTTTTTCAGTAGTCATGTACAGATGTGAGAGTTGGACCATGAAGAAGACTGAGCGCTGAAGAATTGATTCTTTCGAATTGTGGTGCTGGAGAAGATGCTTGAAAATCCCTTAGACAGCAAGGAGATCAAACCAGTCAATTCTAAAGGAGATCAACTCTGAATATTCATTGGAAGGACTGATGCTGAAGCCGAAGTTCCAATACTTTGGCCACTTGATGTGAAGAGCCGTCTCATTGAAAAAGATCCCGATTCCGGAAAGATTGAAGGCAAAAGGAGAAGAGGGCAGCAGAAGATGAGATGGTTAGATAACATCACTGACTCAAAGGACATGAATCTGAGCAAATTTCTGGAGATGGTGAAGGACAGGGAAGCCTGTGTGCTGCAGTCCACTGGGTTGAAAGAGTTGGACACAGCTTAGTGACTGAACAACGACAGGACAGTTAAGGTGACATTCAGTACAAAGATCATTAAATGAAAAAGAAAGATATATTGTAATCTAAGGAGTATAACTCAATAAAGACAATATTTTCTTCCAACTTTACTGAAATACAGTTGACAAATGACATTGTATAATTTTAAGGTATACAGCATGATAAAATATATTTATATATATATATATATATATATACACATATATATATCAGAGAAGGCAATGGCACCCCACTCCAGTACTCTTGCCTGGAAAATCCCATGGACAGAGGAGCCTGGTGGGCTGCAGTCCATGGGGTCGCAAAGAATAGGACACGACTAAATGACTTCACTGTCACTTTTCACTTTCATGCACCAGAGAAGGATATGGCAACCCACTCCAGTATTCTTGCCTGGAGAATCCCAGGGACAGTGGAGCCTGGTGGGCTGCTGTCTGTGGGGTCGCACAGAGTCAAACATGACTGAAGCGACTTAGCAGCAGCAGCAGCAACACATGTCACCTCACATAGTTACTTCTTTGCACTGAGAACTTTTAATATCTACTGTCTTAGCAAATTTCAAGTATACAATATAATATTTTAACTATAGTCACCGTGCTGTATATGAGAACTCCAGAACTTACTCATTTTATAGCAAAAAAATTTCTACTTTTGATCTTTCTATTTTCCCCACCCCCCAGTGCCTGGTAACAACCAATCTACTCTGATTTTATGAGTTTGACTAAGACAACATTTGTAAATATCAATACACCAAATAATATAGTTTCCACATTTATAAAGCAGAAGTTACAAGAGATGCAAGAAATAGGCAGACATATATAAGTAGAAGAGGAATATAATTCACTCTGTAAGAATAGATCAAGAAGACAAAAATAAATAAAGATAAGAATATTTAAGTAACTAATGAGATAGAGCTAATTAAACTGTGTAACCAAAGAATAAACATTTTGTTTTCCCCAAAAGCTGTGACAGTTTTCATAGAAACCAATTGTACATTGACCCATAAATAAATCTTTAATAAATTCTCAAAGTTAGATGCAGTTTGGATAACATTTTGTAACTATTAAATTATATATCATACAATTCACTAAACACTGATAACAAAATAGAAAGGAGAAAGTTCCTTCCATGTGGAAATTTTTTAAAGGCTCTCTTAAACTCTCAAAGAGGGAAATAAAACAGAATTGGAAGACTGTCTTAGGCAACAACAATAATGAAAGTACTCTTTATGCAGATTTGTGGACATAGTCTGTTATGGGTTGAATGGTGTCCCACTCTCTAATCATATGTGGAAGTTCTAACTCTCAGTACCTAGAATGTCACCTTTTAGGGAGATGGGGTCTTTACAGAGGTAATCAAGTTAAAACGAGGTCATTAGGGTGGACCCAAAATCAATATGACTAGTGTCCTCATGAAAAGGGTGAACTTGTTCACAAAGACACACATAGGGAGAGCACTATGAGAAGACAAAGGCAGAGACTGGGGTGATGCTTCTACAAGCCGAGAATACCAAAGACTGCCAACAAACCGCCAGAAGCCAGGGGAGAGGCATAGAACTCCTCTGTTCTATAGCTTTAGAAGAAACTAACCCTACCAACAACTTGATCTTTGATGTCTTGCTTGCAGAACTGTGAGGCAATGTATTTCTATTGTCTAAGCCACCCAGCATACAGTATTTTTTAACGGCAGCCCTAGGAAACGAATACACAGCTAAATCAATGTAGACAGGAAAATCATAATCAAATAAAAAAAGAGAGAATAAAAAACAAATTTAAGCTTTGTGGTCAAAAAGTTATAAAAACCATACAAAAATAAATTGAAAGCTATCAGAAATAGTAGTAATGATAAAAATAGAAATTAATGAATTAGAAAACAGTATTAATAAATTAATCCCAAATCTAGTTCTTTTTAAAATCTTTATTTATTTTTGACCGCTCTGGGTCTCTGTGTGGGCTTTCTCTAGTGGCTAGCGGGAGCTTCTCTGCAGTTGGCAGTGTGCACGCTTCTCGTCACAATGGCTTCTCTTATTGTGGAGCACGGGTTCCAGGTGCAGCGGCTTCAGCAGTTGTGGTGCATGGGGCTATGTGCCCCATGGCATGTGGAATCTTCCCAGACCAGGAATCAAACCTGTGTCCCCTGAATTGACAGGTGGATTCTTAATTACTGAACCCCCAGGGACATCCGCAAGTCTAGTTCTTTGAAAAAATAATATAGCTAAATCATTAGAAAACATAATCAGGAAAGAAGGATCAATATACAAACACCAAGGGAAAACTGAAAGGGATAGAAAAACTTACAAATAAAATATAAGTTCTCAAAAAAAGGTCAATTTTTCCTAATTTAATTTATACATTTAATGTGATCAATCTTAATAATAAGATATTTGGAGTTTTGTTTTTAATCAAAGAAGCTTATTCCAAAATTCACTTGAAAAAATAAATGACCTAGAATAATAAGAAAAATATTCGTAAGTAAGAGAAATGACTAGCCTTACCACTTATAAAAACATGCAAAGCCTAAATAATACTATCTGACCATAAAAGAAGCGAAATCTTGCCATTTACGACAGCATGGATGGACCTTGAGGGTATTACGGTAAGTGGAATGAGTCAGATGGAAAAAGAGAAATACCATATGACTTCAATCATATGTAGAATATTAAAAAAACTAAATGGACAAGCACAAGAAAGCGACAACAAAAACACAGATACAAAGAACAGAGTAGGGTTAACAGAACGGAAATGGGGGTGGGAGGAGGGCAAAATGGGGAAAGGGCATCAACTGTGCAGTGATGGAAACTAAACTTTTGGTGGTAAGTACATTGCAGTATTTACGGAAGTCTAAATATAACGTTATATAATGTTATAAACCAATGTAACCTCAGTTTTAAAAAAAAATCAAGTGCTGGTAAGGATATGTAGTAACTGGAACTCACATTTCTGATCTGGGTACAAATTAGAACAATCACTTTGGGGCATATTTGCCAATATTTGATAAAGCTAAGCCCTCACTACTCTATAACCCAGTGTTCCTCTCCCAGTTACGTCTTCAACAAAAATGTATATACATGTGAACCATTATTTGTATTAGCACAAGTCTATCAACAATAGAATGGATAAAGGTATTTTCACATAATGGAATACTATACAGCAATGAAAACAAATATGCTACTGCTATACAAAATGTGTTGGATGAATTCCACTAATGTAATATTGAAAGACGCCAGACCCCAAAGCGTATATACTGTATGATTCTGTTTATCAAAGTTCAAACAGTTAAATTTAGTAATAATATTAGCATTCAGAGTAATGGTAACTTTGGGGAAGAGTTGATGGTAGTTAAGTGGGAAGGAATATTGGGGGAGCCTTCTGAGGGGTTGATAATAATTGTTGATCTGGGTGCTGATGGTAAGTATGTTCACTTTGGAAAAATTAATCAAGTACTTTCTATATGATACACTGTATTTCAGTGAAAATTTATTAAGTCAAAACAAAAGAATGAAGGCTTAAGCATTCCTTCCTTTTTCCTATTGAATCTCATGGGATTAGTTACATCAGGGAGGTGAAAAGGCAATATATTTTAGTTTGAATTGCATACTTATAGACTTCCCAGATGGCTCAGTGGGTAAAGAACCTGCCTGCAATGCAGGAGCATGCCAGAGATATGGGTTCAGTTCCTGGGTTGGGAAGATCCCCTGGAGGAGGGCACGGCAACATACTCCAGTATTCTTGCTTGGAGAATGCCATGGACAGAGGAGCCCGGCGGGCTACAGTCCACAGGTCCCAAAGAGTCAGACACGACTGAAGCAACTGAGCACAGCAGACACACACTTATAACATGAATTTAAGTTACTTAGGTGGAGAAGGAAATGGCAACCCACTCCAGTATTCTTGTCTGGAGAATCCCATAGACAGAGGAGCCTTGCAGGCCATGGTCCTCAGGGTCGCAGAGAGTTGAACACAACTGAAGCGACTATGTAAGCAAGCAAGCAAGATTACTTAGGTGCCTAATTATTTTGTGTATCAACAATACATAATGTATAATCAATAACATTTGTGGAACAACTGCAATTTTCTATTCATTTTCTTATTTAATTCTAACACCAAAATACATAGTGTAGCAGGGAGGTCAGATATTGTCTCAGTTTTACAGATGAGAAAATTAAGTTACAAAAAGATTGAGAGATGTGCCCAAAGTTACCCAATCAGAATTTGTATGTAATTAAAAAATATAAAGGCAACTAGCTGTAGCTGTGTAATATACCACATGCATTTTTATCTTCCTTCACCGTTCAGAAATCCCAGGCAGCAGGAATTTAAGAGCCGAGATATTTGAGTGCAGCTCTTCCCTGTTCCTTACCCAGCCAGATTGCACAGTATTTCCATGTTGCAGTCCATACCCACTAATAGACTCTGACTAGAACACGACATTTATCTCCTCATTTGTACCACACAAATGACGTTAAAATAATGGCACTTTGTTGGCACAGAGGAAAGCCAGTTCCAAAGTGTCCCACTTTTTCTCTTCTATTGAGTGTTCAGAGTTGATGCGAAATAACAAATGTTCTGGCCCAATTTGAGAACATAGCCTGGTTGTGTTGTAAAGATCAGGGCTTACCCTTCCAACAAGTGGTTAGGCACGGAGCCTCCCATCCTGCCTGGACCCTCGGAGTCCCAGCTCCCGGAAAAAAGTCCTGGAGTGATCATCTATGAAGATGAAGCAAAAAGGAGACTGAGCTGGTGACTGAGTGCAAGTTCCTGCTGAGACCCCAAGGGACACAGTGGCAAAGAGGCTGGACCAGAAGTTGGAAGACCTGGTTGAAGTCTTCGTTTTAATACCCACTAACTGTGGGAACCTGAACAAATCACAAACCACATCATCACGCAGTGTCATGTAAAGAGCCCTGGACTCAGAGTCAGACAAATTTGAATTCCAGTTGGGCATCTTAGCAGCTGTGTAACCTTGGCTCAATGTATGACCATTTCTGATCTCATTTTCCTCACCTGTAAACCAAAGGGACTGTGTGGATACTCTTAAGGAGCCATTTCCTGCTAGTTCATATTAGATTTCTGAAGATCCACATCCCCATCTGGGAAGTGGGGGTGACTGATTTCTGCCAGTTTATTAGGTTGTTGAGAGAGACAACGGGAGCAGGTAGCAGTAGGCACCTGGGAGGTTTTCTTAGTATTAAGTTGAGAGCTGCTCCCTAGATTCTTAGCAGCATAACCATTAACCTCACTTTCTTTTATGGTCCCTTTGATAGGCTGCATTTTCTTGAAACCATTAGCTTACATTACCTGCCTTTTAAAGATTTGTTCATCCCTCAGTGAAAAGGCAATTCAGTCATCACTTGGAACCAACAGAACAGCACTCCACTGGCTACCAGGGGGAGGGAGAAGTCGTTTTGTGTTCTAATTTCACCCACTATCTTTTCTTCCACTGCTCCACCAATCTCAGGCCTAAGCAGCAGGGGAGTAGCCCTGCTCCACAACACCCAGACACTGAGGTTTTCTGCAGGAGAATCAAGCTATGCCCCCCTCCCAGTGGGGAGGGGCCAGAACATTCAGGACAGCGGGAAGAAGGAACGCTGTCCTCAGAGGTCTCCCTCTCTTGGGTTCACGTGACTTCAGGCATTTTCATGCCCCTGTGGTCACTCTGGGTGGTGGGGGTCTCTGCCCCATGGCGACGAACAGGAGCAAAGCAAGAACCTCCCTTTGAACTTGAGGGAACCTTTAGATTGGCTGTCTGTAACTCGGGCTGGGGTGGGGAGATGGGGGCGGAGGGAGGGTTAAAGGAGGCACAGCGCCCCCAGGGGCTAGCATGTTAGTTGCAGAAGCGGTCAGAGGGAGCCCCAGGAGGGCAGAGGTTGCAGGTTTGGAGAGACTAGGCTATGAGGTCCATGCTCCAAGCTTGGAGAGTGTCCCATTGGAGTCCTCAGGCTGTATTGAATCAAACAGTGTACCCCCAAAACTTCATGTCCACCTGGATCCTCAGAATGTGAACCTTATTAGGAAATAGAGTCTTCAGTTCAGTTCAGTTCAGTCGCTCAGTCGTGTCCGACTCTTTGCGACCCCATTAATTGCAGCACGCCAGGCCTCCCTGTCCATCACCATCTCCCGGAGTTCACTCAGAATCACGTCCATCGAGTCAGTAATGCCACCCAGCCGTCTCATTCTCCTTCATCCCCTTCTCCTCCTGCCCCCAATCCCTCCCAGCATCAGAGTCTTTTCCAATGAGTTAACTCTTCGCATGAGGTGGCCAAAGTACTGGAGTTTCAGCTTTAGCATCATTCCTTCCAAAGAAATCCCAGGGCTGATCTCCTTCAGAATAGACTGGTTGGATCTCCTTGCAGTCCAAGGGACTCTCAAGAGTCTTCTCCAACACCACAGTTCAAACGCATCAATTCTTCGGCGCTCAGCCTTCTTCACAGTCCAACTCTCACATCCATACATGGCTACTGGAAAAACTATAACCTTGACTAGATGGACCTTAGTTGGCAAAGTAATATCTCTGCTTTTGAATTTAGCAGATGTAATTAATTAGGATAAGGTCATACTGGGTTAGAGTGAACCCTAATCCCATGACTGCTGTACTGTTAACAAGAGGGAAATTTGGACAGAGAAACACAGGGACGCAGAGGAAAAGGCCATGTGAAGGAGGAGGTAGGGATTGAACTGTTACAGCTGCAAGTATTTCCAAGGCTTGCTGGCAACCACCAGAAGCTGGGAGAACTGCAAGAAGAATTATTCCCTGAATCCTTCAAAGGGAACATGGCCCTGCCAACACCTTGATTTTAGACTTTTAGCCTCTGTAAATGTGAAAGAATAAATTTCTGTTGTTTAAAGCCACCAGTTTGTGGGGCTTTGTTACAGCAGTCTTGGGAAACTAATATAGGGTCCAAGCTTTGATTCTTCTTATGGTCCTGCCTATAGCTTAGACCATGCTTCTCCCACCCTGTACTGAATTCTGTGATTCATTCCACCAGCAACTCAGACAGACGTAAATTTAAAGAATCCCTCTTGAAGGGGACATATGTACACCTATGGCTGATTCATGTTGATGTTTGAGAGAAAACAACAAAATTCTGTAAAGCAGTTGTCCCTCAACTGGAAAATAAATAAATAAAGAGTCCCTTTTCCAGAACAGAAAGGCACCCAGCCAGATGTGAACCAGCCAACACCGCATCATGGCTCTGAACCTACATGAAAAGAGGGACTGTCTTGTCTCCAATCTGCTGCCTATTTTGCACTCATCCTTGCAGGTCCAGGTAGAATCTCAGGGTTCATATCGACCTTAAAGATCCCTGGTCCTCACTGAATGTGTTTAGGGGGAACTGACTCAAACCATCCACCCTGGCCAGGCACCATAGTAACCACTTTCACGAGTTATTTTATGACATGAAGTCCTGGTAAGGCACAGGGAAATAACAAGCCACCATCAAGAAAAGGTCAAAAGGAGATCCCATGTGTCCTACCAACCTCCCAGAATCCTCCTCACTGGAATCCATTTTGGGCTGAGCAAAGCATGTGCCACCAGGAAGGACCTGGAGTCAGAGTGATTGGCCAGAGACAACCCAGAAATTAATTCCATCACCATAAAACTTGAGGCTGTGAGCCCCATGGCAGAGCAGTCCTCCTGGGTTCCCCTTACCCTCTTGCTCTCTGCCTGGGCACCCCTTACCAATAACATCTCCTGCTTTGTCAGCTCGTTTGTCTCCTTGGATAATTCATTTCCGAGTGTTAGACAAGAGCTCACTCTTCAGCCCTGGAAGGGGTTCCCCTTCCTGCAACAAATGCATGACTCCTCTGGGCAATATCCCCAGCAAGAGGTCGCCTCACCTTCTGCCTGGGTCCTCCTGGAATCTTCATAAAGTCTTACTGCTCCTTACTTCTTCCACTCCACAAATATCACTGATGACCTCTGTGCCCAGCTCTATACAGCAAGCAGATTCAGTCCCTGCACCTATGAAGCTCACATTCCAGGGTAGATTTGAGCCTGGAAAACCCTTCCTTTGTTGGGCCCCAATCCACCACCAAAGCAAGTCTGTTCTTGGTCTAGCTGGGTGGGAGTTGAGGCAGTGAACCTGCGCCCCTCTCTTAAGGCCAGAGCACAGCCTACTGTTGCATCTTGACTGAAGCAGGCATCAGGAAACACAAAGTGTTGCAATGGCATCTTTCTCCCTCTGGTCAGCTTGGATTGCTGTAATAGTCCCCAAATCCATTTCACAAAGCAATCGGTATTTAAAACACTGTAACCTCAAGAGAGGGGCAACTTCCGTGCTTTATTAATCTCCAAATCAATTAAGTCTCTGAGGTGTGTACTGGGACACACCTTATGACATCATTTCCAGGTGTATTAGCACAGCTATATTTGACAAAAAGCAATTTAGGTACATAAATTATATAATGTGGCATACTAATTAAAATGATGGTTCTAATACACTATATTTTATTGTATATGAAAATCTTCTGTAGGTTAATCAAATTAACTGAACAATCTGATGACATTTCATGGATGTTTAGAGCTGGCACCCTTAATAATTAACTAGTATTCCCATTTTATAACAGAGGAAATTAAAGTAGAAAGAGCTAAACTAACTTGTTATAGAAATAAAGATTGATAAAAGACTCAAACTCAAATCTCTGGGCAACTTCCAAGCAGCCTGGTGAGACTGATTCCCATTTTACAAATGATGCTCTTAAGAAGTGAAGGCTTAGCTGGTTAGCCAGGGTCACGTCGCTGGTGTTACTATGTGTGTGAAGTGGACTATTCTTTTAGTATGAGGTGTACACCTTGATAGAACTTCCCAGGTAGTGCTAATGGTTAAGAACCCACCTGCCAGTGCAGGAGACCATAAGAGACTAGAGTTTGATCCCTGGATTGGGAATATCCCCTGGAGGAGGGCATGGCAACCCACTCCTGGGTTCTTGCCTAGAGAATCCCATGGACAGAGGAGCCTGGCAGACCACAGTCCATAAGGTTGCAAAGAGCTGAACATGGCTAAAGCAACTTAGCATGCAAGCAAGCATGTACACCTTGACAGCTGAAGAGAGATAGAGACCATGTAACATGTGTTTCTTTTCTACTTTAAAATTTTATGGTGGGGGACCTCCCTGGTGATTCAATGTTTAGACTCCATGCTCTCAATACAGGGGTCACAGGCTCAATCCCTGGTCGGGGAACTAAGATCCCACATGCAGCACGGCATAGCCAAAAAAAAAAAAAATCTGTGGCGAGAGTCGGTCTTGTATTGATGAATAATGGCATAAAAGACCTTAATGGAGAGGGAACCAAAGCTGGCTCTGAGAAGCCATCTTCCCACTGCCTGGGGTGGTCAAGATGAATCTTCACCTGCTTCACCTGCTGTCAATAAGATGGGTCAGGGACAATGCTTAGATGTTTCCAACTCTTTGCAATGCCTGGACTATAGCTCACCAGGCTCCTCTGTCCATGGGATTCTCCAAGCAAGAATACTGGAGTGGGTAGCCATTCCCTTCTCCAGGTGGGATACTGCAAGGCCATGTACTTATTTCTCTGCTCAGGGAAACTCTCAGGGTTAACAAGGACCCCTAAGTAGGAGACTGTAGGGCATCCATGCCAAGCAGGAAACTGGTTCAAGGAAGCCAGCCCCATGAAGGAGACCCCAGAGCATCAGGAGGAGTCTAGTCTGTGTCACGCTCCTGGTCTACATGCCACTTTTCAGGGCTTTGTCCCTAGACCTCTGCTCCACGGACATATGGTGGCACCATCTCCTGGTGCCTGGTTTGGTGCCCTCAAGTCTAATCCAGGCTCGTGATCATACAGGGTTGTCAAAGCAGCCAAGAAGGCCTGAACTGGAGCTGGGCTATTGTTGATGGTGTCATGTCAGCACTTGTAAAATAGTTCTTATCTTTCCTTTGTTCTCACTTTGCAGAATGGTTGATTGTGTCAAAGGAGCTAATTTTAAACAGTTAAGAAGCAAGCATGTGAAAAGGACTGTAGTCTTTTGTTTATTTTATCATTATCCTGGCTATTCAGAAATAACACCGCGTGCTAAGTGGGTGATAAAAATGCTTACAAGATATAATCTCAGTAAACTGGAAGCCAACTAACTAGAATTAACCAGTTAAACAGAATCTTTTAAGCAGGTGGAGAGATGGGAAAATGTATTTATGTAGTCAGTTTTTCTTCACATTCTGGAGGAGTTAGCTTCACCTCTCATAAGCCTCCATTATTTCCAGGAGTAGATGGGACCAATGGTGTTCCAACAATGGTCCACACCACCCACATCCCCCATCATCAGACCAAGATTCCTTCACAATCCTTTAGCTCTACCAAGTGAGAAAGAAAATGGATCCTGACAGCAAAGCTTGGGAAGTAGAGGCACTCAGGTCATCCCATCCTACAGTGCGCTTTTGTCCATAATCGTTCCTTCATTGTATGCCTTGGCAGCGGCAGCGGCAGGGCTTCTCCATGGCTGTAGTATACTTCCATGCCCCATTGATGTGGGGCTTGATCATACGACTTGCTCTGACCAATGAGTTGTGGGAGGAGGTACTGTACAAGTTCCAAGCTGAGACTTAAAGAGGTTTAGTGAGTTTCTCCAGCCCTCTTGGAGCTTGTGTTCTGCATTGTGAGAAGAACATGCCCCAGCCCTGATGGAAGACACACAGAGGAGATCTGAAACATCCCGAAGCATGAGTCCAATCTCATTTATTGAATGCTTCTAAACCCAGCTGAGAATGGCCATCTACAGTTGACCCATGATTAGGAAATGACTGCTTATTTGTTGTAAGGCACTATAATTTTGGGATTGTTTGTTGCATGGCATTATTACAATAAATCCTGACTCATACCTTCTGAGATGACAGAAAATTTTGTTAATCACTCCAACCTGTTCTCCAGCTCTTTTGATTCCTGAGGTTACTCTAAGCTATCTAGGGCTTCTGTCTCCTCCTTCTGTGGCTTTACTTTATTTGTTCACCTCAAACAACCTTTCCTGGGTAGAACAGTTTTGAAGAGCAGACTCTGTGCCTATACCCAGGAAAGGGAAAGTGAAAGGTGCTCAGTCACGTCCAACTCTTTGCAACCCCATGGACTATACAGTCCATGGAATTCTCCAGGCCAGAATACTGTAGTGGGTAGCCTTTCCCTTCTCTAGGGTATCTTCCCAACCTAGGAATCGAACCGCATTGCAGGCAGATTCTTTACCAGCTGAGCTATCAGCCTTAGTCAGAATCCACCCCTGTTTATCCCATGATGGGAGTTCTCAAGTCAAGAGAGCTGATAGGACTTTTTCAGATAGAAGGTCAGACTGCAGGTATATCAGGACCTTATGGCTTCAAATGAGAAATAGATCAGTGTGGTTCAACAGAGAAAGGCGACAGAAAATCATATATAACTGCAATATCACTTTTCATTGGAAGAATGACTCATCAAATGCGTTGAGACTTGGTGAATCAGAAATAACTTTTTTTGTCGGTAAGGCCATCAGCTATTGGTTTACCCCAGGACTGGTGGTGCAGAAAAAATGTAATGGGATAGCCTGAAGGCATCAGACCCCTGGAGTAGAGTCACCTTGGAATTCTCTGGCCTCAAGGGCATCTGAGTCATAAATTCTGGGCATCTCAGGTGTGGAAGAGGCTTAAAGATCATCTGCCAGCTCCCTGTTCTAATGCTTGCAGCCCCTAAAAGTATCTCAGAAGTAGGTGTCCAACGGAGTGGGAACCAATGACCCTTTTCAAGGCCTTATATATCCTCTTTGGATAACTCTGTGCAATAGACTAAATGCCTGTGTTTTCTCTCCCCTCACCAAATTTATATTGAAACCCGAATCTCCAATGTGATGGTATTTGGAAATGGGCCTTGGAGGGGAAACTAGGTTTAGACGAGGTCATGAGAGGGGGGCTTTCATAATGGGATTAGTACCCCTATGAAGAGACAGGAGAGAGCTGGTTTCCTGCCCTGTGGGGACGCAGCGGGCAGATGGCCATCTGCAATCCAGACGCCAGACCTGTCAACACCTTGATATTGGACTTCTCAGCCTCCAGAACTATGAGAAATAAATGTTTTTGTTTAAACCACCCAGTAGATGGCAATTAATTATAGCAGCCCAAACGGACTAAGGCTCAGTCAGGTTATTAGTAGCTTCCTCTTTCATCAAGCTAATCTCTTTCTTTCTCCTTCCTTTTCTTTCTTACTTTCACTCTCTCTCAGCTCTTCAAAATATTTTAAATGTTTATCAGAGGAGCTGGCAACCTT
Organism: Redunca redunca; assembly: GCA_006410935.1. Lineage (NCBI taxonomy): Eukaryota > Metazoa > Chordata > Mammalia > Artiodactyla > Bovidae > Redunca > Redunca redunca. Next base: position 269,168 of record SJYQ01002958.1, read on the forward strand.
TTTCTGTAAAGGACCTAATAATAAATAGTTTAGGCTTTGTGGGCCTTATGGTCTGTCATTACTACTCAGCTCTTCCACTGGGGCAAGGGAAAGCACCCATCAACAATACATAAATGAATGGGTGTAGATGTGTTCCAAGAACACTTTATTTATGGATACAGAAATTTGTATTTTATCTGATTTTTACTTTGCACAAAATATTATTCTTTTGATTTTGCCCCAACTATATAAAAGCGTAAAAATCATTTTTACTTCGTGGGCTGTGCAAAAACAGATGGGGACTGATTTGGCCTATAGTTTGTAGCTTGCCTACCCCTGGCAAAGTGTCTACCTCTTCTTCAAGACACTGTTTCAATTATGAGTCATTTCTAGACCATCCTGGATACTCAACCAACAAGTATGGAGCACCTGCTAGGAGTCAGGGAGCGAGTTTACATAAATTGCAGGGATATGAATCTGAAAATGACATGAAGGAGGCTGGGGTCAGCAGTAGTAATAATAGCTAATGCTTACCGAGTGCTTACCATGTGCTCAGTGCTCTAAATGCACTTTCTGTTTTTGTATAATTTTATTTGTTTTTGACTGTGCTGGGGCTCTGTGGCATGGGCTTTTCTCTAGTTGCAGTGAGCAGGGACTACTCCCCAGCTGGGGTGCAGAGGCTTCTCACTGCAATGGGCTCTCTTATTGTGGAGCGTGGGTTCTAGGGCATGCAGGCTTCAGTAGGTGTGGCTCCCAGGCTCTAGAGCACAAGCTCACTATTGTGGCACATGGGCTTAGGAGCTCCGTGGCACGTGGGATCTTCCGGGATCCGGGATCAAACTTGTGTCCCCTGCATTGGCAGGCGGATTCTTTATCACTGAGCCATCAGGGAAGCCCTAAATGCGCCTTCTAATTTAACCTTCACAGCAGTCCTTTGTGTCTCTTGCTGTTATCGTACAGAAGAGAAAGTCAAGGTCAGAAAGGTTCAGGTCTAAGAAATGGTACAGACTGAATTGGAACCCAGGCAATCCTAGTTCAGCATCTCCCTTGATGTGCCATTCCTGTACAGAAATTGAGATAGTCAACTACTTTTTGTACTTCCCTTCTGGGCTGGGCTTCCCTGGTGGCTCAGACGGTAAAGCATCTGCCTACGATGCGGGAGACCTGGGTTCGATCCCTGGGTCGGGAAGATCCCCTGGAGAAGGAAATGGCAATCCACTCCAGCACTCTTGCCTGGAAAATCCCATGGATGGAGGAGCCTGATAGGCTACAGTCCATGGGGTAGCAAATAGTCGGACATGACTGAGCGGATACAACTCAGCGACTTCACTTTCACTTTCTGGGCTGGGCACTTTACTTCTGATGTTTCACTTAAATCGTAACGACCTCCTAGGAGGTGAGTGTTAGCATTCAGATATTACGGATGGGACTCCTGCAAAGAAATGACTTGCCCAGGGCCATGTGGAGCCTTTTCTATCTTGCTGTCCTGAACCACAAGCCAAGGGATGCAAGAGAAGGGGGCTCAGAGCTGCCCTCAGAGCACTCACAGTCTGGGCAGGAAATAAGATTTACCAAACCTGCCATTCACTCACAATACTTGGGATGCCTCCCTAAGGTGCAGAAGACAGTGTGCTCATTTCCATGGCTTCATTCTGTGCAGAGACAGGGAAGGACCAGGGGTTGATGCCTGATGGATGAGCACTGAGATCCAAAAGGAAGGAGGAGGCATTACAAATGGGATCTGGACTCTTGCTATTAAAAGTGTGGTTTCGGGTCAGCAGCTCTGACACTGTCTAGGGCACAGTCTTCTGAACGATCATCCCCTGCAGAGTGGCTGACATTTCAAAGCGTCAAGCTTTCCTGGGTGACACTGGCCATCTTCCTTACTCTCACATATTCCAGCAGGCGCCGAGAGCTCACATCGGACTAATGGCCACCTGGATTCTACACAGCTTGCTCGCACTCTCTCTCTCTCTCTCACTTGCTCTGGGACGTGGGGCAAGTTTTAACCCCTCTCTGGGCCATGGTATATTTTCTGTAAGATGCCTAGATCAGTTGTTTTCAATCCTGATGGCCCATTGTAATCACCAGGGTAGCTTTTCAATAATTCTTGTGTCCCAGGCCTATAGCCAGAAATTCTGAATTAACTGGTATGGAGTGAGGCCAGAAATTGGTACTTTTAAAACTTCCCAGGTCATTATATCATATAGCTAATGTTGAGAACCAGGAAACCAGATCACTTCTGGATGCATTAGCTTTACCTGGGTGTTCCTTAAAGATTCAGCTATCTCCAGAGGTGATGCAGACACACAGCAAAGCTTGAGAACTCCTGGAATCAGTGGCCTCTGAGGTCTCTTTTCCCTCTGACTCCAAGGTTCCCCAGTTAATGATTCTGTTCTTTCTCCCCATGATGGAGCTGCCTGTTGTCAATGAGCAGAGGTGCCATCAGCTTGTAAGCCAAGCTTCAGTGCCCCCTGAGAATGCAGCCAGCTGGCAACGGTGGAGAAAAGCGGTAAACACGTTTGACTTTTCTTTATCAGCTGTGCTGTGTACATGATGCGCAGGAGGACTGGGGCTCCGTGTCAAGCCCAGGTGGGCTGCTGAGGCCTTGTTTTAAGCCCACGGGCAGTCCTGGCCGCTCTCTCTGTTTGCCTGCTCCCTACCTCAGCTCCAACTGCATGTACCCCAGCCCCACCCCTTCTGGAATGACAGAAATGAACCATAGAGCGGGGGATGCGTGTGCCCCTCCTACTTTGTCTTTCTGGGTCAGCTCCAGGTTGGCCGGATCAATATCTTGAATCCCAGGGCTGGAATAAGGAACCCATAGGCAGACCTGGAGCAGGCTCTGGGGCTGAGCTCCGATGCTTCCCTGGCTCGGCAGGGCCATCCAGGTATCTCCTTTCCTCCATGAGACATGTGGCTATTTAATGGCAGAAATTTATTGTGGGTAATGGAATGTTGAGCTCCGTATCACTAATGGATTAGTTCAAAAGTGGAGAAGGAGTTATTAAATAAGTCAGGCATACGCCTCCGAGAGATTACTGTGAGTGAAAACAATTATATAGTTAAATAAGGGGGAAAGAAATTTTAAATGCATCTTTAAAGTTCTCTAAATCAGTTTAAATGTGTAATTTCAAAAGGTTTGGGGTGGAGCGGAGATTAGTTTCAGCAAATTACTCATCAAGTTTTTGTCTTTCTTTCTTTTGATTCAGCAAGAAACCAACTGTCCTATTTGGCTGTCACTTAAAGAGGTTACTGATGGGTGTTTGGAGAGGAAAAAATAGGCTAAAAGAACAGGACCTAGTTTGATAGCTTCCCCCAGTTCCCAGGTTCTGATTTCCTTGGTGTATCCTCTTTAGCAGAAGAATAGAGTTAGAGAAGCTGCAGGAGCTGTCTTTCAGAGAGAAGGCTCAGGGCTGTCTTCATCATCATCATCATTATTATTAATTTATTTGGCTGCACCAGGTCTTAGGTATAGCACACAGGATCTTAGCTGTGGGATGCAGGTTCTAGATCCCTGACCAGGTGTCCAACTTGAGCCTCCTGGTCCTGGTTGGGAGCATGGAGTCTTAGCCACTGGACCCCCAGGAAAGTCCCAGGGCTGTTTTCCTGATACTAGGCAATTGTCTGCTGCTGCTGCTAAGTTGCTTCAGTCGAGTCTAACTCTGTGCAACCCTGATTGGGAGGACTTTGAAGGACCTTTGGTCAATTCCATTTTGCAGCAGGGAAACCGAGACCCAGAGAGGGAAAAGGTGTTTTACAAGGTCACACAGCTTGAAAGCCTGGAAGCCAGGCTTCCCCTTTGTTCTCCCTTTGAAATGGAAATAATATTGGCCTCTCAGAAATGTCTGGAAGGAGGCAAGGAAATAGGAGGGGAAGTGCTTTGGGAAATATGTATGTTTCCACCTGGACCCAGTGACTGTGGGGGACGGATTGACTGTGGACCCCCTTGGTGGGTTTATTTTGGTGAGGAGCCCACCCTCTCAGCTGCTTCACCTGTCCTGTAGCCAGGCTACAGCATGCTGAGGTCCCCCGGCCCCCTCCCTGAGGAGAGGCACAGGCAGCCACAAACCCCTGACATTTTCTTTGAGACAGTGACAGCTGGTGGAACTTTTGACTAGAGGAATAAAGAGCAAGCAGGCAAAAAAAGTGACTGTGTTAAAAAGTAGTTCAAAAATGTGCTGTGTGCCATCTGTTTGGCCACCACGGCTTTGAGGGGTATATGTGGGGACAGAGACCTCCTCCTCTTCCACTCCAGGTCTCACCTTGGTCAGGGCCCACAATGATGAACTTTATCAAGTCTGCAAATTTTGTTTTCCATGTCCCCCAGTCTTTTTTTTCTGCTCTCCTCTGTTCCCAGTTCATGCCCTCATTTTTCTTCCTGAAAAGACATTTTCTTAATTTTCCCAATTGCTAACAAAGCCTTCCATCTACAAAGCCCTGTACATTTGACTTAAAAGGCAAGTTTTTTGGTTTGGGCCTTTGTTGTCTGAATCTGGTCCTGAAAGTGAAAGTTGTTCAGTCGTATCCAACTCTTTGTGACCTCATGGAGTTCTCCAGGCCAGAATACTGGAGTGGGTAGCCTTTCCCTTCTCCAGGGGATCTTCCCAACCCAGGGATTGAACTCAGGTCTCCTGCATTGCAGACAGATTCTTTACCAGCTGAGCCACAAAGGAAGCCCAAGAATACTGGAGTGGGTAGCCTATCCATTTGCTAGCAGATCTTCCCAACCCAGGAATCAAATCTGGGTCTCCTGCATTTCAGGTGGGTTCTTTACCAGCTGAGCTAGAATCTGGTGTTAGTGTTAGACAAATAGGGCTTTAAAAGACGGGTATTTAAGCTCTGCTTCCCTGGTGGCATTAGTGGTTAAGAATCTGCCTGACAATGCAGGAGATAACAGGAGGCTTGGGTTCCATCCTTGGGTCAGGAAGATCCCCTGGAGAAGGAAATGGCAACCTGCTCAAGTACTCTTGCCCTGAAAAATCCCATGGACAGAGGAGCCTGGTGGGCTACAGTCTGTGGGGTCACGAAGAGTCAGACATATCTAGTGACTAAACAACAACAACATACAACAAAATTTAAGCTCTACTCCATCCTAGCAGTTTTGCAGCCTTCATACTTATCCAGGTTTTCCTTCATGTCCTAAAGCTTTCTTCTACTGGCATTTTTTTATTAAGTTTGTCTGAGATATTTTTCAGGTTATTTTTTTCCCTTTTGTGAATCAGGTTATAAAGTGCATGTTCTAATTAGTTGTTGCTATGGAATATGAAAGCTATTAATTTTGTGTGTTGATTTTATATCTGTCACCTTGGTAAATTTATATTCGATATTTGGTTCTAGTGGGTTTCCTACGTAGATGGTTGTATTGACTGCAAATACTATTCATTTTGTCTCTTTCTGTTCAGCAGTGTGTTTATTTCCTTTTTTTTCTTGTCTTTCACCACAAGTAAGCCCTCAGTACACTGTGGAAAAGTGGCAGAGTTTATGGGTCTCCTTGCCTTGATCCTGACTGTAATGGGATTGTTTCTGGTAATTTACCATTAACTTTGATGTGTGCTGTGGGTCTATAGTAGAAAACATTATTAAGTCAGTTTTTTCTTTTAAATCAGAAATGGATCTTAAATTTTATTAAATTTCAGTATCAGTTGAAATGATCTGTTGAGAGGATCTCAGTCAAGTCAGAAACACGGATGATGTTTTAGTGCTGCTTTCCTATACACCTGCTCACAATGCAGTACTGGTTTTAATATTCTGTTATTTTGTTTGGAGTTTTTGCATCTTTATCATAAGTTATAATTGGCCTATGGATTTTCCCCTTTTGTATCTGTTTTCCCTGTCCAGTTTTGGAATTGGATTATGATAACCACATAAAATGAGTTGGGTAATTTCTATCTTCTTATAAAAGTGGAATAATATATGGCACGGAATTCTGGACTTCTTGAATGTTTTGTAGGACATTCAAAACTGTAAATTTTCTCACTTTGGTGCACTTTATGAGGGTAGAGTTATCATGACTATTTATATTTCTCATATGATTATTGTTCTTTCATGATTTTTTTTTTCTTTTGAGCCAATTTTTGTGATTTATTGCTTTCTAGAAAATTATCTGATTCATCTGGATTTCCAAATGCTTTGGTATAAATTAGCACATATATTCTCTTTAATTTAAAATATACTTCATCTAGTATGTTTTTTTCCCCATTCTTGATGTTGTACTCTCTGTCCTTTCTACTTTCTATCCTACCCACAAGTCTCAGTCTTGCTACAGACTATTCAGTTCCTTTTCTTGTTTTTTCCCTTGGGTTCTGTTTGGTTTGATATTATTACAGCTCTGCCTACTCTGTTTTTATTGGTATTTGCATGGCATAGCTATCTTCATCCTTTAACTTTTAACCTTCCCCTGGCATATAAGCTTTTATTTTTAAACTTAATACTCTCATCCAATAAGCATTTAAGCCACTCATGTTATTGATATTACTAATGTATTTTAACTTATTCCTGCCAATTTTCGTGCTTTTTATTTATCATAAATTCATGGTTCCCCCCATCTCTCCTGCCTTTTTTTTTTTAATATTTACTTGTTTTACTTTTGCTCTTGGCTGTGCTGGGTCTTCGTTGCTGTGCACGGGCTTTCTCTAGTTAGGGCGAGCTGGGGTTCTCTGCCTTGGGTACGAGGGCTGCTCTCTGTGGCAGCTCCTCTTGTTGCGGAGCACAGGCTCTAGGCACGTGGACTTCAGGAGTCACGGCGCACAGGCCCAGCTGTGGTGGTGCATGGGCACAGCTGCCCTGACACATGTGGAATCTTCCTGGATCAGGGATCAAACCCATGTCTCTTGCTTTGGCAGGCAGATTTCCATCCACTGCAGCACCAGGGAAGTCTCTCTCTTGCCTTTTTCTTTAAAAAAATTAAATACACTTTTCTTTTTTTCTCTAATGTTTGGAAGTTATGGATCTCATTTGCATACTTTCAATCAACTGTAATAGGCTGGGTGAGTTTTTGAGAGGCATAATGATATCTAGAATCAAGCACTACTTACATTCTTTCAGTGAAGAATACTAAAACCTTTTACTTCCTTTCTTCTGCTAATCTTTCTTCTCTCCTCTCCAGCACTGAACATGTTGATAGGGTTTGGGATTTTAGTTACAAAATATTAATGATTCTGTTTTAATATCAACATACATTTCAATTAGTAAGATTTCTTAATTCCTTTGGATTCCTTTTCTTAACATGACTTGAATCCCATATTTGGATAAAATATGTAAGCCCTCTTGGATTCCTTTTTTCATTTATATGGTTCCATATTGTCTAAGAATTCTTTCTGGCATGTTTGACAATATCTTTATTTCCTCTCTTACTTCAAAGATAGTTTTACTGAACATCAAATTCCAGGTTAAAAATAAATTCCCTTAGATCTCTAGGACTATTGTTCTACTGCCTGCTGCATTCAGCGGTGCCAGTGAGAATTTTGATAACACATGATTCTCATTCCTTTGCGAGAAATCAGTTTTGTCTGTATGGACAACTTGTCTCTTCTTGTAAAAATGTCCACAAGATAACTAAATGTTGTTGGTCTTCCTTCGCTAAGTCGTGTCTGACTCTTTACAACCCCATGAACTGCGGTACGCCTGGCTTCCCTGTCTTTCACTATCTCCTTGAGTTTATTCAAACTCGTGTTCACTGACTCAGTGATGCCATCCAACCTAAATGTAGATCTTTTTCAACTTCAACTTGCTCACCACTTACTTGATGGCCCTTTCAATCTAGAGACTTTCATGTTTGTTTGTTTTCCAGAATTTCTCCCCCTGACTTCTTACTTGAGTACTTATTCTTCATTTTAATTTTCCCCTCTTTCTAGAACGCGTTTTAGATGGATTTTGTCACTGTTGGATTCATTCTCCATTTCTCTATTTTCTTCTTACTTTCCATCTCTGTTGCTTTCCATGCTTTGTTCTGGGAGAAGTCGTTGGTTCCATATCTGAGTTTAGTAATTTGCTCTTTAGCTCTATCTATTCTGATATTCAGCCCATATGTTGAGTTTTTTATTTCAATACTCAAGTTTGGTATTTCCAAGACTGCTAGTTGATTATTTTGTATATATGCAATATCGCCTTGCATGAGAATACTAGTTAGACTTTCCTAAAGTCTTTTTTCATTCGTTTCATTGATTCCTTCCATGGGTTTTTAGTTCTTCAGTTTGTTGAATTTAGTTCTTCATGCTACATGTAGTTTTCGACTATTAAATGTAGTACTTTTATAGTGTTGAGTTTCTTCAGTAACAGTCACCTTATTGATCATCCTTGGACCTCCTGAGGCTGCTCCCCCCACTTTTTGTAGAAAGGTTCTCCTTTGTACAGCTAGGTAAGATGTGGTTTCTTTTTTAAGTCCTTCCTATCTTAAGTCAGTTAAGTCCTATCTTAAGTCAGAACTGCCAGAGCTGGGGTGAGAAGCCTGGGCAAAGGAACTGCCTGCTGCCCAGGAAAGGATGTGACCTGAGAAAGAAGTCACTCTCTTCATCTGAGGCAATCCTGAAAGCGCTGATAGCTGACATCTGTATTCCTAAGTCATTGCTAGAGCTGGGGAAATACATTCTTTATTTCAGAAGGAGAATCTGGGTGGTGGTGGTCTATTTTAAGTCCTTCCTATCCTTCCTTGTCTTTTAAGGGATTCCTAACAATTTTTGGTCTGAGCATCCCTTCTTGTTTCAATACTGTTATGGATTTTTATTATATATCATTATATTATTAAGCATATATTCTATGTATATTGTGTTTTATTTATATAATCATCAATGTTTATGATTATTATTATTCTTTCTTTTAATTTTTCTTTCTAAGCATTTAGGATAAGAAGGAGAATGTAAAGATTGTACTTGATTCACAATTTTTACCTAACTTCTTGAGTTTTTCATACAATGAAGACTAATTTTTAAAAACCTATTTTTTAAAAAAAATTATTAATTAATCAATTTATTTATTTTTGGCTGCACTGGGTCTTCACTGCAGTGAGTGGGGGCTCCTCTCTAGTTGCTTCTCATTGCGGTGGTTTCTCTTGTTGCAGAATACAGACCCTAGGGTATGTGGGCTTCAGTCGTTGCAGCACCCAGGCTCAGCAGTTGCAGCACACGGACTTAGTTACTCCACAGCATGTGGAGTCTTCCCAGACCAGGGATTGAACCCATGTCCCCTGCATTGGCAGGCGGATTCTTGACCACTGGACCATCAAGTCCAAGACCGATGTGCTAAACCAAGCCTGTAAAATATGTGGCTAGATATTACCAGGGTCTGGGTTCTCAGCTGCATGACAGCCCATGGCTCCACTGTGGCATCCTTAAGAATCCCCTCTGAGTTCACTTCCATTGTTAAGATATTCTTCTGTTTCACCACTGCTTGGAAATTCTGTGAACTCACCTGGATTTGCCACTTGCTGACCAGCCATGAGTTAGTGCAGAAGATCTGGACATAGTTTCTAGCTTGCCTCCTTGTGACTTACGCAAGGAAATGTGGTGGACATTTTGATCCAGCACCCAGATCCTCCTGAAATAAAGAGTGTATTTCCCTAGCTTTGGCAATGACTTAGGAATACAGATGTCAGCTCTTAGCCCTTTCAGGATTGCCTCAGATGAAGAGAGTGACTTTTTTCTCAGGTCACATCCTTTCCTGGGCAGCAGGCAGTTCCCTTGCCCAGGCTTCTCACCCCAGCTCTGGCAGTTCTGAAGGATTATCTCATTTTCAGATCTTACACTTCTGTTGACGCTGCAGCTCATCACTTCCTCTGCCCAGTCGGCTTCCTTTCCTTCATTCCACAGCTGTTGATCCCAAGAGTACTCTCTAAAATAAACCTCCAGCATGCTAAACTTTATCTGAGTCTACTTCCTGGAAATCCCATCCTAGAATCAAGAATTTACTGGAAATCACTAAGTCTGTCAGAGGAAAGTACCACTGTGGGTGTATTTGGCTACGGAAACCATTTAACCTGCCCTGGATGTGGATAGCTGAGTTGTGTGAGGCTAGACCCCGGCAACCAGGAAGCAAAGGAAGTAACTGCCTTTTCTACATGCATTCTGATTTGCCTACCCAAATCTACTTCTGCTACAACTTTCCCCAACTCAGAAAATGGTAACTACCACTTCCAGTTGCTCAAGATAAAAATCTTCCCGGAGTCTTTTCTGAATCCTATCTCTAACACCATACTTTCAATCTGTCAGGGAATCCTCTCAGCTTTACCATCGAAATAATCCCAAATCTCACCCTTTCTCACCACCAGGAATGCCAACCCCTGGTCCCAGCCACTACTGCCATTGCTGGCTTGGAAACTGCTGCCAAATCAGACAGACTCTCTGCCTCCACCTTTAGCCTCTACAATCTGTTCTCAACACAGTGTCCAAAGTGATCTTTTGAAACCAAAATCCAATCATGTGTCTCCTTGCTCAAAACCTTGCAATATCCCCTATCTTATCTGGAGCAAAATCCTCAGTTCTTTTTATGGCCCCTGTCAGCATTCTCCAGAGAACCAAAACCAATAGAATACAGGTAGACATAGATATAGATACAGGTATATAGGTATGGATACAAAGAGGAGATCTATTACAGAAATTGGGTCATGTGGTTATGGAGGCTGAGAACCATAGTCTGATGTCTGCAAGCTGGAGAACCAGGAAAGTGGTGGCATGGTTTAGTCCAAGGCTGAAGGTCTGAATGTCAGTTGTGGGAGAGGTGGGGGATCAAGCCAGAGAGGGGGCACTGGTGTAAGTCCTGAAGGCCTGAGAACAGGAGCACTGGTGTCCAAGGGCAAGAGAAAATGGAAGTCTCAGCTCAAGAAAAGCGAGAAGAAATTCGCCTTTCTTTTGCCTTTTTATTCTACGTGGTCCCTTAAGAGACTGGGCAATGCCCACCCCCATTGGTGACGGAGAATGTTCTTTACATAGTATACTGAATCAAATGCTAGTTTTTATCCAGAAATACCCTCACAGATGCACTCAGAAATAATGTTTTACAAGCTATCTGGGCATCCGTAGCCCAGTCACGTTGACACAAAAATTAACCGTTCCAGCCCCAAAGGCCCTCCATGGCCCGGTCCTGCCCCCATGCTGTCCTGCTGACCTCTTCTACCACAACATCCCCTTTGCTCACCTCATTCTCTGCCAAGTTCATTCCTGACTCAGGACCTTTGTGCTTGTTGATCTCTCTGCCAAAAAGGCCCAGATATTTTCTCAGTTTCCCCTTTGCTTTTTCAGCTTCCTAACTGTCTTAATCTGTTCAGGCTGCTATAGCAAAACACCACAGCCTGGGTGGTTTATAAACAGAAAAAATTTATTTCTCACCATTCTGGAGGCAGGAAGTCCAAGGTGCTAGCATAGTCAGGTGAGGGCCCTCCTCCAGGCTGCAGACTTCTCATTGTGTCCTCACGTGGCAGAAGGGGCAAGGAAGCTCTGTGGGGTCTCTCTTTTTTAAATTTATTTTTTGGCTGTACCACATGGCATTTCGGATCTTAGTTCCAATACCAGATATCAAACCCATGTCCCCTGCAATTGAAGTGTGAATCCTTGACCATTGGACTGCCAGGGAAGTCCCTGTGGGGTCTCCTTTTAAGGGCACTAATCCCAATCTGGAGGGCTCCACCCTCATGACCTAATCACCTCCAAAGGCCACACCACTTAATACCATTATCTCAGGGATTAGGATTTCAGTGTATGACTTTGGGGGGCAGGGAGACACATTCAGACCATAGCACTGATCAAATGTCATCTCCATGTGTGAGAACTTTCTTGACTATCTGTATACGACTCCACCTTCCTCTCACTACAGCCCCAGTGTTAACACTCATTTCCCCTCACTCAGCTTGTTTGTCATCACGCTTATCACCACACAGTGAATTTACTTTTTGCTTACTTGTTGCCTGTGCCCCCTCCCTCAGAAGAATGGAAGCTTCAGGAGAGCTGTTTTGTTCACTTCTTTACCACTAACACCTAGAATAGTGCTTGGCACAGAATAGGTGCTAAGCAAGTGTTTGTTGAATACATGAAATCTTAATTACCCAGCTGTTTGAAGGAGTCTCAAGTGGGAAAATTGCTTAAGCACAGTCAGTACTCCTCATTCTGCTTCTTTCTTGACTAATGACCCACCACAGGACTCTCTTTCTCTCTGGAAGCTGAGGAGGTGGGATAAGATGGGCATCCAGAGTCCCTTCCCAGTCTGATCTTTTATAAAGCTGTGATTTGTCTCAAGCAAACAGCCAGTTGTGACCAAGAAGAGGTCATGTGCCTCTCACGTGGGTTTTCACCCTGGGAGATGTAGGGAGAAGGCATTAAGGAAGTAAAAGTCCAGGCAGCGATGTGCTGCCTACATGGAGACTGTTTATTTTTTTGTGTTTTTCTGATTTACATTTTCTCCTTCCTTACCACCCCTCTCCCCATGGAGACATTACTGTGGCCATGCCTCTACAGCTTGAGTTTATTCCATATGAGCCTGGTCCAGCTGCTCCAGGATCATTTCACATCGTCTCTGTGTCATTTCACCTGCAGGGACTAAAGCATGGTGCCTGACTCTTTTTCTGTTCTTCCCTTCTTGCACCCAGCCTATGTTCTGATGTACTCTGGGCTCTTGTAGAGCAGGGTGTATACCTTACCTTTTGCCCTAGTCAACGGACTGTGAACCAATGTGATGCCAGCAGTGGCTTGAGATTAGCTTGTGCTGAGGACTTGCCTTCTTTGGCTTCTGCCATTCAACAAGAGAAACACGCTCCAGTTAGTCCACTGGTCCAAGAGTTGAGGGATGCCTGAAGCAGACCCGGGCCAAACCGAAGGCCATAGCCAGACTACTGAGCTGAGACCAGCCGAATGAGATCAGCAGGGCTGCCCTGCCAGCACACGTGTGAATGAGAATAAATAACTGTTTTAAACCACTAAGTATTGGGATGGCTTGTTACGCTGCATTATCATGGCCATAGCGGGCTGCACCAGCCTTCCAAAACCCAGCCCAAGGTACTAACTCTCCCAGAAAACATTTCCTTAACTCAAAGACTTGGCCTAACAGTAAGAATTTTGAGTACTGGGGGCAGTGGTTAGTGGAGGCTGAGATAGAGACTGTCGCAGAAAGAAGGAAAAATGAGAAGCCAGCATTGCTCAACAGTACCATTTGAGGACTATGCAAACAGGAAAAGCAAGAATTGGGATTTACAGGAGAATCTTGTTTTATAAGGCTGAGGTTGGCTTTTTGCTTTGGTACATCTTTCTTAGTTTTTCCACAAGGCCTTCCACCAGGACATGGGGCTAGTAGCCCTGTCCTTGGCCTGAAACATGGTTTGGCCTAGGGCTCCTGGGTATATCAGACTGGGGCAGCAGGGCACTGCTGTTCTGACAGTGGAAATGATACCTTCCAAAGGACATCGTGGACACTGAGAATCAAATCATGTCAAAATATCCAGGTTTGTATGTTAGAAAAGTCAAGAGAGAAGGTATCTTTGTTCTTTCTTACCCAATGAAAGGATGATTTTTAAGAAGACTTCACTGCAACTGTGTTTCTAGTGCTTAAGTGAATTCTAAATGCTACTGTAAATTCCATTTATTATTTATACAGCTTCGGCTCCCTTGAGAAGCTGAGTGCCTTACAGGAAGGAAGGAGCGATCAAGTCCATGAGGGGCAGGATACTCAAGGGATCAAATGGGAGGACAGAGGGAGAGGGTCTGTGGTATTCGTGGAGGTGGGTCAGGAGCCCAGATGAGAGGTAGTGCAGAAATATAGACAGAACTGGGAGAACTTCTAAGATCATCCGGACCTAGGATGTTTTCTTCTAATTTTCTTGGTCCTGAGAATCACGAGTCACTTGTTAAAAATATAGAAGTTCCAATCCCTCCCCTGGAGAGTCTATTTTAGCATCTCTAAAGTGGGGTCCCTCCCAAAGATCCATCCTTTTAAGAAGGACCCCAATTGATTCTGACAACTGAGCATGTACACAAAAGTGATCTATCAAGCTGCCTTATTTTATAGATGAAAAAAATCTGCGGCCTCTATAGAGGGGTCTTGCCCCAGTTCTCAAAGCCTAAGGGAGTGCTAGAGTTGATCTGCATGAGATCTCTGAGACGCGAATGACACAGTTCAGGATGGCTGATTTGCAGGTACCCTGGGACTGACAGTGTAGTTTGCTGATTCACTCATCTCTCCATTTCCTACATTTGGGTGCTTGTTTTCTCTCTTTAAGAGCAGCAGAAGGCAGAGCTCCTGGAGTCAGACAGAACTTGGTTCAAGTCCTGCCTTTACTTCTGAGATGCGTGCCACCTTGGCCATATTGTTTAACTTCTCTGGGCCACTGGTATGGGCATTAAATCAGATAATGTACCCACTAGGTGCTCAATGAATCATTACTATTGCCTACAACATGCCAGACCCTCATGTTCCAAGAGCTGTAAAAACCAGGATTCATGGTTTTAAAAAGACAATGATTAATCCCATTTTAAAATTAAGGGAAGTAAAGAACAGAATTAGAATGTCTTGTTCAAAACCATGCATTTAGCAAGTGAGGGGCAGAGGTTCTCAAGCAGCCTGTAGCTCTCCTTTTTTCCTTTGAGGGTAGGGCCTGGTACACTTACAGTGGCCCTGGCTATAAGCAGACATGAGTGCTTGAAGAACTAAACTGAGAATTAAAGGCAGGACAAGAAGTGCACTTCAAGCATGGGGCTGAGAGTACTGTGGGGCAGATGGAGAGGCTTGGAGGAGAAAGGCCTGCACCCAGGGAAGGTGGGACAGACTCTAGGACCTCTCCCTGGGAGATAAAGACTGATTTCAGCCCTGAATTAGCGCTGAAATGTGCTAATTTCAGCACAGGGAACCAGGAAGTTTCCCTGCACCATCGCCTGCAATAAAGAAAAATCCAGACTGAACTGGCTGCTTCCATTAGAGGTGATGTAACGAGCCTGCTTTGGCCTAGTTTTCTTAAAGCAGGCGGCCCCCTGGCTCTCCCACACCCTTCTTTCTGAATCTGCAAATGATAGCTACCGCCATCTAGTGGTCTGAGCACCATACAGGCACGGGGGAAAAAAGGTTGGTTTTGGACCCCAAGGATTTAGAAGGTAACATGTCTCTGGCTTTCTTCCCGCAAAGATAAGATTCCCTTATCTTGGTAAGGAGTTTTATTCTGCTCAAAGTATGTCTTTCCATTTTACCTCCTTCTTCTCAATTGTCCAGGGAGGTAGGCAGGATCATGAACTCTGTTTTATTGGTGGGGCAATAAGTTCAGATAGAGGAGGGGTCTTGTTTAAGAGTTGCATTGTCAACTATTAACAGAACTAGGACCCAAGTGTTTGAAATATCAATTCTTGGCCCAGAAGTGGCACACAAAAGGTATCAGGTCCTTTGAGATCTTGGACAAGGGAATGGGAGATGATTTATCCTGGAGGTCTCTTACTTCTGTACATGGAAGGGGAGTCCCTCTCAGCTTAATGACTTGTGAGAGTTTTCTCTGGAATGAGAATCCTCAGGTGGGATGTCTGGACTGATAGTGTTCATATGGAAGGTTTTAGAGTAACATGAATCCTTCCTTTCCAGCTCTAGACCCTAGGATAGGAAACTTACTAGGAACTTACCTAGCCCAGATCTCTTGTATTAAAGATCAGGAAATCAAGATTCGGGGACGTGGGGGTGACTGGGTTGACATCAAACAGTGGCAGAACGATGGTTAAAGACCTTCTTCTCCAGCTGGTCTTTCTGTTTTACACACTGTGATGTAATAGCTGGTGCCTGCAGGCTGCACTCTTCCAGGCAGATATCACTGTTTTGGGCTTCCCTGATGGCTCAGCAGTAAAAGAATCTGCCTGCAATGCAGGAGGCACGGGTTCAATTCCTGGGTAGGGAAGATCCCCTGGAGGAGGGCATGGCAACCCACTCCAGTATTCTTGTCTGGAGAATCCCCAAGGACAGAGGAGCCTGATGGGCTACAGTCCATAGGGTCACAAAGAGTCGGACACGACTGAAGTGATATAGCATGCCTATATCACTGTTTTATCCTAGAGTGAAAAATCAGATTCTAGAGTCCTGCAAGTCATACCACAGAGGCTGCCAGGGCAGAAGGGAGCCCTTGGACATTTATATTTGCTTTATTCATAGCATCTGTAATATTAGCAGTTCTCCAACTTTTCAGCTAAAATCTTAGGCAAAAGTATGGATGAAAGTGATGAGAATTGTAGAGGCAGACAGTCATCTGCCTGCGGGCAGCTCTACAATGCTTCAGAGCAGGGAGACCACAGATTGAAAACCAGGGCACTGCATAAGGAGCAGTGGGGTCCTAACACCTGAGCTCTGGTCCTCGCTCTGGTACCCACTGTGTACTCTTGGGAGTTCCTCCCTGACTCTAATCATCTTCCAGTTTCCTCATCCGTAAAGTAAGCCAATCTTCCTGCTTCCTGAGGTTGCTGGGAAGATCAAACAGAGGGTATAGGGGAATGGATGTGAAAATGTTTCATGGAAAGTTGTGCCATATTCGTAAAGGGTTTCTTTTCTTCTAATTAAATCGAGGTTATTTTTATACAATAGAAACACACGTCTAAATATTCGGTTCTGTAAGTCTGCACAATTGTAATCGACTCTGAAACCACCAGTCCAAACAAGATCTAAAGCATTTCCATCACTCCAGGAAGTTCCCTTGGGTCCATTTCTAGTCAACCTTCCCACCCCGCAGGCAACCACTGTTCTGATTCCTATCACCTTAGTTTAGCTGTACCTGTTCTAGAACTTTCCATGGATGAAGTCACTCAGTGTGTACTCTTTTGTGCCTGGCTTCTTTGGCCCACCATAACATTACTGGGATTCCTCCAAAAACACCCAAGGTTGTTCTTTTCTTTACTTCCAGCTAGTATTCTACTGTATACATGTAGCATTGTTTGTTTATCTATACATTTGAGTTATTTTGGGGTTTTGGATGTTACAATTAAGGATTCAGGATGTAATCCTGAGTGTATTTTAGGTGCACACATACGTGCATGTGTTTCTGTTGAATTGGAAGTGACACGTTGGAGCAAATGATGTATGTTTAGCTTTATTAGAAGTTGCCAAACAGATATTCAAAATGGTTGTACTGTTTATGTTCCCAGCAGCAATGCATGAGAGCTCCAGTTGGTCCATAGACTCAGCATTTTGTATTGTCGGTCTCTTTTGATTATAGCTATTCTGGTGGCCATCCATGGCTTGTTCTAGGCCTGAGGGGACAGCACTTAGACCTTCACCATTAAACGAAATATCAATGGTAGAAGTTTTTGTTTTCGTTTTTTTTAGATATTACTTATCAGGTTGAGAAAATTCCCTTTTATTTTAGGCTTACTGAAAGTTTTTATCATGAATTGGAGTTGAAATTTGTTAAAAGCTTTCTTTCTGAATCATTTATTATGATCACATGGCTTTTTCCTCTTTTAAGTTTTCATATGAAGATATCATTGATTGATTTTCTAATATTGAACCAGGCTTATATTTTTCCTGGTAAATCTCACTTGGTTGTGTGTTTTATTCTTTTTATTATATTGCTGAATTCACTTGCTATTATTTTGTTGAGAAATTTTATATCTATATTCATGAAGAATATTATCTGTAGTTTTCTTCTTGCCACTATCTTTGTCTGCTTTTGGTATCAAGGTGATGCTGGCTTCATAAAACGAAAGGGGTGTTTCCTTCACTCCAATTTTTGGGAAGAGATTTTTAGAATTCGTGTTACTTCTTCTTTAAATATTTTGGAAATTTGCCGCTGAAACCCCTGGGCTTAGAAATTTCTTTTGTGAAAAGTTTTTACCTACAGATTCATTTTCTTTCATATTTATAGGACTGTTTAGGTTGTCTGTTTATCTTGAGTGATTTTTGGTTCTTTGTGGTTTTCCAGGAATTATTTAATTTCATCTAAGTTGTTGAATTTGCATGAAATGATGTATTTGTAGTATTTCCTTCTTACTCTTTTAATGTAAAGTAGTCATATCCCTTCTTTCATTCCTGATATTAATGTTTATGCTTTGTTTTTCTTTTTTTTTTTTTATGCTTTGTTTTTCTTTGTGAATCTTCTAAGACACACTTCAATTTTATTGATCATCTAAGAGAAGAACAACTTTGGGCTTGATTAGTTGTTTCTATTACTTTTTTCTTTTCAATTTCCTTTAGTCTGCCTTATCTTTATTGTTTATTCTGATTGCTTTGGTTTTATTTTGCTTTTCTTTCTCTACTTTCTTGTGGAAGTTTAACCTACTGATTTGAGACCTTTCCTTTTTACTAATGTAAGCATTTGATATAAACTTCTAAGTACTGCTTTATAAGTGAAGAGTGAAAGTGTTAATTGCTTAATCATGTCTGATACTTTGCAACCCAATGTACTGTAGCCTGCCAGGCTCCTCTGTCCATGGAATTCTCGAGGCAAGAACACTGGAGTGAGTTGCCATTCCCATCTCCAGGGGATCTTCCCAACCCAGGGACTGAACCCAGGTCTCCTACATTGCAGGCATATTCTTTACCATCTGAGCCACCAGGGAAGCCCAGCTACTTCATATGCATCCCACAGATTTTAATGTCATATATTCATTTTCATTCAGTTCAAGTATTTTCTGATTTCTCCTGAGACTTCTTTTCTGATCCATGTATTATTTAAAAGTGTATTGTTTCATATGCTACTGCTTGGAAATTTTCCTCTTATCTTTATCTTATTGGTTTCCAGTTTAATGCCATTATAGCTTGAGAACATATTTTACATGATTTCAAGTACTTTAAAATTGTTCAAGTTTGTTTTATATCTAGAATATGGTCTATGTTGGTACGTATTTAATGTTCCCTTGAAAAGAATGTGTATGCTACTTTTGACTGGGAAAAATAAGGAATTGGTAAGCATCAAATGGATGTAATTTGGTCTTGGTGGTGTTCAGTTCATCCGTATCTGAGAATTCAGAGTTGTCCTTCCTATTCCTTGAGCGAAAATTATAGAGTTATCCTAGACCTCTCTGTTCATGATAGTGCCCACTTGGGTTTCAGGCTGATCTATATTCAGGTCCAGGGATATAAGAGCAGGGGAAAAGATAATTCACAACTGGTTATTACTACTGTGAATTCTGGTCTTATTCTGCTATCTATCTGTTATTATTTACCTTACAGAGTCCTCTGAATGCTCCATTCTTTTTTTCCAGGCTTCTCTTTGGGGAACTATACCCTTGCACTCAGTTTGTGAAGTGTGAATGGAGTGTCTACGATGACTGGTTAGGGAAAGGGCAGGTGACCCAAACTGTGCACTCTTTCCTTGAAAGGACAAATGGCTGACTTCACAGTTGTCCAGGCAGAAATGGTTGTCCTTAGAGAATCTTAGCATGAGAACAGGCCCGAGAATTTGGGTCTCAGCATGCAGCCAGAGAGTGTGTGTGCAAGTCTACATCTGTTGGCAAGATTAATGTGCAAGGAAGGCCATGGGCCAGAGCTTATTTTTAATAGTCAGAAGCCAATCTTACTTTTGAAATGTGCTGTGTCTTCTTGAGATGACAGGCAAGGGATGGTTCATCCCTCCTTTCCCTCACCCCATGAAATCTAAACTTCTCAGAATTTAGAGATGACAAACTTAGTCACCCTGGAGACTCAATATTCAAGAAGGAAAGAAAAAAAAAATGGGAGAGCGTAAAGGGGAAAGACAGGCTTTTTAAAATGGGAAAGGAATATGATCTGTTTCTCTGCAATGTTTTGCTACATTTGCTAAAATTCATCAGGCTCCCAAACTATGGGGGTAGATAACATTTTGGGCATGTCATGAGGCATATTCCTTGGTTGTTGGGATCATATAAGCTTAAAAACATGGACACCATGAACTTGTAGCCTGGGATTATTCTGATGGAAAGAAAGAGGACCCTTGAAGGAAAGGGCTGTGCCTGAGGTCTACAGAGAATTAACAGCAGGATAGGAATATTCCCTGGTGTAGGCTCCTCCACCAATGTCCAAACACCTTCCTGTTGTAGCTCACATAGTACCCATCTCTTTTACAGCTTTTCTACATTTCCAGAGAACCTGTTTTTTGAAGGGAGTTCCCAAGGTGTGGACATGTCATCTTGGCTTGGCCACTCTCCACCTGTCTGTCACTGATCCATCTAGCAGTCCCCTGGAGTCTTCTTTGGCATAGCTGAATTTGGCCAGGCAAGGTCTGAGGTGTGAAAAGTGTAGCCAGAAGCATGTAATTGCTTTGGGCCATGGAATGTAAGTGGAATTGACATGGGTCACCTGTGAATAGAGGCCTTTAAGTAAGTTTGTGCTTGTGCTCAATGACCAAGTTGTGTACAACTCTTTGCAACCCCATTGCCTGTAGCTTGCCCAGCTCCTCTGTCCATAGGATTTTCCAGGTGAGAATACTGGAGTGGGTTACCGTTTATTTCTCCAAGGGATCTTCCCAACCCAGGGATGGAACTCTCATTTCCTGCATTGACAGGCAGATTCTTTACCACTGAGCCACCATAGCAGGACTTGTAAGCCTGACTTACTGCTATATCATTCATCAGATGTTATCCGGTGCCATGCTCTATGCTGGGGAGGCCCTGGGCGCACAGTCTTGCCTCTGCTCTCCAGGAGCTCACACAGGGTGATCAGGCTGGGTAATGCTATGACTCCAGCAGGAGGCATCAGTCAAGGGAGTGGTCATCTCTGCTGGAGGGACGGGTCAGAAAAGGCTTTACCAAAAACACAGACCTAGGGCTGCATCTTGAAGGACATGTCAAGTTCTCCAGGAAGGAATGCACAAGAGGGCACTCTAGCAAGGGAACTCCCCTCTGCACTTTCCTCTCTTGTGGTGTTTATCTTACTTTGCCCTACTGGCCCCACTCATGGGTTTGCTTGGACTCCTACAGCCCATTTGCTGCCATACTTAACATCCCTGTGCGTCAGTTTCCTCATCTGTAAAGTGAGTGTGATACCGCTGCTCCCTCATCCGAGGACTAAATTGTTTACCACGTATGAGTGTCTTTGAGGCATATGGAGGTGCTCTGTGCATGGTCAACACTCAGTAAAAGTTACAGTGCGATACTTTGTACATAATACCTGCTCAAAAATGATTTCCGCATTAAAGTGTTCTTTAACTTCAAGTAACCCCTCATCTAAAACAAAAGCTTTATTCTAACTGTAGGGAGCCTCTTGTAACCTCATGTCTACTCTGAAAAGGCATCCCTTCCTTGAATTAATTAATTCTCTGATCCATATGGGTGTCACTCTGTGATCTGCCAGGACTAAACCAACCATTTAAAGTCAAACAGACACAGAAGAAGGTCTCCCAGACCTGGCTGTATGACCCAGGGACCAGATGGAGAAATGCAGCATATGCTAGGATGCAGCTGTAAAGAGACTTCACAGGACAGACCTGCTTTCCAGCTTGTAGGTGCTTTCACATGGAATGCACCATTGCCAGGAAGGTGGGCATCAGGGAGTTATCTGATTTGGCAGAGAGATCCCAGCAGATTCTCAAGTGGATTCTCCAGCAAGTCCTCCAAACAAGTCCACTAAGAAAGGGAAGATATCAGACTGCAGAGGTGCAAAGACAGCATTGTGACATCAAACGCCAAGTCCCTCCTTTTCTATTCCCTTCCATTGGTTCTTTGAGGCACGGGAAGTAGATTTCCAAATATCACAGAAAGTTAGGCATGCTACAGAGGATGGTCCAGAAATAACAGCCCAGATACTGGGGGTTCTGGAAGACTAGGGATGACAGAGGCCCCAAGGAGGCATGAGAGTTGAAGTGGCACATCAGAGGATGGGACTGAAGTCAGCAGCACAGAAGACCCGAGCATGTGGGCTGTGCCTGGCGACCATGGAGGACCCATCTACAGACTGGAATTTTGGCAGCAAAGGCAATTTCAGCATTTGTGTGTCTTTGCTCTGACTCAGTGTTTTCATATGTTGCTTCCTGTTTATTAAGTTCTATTCCTGATAACTTTGTGATGAGAGCGTTGGCAGGCGTGCCTGTCTCATATTTTGTATGGTGACAGGAGGACTATGTGGAGTGTGTGTGGAAGACAGGATATACCAAACAAAGGCATTAATCGCTGAGACACATTCCCAGGAGAGTACATGGGAGGGTGCGCTGACATGGATGAGAGAGAAGGAAGTGTTTCAGTATCCAAACCACCTTGATGCCACGTTCTGCTGACTGGGAGGGTTAGGGTGGAGGGGTAGCTAGGGACCCACGCAGGGACTTAGACGGCACACTGAGAGTTTCACTTGCATCCTGACAATATTGGGAGCCACTCCTGGGACTGAAGAGGGTGAGGGGCAGGAACACAGTGGGTTTTACCAGGAACTGGGTGAGGAGAGTGAGGCATTGCCATGGGCATGGAATTTAAGTGGAGGCCAAAAATCAGTAACTAAGATAACTAATAAAATTTGAGTACTTTAAAATTTGAAGGTAATGCAAAAAAAAAAAAATTTATAGTATACATAATAGCAAAATGTATAACCAAATTTTTAAATAAAGACATCTAATCCTGTACTTACACGATGTGGCATTCATCACCTCAACCCAATCCTCAGCCTGTTAGAGACTGTCTATATGTAAATTTTTGATATTTGCTCATTGTGGACTTTTTTTGCGTTAATTTTGGTTTTCAAAGATATCACACGAATGGTTATTTATCTTAATCACTGAGTAATTTTGAAGCTGCCGTAAATATTGTGCCTCAGCTGCCTCACCCTAGTCCCAGCCCCAGCTCTGAGCTGATAACTCAGGCCTGTGGGGAGTGGAGGACGACAGGGCTAGGGTGAGTGGGGGAGGTGAGTGGGAGTGGGTCCATGTGACAGATGCAGCCAGACTGTGTTTGTGCAGGCGGGAGGAGATGTGCGGGCAGGCCTGCTGCTCGCTCCTCCCCGCTTTGGAGTATTCTGAGGAGGGGGCAAGAGGGGGATGCTGTCAGCAGCCCATCTGTCCTACATGCCTGCCAACCAGGCTTGTGAGCTAGGCTTCCAGGTCCATCAGCGATGCTGCTGGAAAACCATCTTCCCAGACAGTCGGAAGGTTGAACTTGGCCTTGCCTTGGGGCTGATCCATGATGGTCCCCAGGGGCTGATGGACGCCTATATGCTCCCTTCCAATGCCTACTCAGAGCCACTCCCCTCCTCAATTACCAGCCCCGTGAGCCCCGGTCCCAGCTTTGACTTCTCTCATGGGGTCTACACAGACCCCATGAGAGGCCACATGTGCCAAGACCCCACAGGCGTGTGGACCTGCCTGTGTCACTAAGGTCTCAGATTGTACCCAGACCTTGAACATAACCTGCCTCTGTGCTCCTGCAGGCTGAGGCTGGGAAGCAGACCCTGGATGTACATTAAGGGCCTTGAGCTCCAAGGCCACCCATGATGTAAAGTCAGAATCAACTGGGAGCTCTGAGTCTTGAGACATGATTGTCAAGGCATTGTCAGGTCTGGACCACGTGGTCTCAGGTTCTGAATAAAGAAATAAGAGGGACAGAAGAGGAGGGGGCAAGGCACTGGCTCAGATGTCAGCAGCCCTGGGTTCTGGTCCCGGCTGCTGAGCCACCTACTTATGGTAACCTTAAATCCCTTTGTCTCTTGGAGCCTCAGCTTCCCAGTCTGACAGATTAGGAAATTAGACTAGAGGGGCCCTGGTGTTTCTGTTACATGAGTATACCCACTGCCTTTAGCACTCTTGTTTATTCCAACCTCAATATTAGCTCACCA
Organism: Redunca redunca; assembly: GCA_006410935.1. Classification (NCBI taxonomy): domain Eukaryota; kingdom Metazoa; phylum Chordata; class Mammalia; order Artiodactyla; family Bovidae; genus Redunca; species Redunca redunca. The sequence goes on from SJYQ01002958.1 coordinate 292,814, forward strand.
ACCTGAGCTTCACCTTGTTAAGACCGTGCTGCCAAGCCTTCATTCCTCTGGCAGTCTTTGTATCACAATGTGGAACTGGAGAATGAAGCCAACAATTCAGTTTGGTTCAGTCGCTCTGCCGTGTCCAACTCTTTGCAACCCCATGGACTGCAGCATGCCATCACCATCATCCTTGTCCATCACCAACTTCCAGAGCTTGCTCAAACTCATGTCCATTGAGTTGACAGGAAGTACAAAAATGAGAAACTTTAAGGGACCAGGTCCTGAAACATCATCAGAACCCCTAGATACAGCCATACCTGAAGCCAGACCTTCTCAGTTATATGAATCAATGTTTGTTTTTTGTTTTCAACTAATATTCAAATTGGGCTTTCTGTCGCTTACAACAGCATGAGTGGGCTGGGTTTAATACAGGAACTTACCTACCCAGGAAGATCCCACGTGGGAGGGAGGGTGGCAAGTACTTCCCAGGCACGGTGAAGCTTTATCTACCCCTCCCCCCTGAGCTTTGTCCAGCAGCCCCTGGAGATGATGCTAATCACAGTGACACGGCTTCTCTGTAGCCTTTGACCTGCCGGAGTATGAGACTGTGTCTCCAGCTCTGTGTATTTATTTGTTGAACAAACCTCAGAAGAGCTGCATGTGGGCCTTGAAGGCCTGACACAGCCCAGCTCTTCTGCAGGGGAACACAGGGTAGAATTGCCTGGAAGCTGGCAAAAGCCATGAAGGAGGGGAGCCTATCACCTGGGACTCACTCAACCTCTGCAGATAAACACTGCCCAGCAAGACATTTGATCTGAGACCTGGGGACTTCTGTTACTGACTCTGTGTGTGGCTGAGTTAAGCTTCCAGCCTAACAGAGACTATTAGCTGAGGTGGGCTTGGGTAGGAAGGGGCTCTGGCAGAGCGCTGTCAAGGCTCCAGAATTAAGTCGTTCACCTTGCTCCAATGCCCCTCTTACTATCTGTCTTGTTAACTCTCTGTGAGATCATGGACAAATCACTTCACCTCTTTGTGCTTAGAGAAAACTTGGAGAGGAGGAAATTTGAGATGGGAAAAATAAGTTCTATCATGGACATGTTTAATTTGAGATGCCTATTTAAAATAGCCCCCAACATCCCTGCATCCTGCTGTTCATGCCCTGAGTAATATTTCCCCCTTGAGTGTGGTCTGAATTTAGTGACTCACTTCCAGCAAACAGAACTGGGGAGAGGTGGTGGAAGGTCCCTTCTGTGAATGACGACAAGAAGACCACAGCTTCTGTCTTGGGTACTCTTTCTTGTTCTCCGGCTCACTTACTATGATGCAAGGCAACTGCTATGTCATGGGCAGTCTACAGAGAGGCTCTCGTTGCAAGGAACTGAGGGAGACCCCCATCAGCAGTCAGTGAGAGATGGGGACTCTCAGTCCAACGGCTGGCAAGGAAGCAAATCCTGCCCACAGCCACAAGAGTCAGCTTGAAAGCAGGTCCTCTCTCAGTCACACCCTTAGGATGGGACCACAGCCCGAAACGACAGGCTGACCACACCCTCATGAGAGAACCTGAGCCAGAGACACCCAGATAAGTGGCACCCGAATTTCTGACTCACAAGAACTGTGAGACAACACAGCTTTATTGTTTAATGCTGCTGAATGGAGAGGAGGGGGGTAGTTTGTTACTTGGCAATAGAAAACTGATACACTCAAGTGGCTACTTGTACTTGGAGCTTGAGGGAGAGGTCAAGGGTGGACGTATATTTTTAGGAACCATTAGTATTTGATGGCATTTGAAGCCATGGAACTGAATGATACTATTTAAGTAGAAACAGTAGCTAGAGAAGAGCAGAGGTCTGAAGAGTGAACCTTGGGGCTTCCCAACATTCAGAGTCATTGAGCAAAGGAGAGAGATTCAGCAAAGCAAGTGGGCATGAAGTGGCTGAGGTGGAAGGAGGAAGGCAGCGGGTGAGCTGTTGAGAATCAGGAGGAGGTCATGTGTCAGAGGGTGGTTGAGGTCAATGCTCTTGAAGGGTCAGTCAAGGCCAAGGCAGAGGCGTGCACTTTGGCTGTGACCACATGGAGCTGGTTGGTCACCTGGACAATAGTGGTTTGAGCTGAGCGGGCCCCCCTAGAGAAGAAGGGCAGATGATCTGTGCAATCAACTACGTATTGATAGCATGAGGCATGGTCAGAGAAATACGGACTTTCTCTTTCAGTTCTGGTTAACTGTGCTTTTCCATGTGGTCCCTGGCCCTGGGAGATGGGGCAGGAAGAGACAGAGGCTCTATAGAATGGAAGGTGGCTTTAGGGAACAGGACCCGGCTAGGGCAAGTTTGGTGGCAGAGCCAAGGAGCTCAAGTTAAGACAGTTTCTTTGTATGGCCTGAGTTAGAATCTACCTTCCAGCCATTCAGCAAACACTCACTGTGCCGGAACTCTGCCAAACTGGGGTGATCTGTCATCAGGTCAGATGTCACCCCAACGGGAGAACATTCAGGGTCTAGGGGCAGGTTGTTTAAACAAACATCAGGGGGACCTTGTGATTAGTCAAGTGTAACAGAGGTCTGTCCTGTGCAATGGGCAACCAAGGAAAGAAGGGCCTGAGGCTTGCAAATGAAGACTTCCTGGAGGAGGTGGCCCTGAAGCAGAGGCTGAAAGGCTGAGTGGCTACAACTGTGCTGGCTCCCTTTCCTCCCCTCCCCGCCCCGACCTGCCTGTTCTCCTTCCCTTCGGAGCTCCTGTCCCTTCTCTTCTCCCCTTTCTCTCCTCCCCTCCACCTTCTTTCCCTCCTGCTTCCCTGGCCCATGATGAAAGGCCTTCTTGGCCTCCCAGCTGATGAATTATGCATGCCCTTCAGCGGTGTGCCTGGCATCCAATTAGGGCCTGGCCAGGTTGATAACAGAAACAGATTAAAATGTAATTCATTGAGGCTGACATTTAAGCCCCAGTGTGAATGACAGGGAAGAGAGCAAAGCTCTCCCAAAACTGTGGAGTGGGAGCTCTCAGCTACCTGCACCTGCTCAATTCAAGCCAGGTTAGCACATGGGCCAGGCCTGATGCTCCACCAGTCTGGGGAAAGGCCCATAACAGGCTGTGAGCTAAAGCAGTTGTTTTTTAAACCTCTAATTTGGAAACAGTTTGCGATTTATACAAGAGTTTCGACAATAGCTCAGAGAGTTCCCAGATAGCCTTCAGTGTGAGCTTTCCCTAATGTTAACATCTTACGTAACCATGGTACAGTGATCGAAACTAAGGAACTACATGGGCACAATACCATTAACTAAACTACTGATGTTTTTCGGATTTCAGACAGTTTCCCACTAACGTCCTTTTTCTGTTCCAGAATCCAGTCCAGGATCCTACATTCCAAAACAGGCTCGGTGGCCCTGCTCCTACAGGGGTAGCAGTCTCTCAGCACACACCAGACCAGGGGTTCTCAAACTTTACAGGGTCCAGAGAGTCACCAGGGATTTTGCTTACGTGGTGCATTCTTCCCTAGACATCCCAATTCCACGAATCTTGGGTAGAACCCTGGCATCTGATTGGTTTTTTTTTAATTAAAAATTTTTAAATAATTTGTATTTGGCTGTGCTGGATCTTCATTGCTGCGTGGACTCCTCTCTAGCTGCAGCAAATGGGGACCACTCCAGCTTCTCATTATGGAAGCTTCTCTTGTGGTGGAGCATGGGCTTCCGGAGTTGGGGCTCCCGGGCTCTAGAGCACGGGCTCAGTAGTTGGGGTGCATGGGCTTAGTTGCACCATGGCATGTGGGATCTTCCCATGTCTCCTGCATTGGCAGGCAGATTCTTTACCACTGAGCCACCAGGGAAGCCCCTGGCATTTATATTTTTAACAAGCACCCCAGGTAGTGAAGAATTGCTGGCTCCAACCAGCATTCCAAGTAAAATTGGGTTGGTTCCTAGTTCCTCTGGCAAATCAACGTCCACCAGCACATTTTCCGGGGTCACACAGAGTCGGACACGACTGAAGGAACTTAGCAGCAGCAGCAGCAGCAGCTCAGCCTTAGGACAGAACAGAGTTACTGCAAACCATCACTTATTGGCTAGATCCTGAGGGGAGGAGAGCTAGGCTCAGATGCTGACCAGGGCTAAACCCCAGGGAAGCCCTGCTTAGAGAGGAGAGGAAATTACATTTTATCAACCAGCCACAGAAGTATATATGTTTTCTTATTTAATCTGAAAAATAACCCCTATGTGAGCTGTGCCAAATCACTTCAGTCGTATCCACTCTTTGTGACCCCATGGACTGTAGCCCACCAGGCTCCTCTGTCCATGAGATTTCCCAGGCAAGAATACTGGAATGTGTTGCCATTTCCTTCTCCAGAAAATTATAGGAGGCCCAGTCAAATTTGAAGCTCAGATGATGCAATACTGGGAACACACTAATCTTAAAAAATAATTGTTTTTCACCTGAAATTCATATTTTACTGGGTCCCCTGTATTTTGTCTTGCAACCCTCACTAAGTGATGTCCTTTGTTTGCAGAACTGGTAAGTAGGCTCGACCCAAATCTGCCTTGATGTCTGAAGCACAGGGCACCCTGTGGTTACCTGCTTGATGCCAACCTCACCTGTTGGACCACCAGCAACAGGAGGTGGAGACCACGTGTATGGGTCCTCTGCTGTATCTCCAGAGCTTGGCACAGTATGGCAGTGGGTGCTTAAGAAGTATTTGTTGAATTAATCAATGCACAAAAAGGCTTACTATTCTCTATTTTTTTTAAAAGCTGCAAATTATGGTGATTAAATGGAAAGACTAAGCTGGTGGGGCGGGGTGGCAGTGATATGACAAACTTGCTGATACAATGCAAGAGGGTCCAAGGTCTCACACCTCCCCCTGGGAACCCCAGCCCTTGCACCATGAACAAGGGCAAAGAGCCAACTGTTCTCATCTCAATCTCTCAGGGCTCTGCCTTCCCAACTGGGAAATGGGATTGGGTCCCTTCCAGCACTAGGCTTCTGTGATTCTATGACTTTTCTTCCTAACTCCACCCTTCTGAGTAGGGAAGGATTATGACCAAATGACAGGGTTTGCTCCCAACGCCTGTGTCTTCCTCCCAGTCCACTATTTCCTATCGCTCCTCTTCTTCCTCTCCCTCATCCTCCTCCAGGGCAATTTGCTAAGCACCCTTGTGGTGCCTGGTCTTGAGTTCCTTTCCTAGAATACTGTCTTCCACACCATCAGACCAAATCAGAAGCGCGGAGAGACCCGGCATGGCACAGTTCTTTGCAGACAAGGGAAGATGTTGGGAGCGCATTGTATCTTTTAAAATAGACCCGTTGTCGTCGGAATGTATTTTTAGCTGTGGAGAGATTGGCATGCTCTCAGTGCCACCATCTGCCAAAGGCAGTTGCTAGGCAACTGACACTGACGACAGCAAGGGGATGACTTCATGGAGGATCTGGGGACCCTGATGGCCCAATCCCTCTCCTCTGTCTAATTCCTGCATGAGGACAGCAAGGCCCAAGGGAATCTGCATCCCTCTTCTGGGAGAGGACAGGGAGCCAGTTTAAGGCTTGTGAGCTGAGCACAGAGGATGTTGCTCATGTCACAAGGGACACTGGGCCATCACTGCCACCTTGACTGGTAAATTTTTCTATATGGAATCTGTAGATGCCTCTGAGTTTTAAGGCTGGGCTCTGGACTCAGTGAGTCCAAAGAGTGCATGTCCCCCTCCCCTGCAGCCCTGGAGGCACTGGTCTGAACTGTAGCAGGAGCTGTTTGAAGGTACCAGCCCAGAGCAGGCTCCATGGATAAAGCAGCCTGCTAGCAGCCAGGACCCTTGGGTTCTGGCTCGATTCAGCCTTTTGCTCTCTCTCTCTCTGGGTGATTGGTGGTAAGGCCCTGCCTTTCTCTGCCCTCACCGCCCCCCACCCATTTTGTCACCTTCAAAGTCAGGATATGGAACCAGATAAAATACATTTCTAGGGATAAAAAGCAGAATAACCACAAAGCACAAAAACACCTGGGTTCAGATCTTGACCTTGCCCCTTACTGCCCTTGTGTAACTTCACACAGGACCCTGAACTCCTGAGTGCCTCAGTTTCCCAATCTGTAAATGGCAACAGTGACGTTCACTGTGTTGTGCAGAATCAGCAAAGCAGTGCACGGAAGATAAGCAGAGCACCTTTATTATGGAGTCCAGTAAATGGGTAGATTTTATCTCATTTCTGTAGCGGAAACTACAAAGTGGCCATGGCCACTGTTTCCCCTCCTCCAGATTATTGCTTCAAGCAGCGTACATTTCCAGCCTCCCTTGCAGCTAAGCTGTCACCAAGGACACATGAAAGGAAAGGATGGGTGCCACTTTGACGTCACTCACTTGTAGCAAATTGCTTCCCAGCATGTCCTCTTTTTTCCTTCCTACAAGCCAGGGCATGGCTATGCCATGACACCTCTTTGGCTATGCCGAGCAGGATGGGCTACCACAGTGGATGACTAGGGGGGAGTTCCATGGGGAAGTTCCGAGAAACAGTGTCGAACACAGCCTTCAGAGCTAGCCACGGGTGGAGGAACTGGGCCATATTTATCCCCACACCCATCAGTGTCAGGGCAGGGGTTGGGGGGAACCAGTTCTCAGGCACTTCCAGTCTTCTGTGTACTGGTGGGCCAAGTGAATGTCATCCGGCCGAGGGCAGCCCTCTGCCAAAGAGGCAGGTGCTGGCTTTGGAAGCCACACTGGTGGGCATGGGCCCAGTAAGGGGACCCAAGGGAATGTAAGCCCAGAACCAGAAGCTTCAGCTCTGGTTCTTCAGAAAGAGAAATAAACTCCTGTGTTCCTCAAGCCACTATATACTGAGGATATTTTGCAGCTTAACCTTGACCCTAATTTAATTTCCAAATATTATTCACATGGAAGCTTTCAGTTTTATGCAATCTCTCCAAGTTCCTGGACCCCTGGATAGCTACAGAGGTTTCATATTAAGGAAACAAGGTTCATGCTAAGGAGCAGACCTATCTCAACAGAGCATACAGCCCTTGGTATCTCTGGGGCTCGGGCTGTGCATGGTGCATGTCCTCAGAGAGGGGGCAAGTGGGTGTGGATCGGCATAGTCACAGAACCTGAAACTTTACCTGCCGGAGACTATGGGAAGAGAGGAGGTGAAGGGCATCCTCACTGAGCTGTGGGTTGGCTCCTCTGTTGGCTGAGGGGCACACAGGTATCTTGGCTCAAATGACTGTTGTGCATGGTCTTGAACTGGTAGATGCTGGATTTGGGTGCATTGTGCATTTAGAGGAGTGGGCTACAGGGCACCTCTTTGCTAGAAGTGAGTGGTGGAGGGGGACCAGCTGCAGGGCACGTGGCTACTGCTAGCTGGTGCCCCTCAGCCCACACCTGATGCCACTGCTGTCCAGCTGGTGTGCCAGGGCTCACTGAGGCTGTGGCTGCCCAGCAGAGGTGGGAGACCTGTAGTGCCTTGGGCAACCAGCTGGGGCCAGGCACTCCTGTGGGCAGCGTCTCCCACTGTCTCAGCATACAGTGAGCACACCAACTTTGGAAGGCAGAGCTGGGAGCCCCCTAGAGATGATCTTTTCTAGCCTGTCATTTTGAGGATGGTGGCACTGAGCCCAGAGAAGGGAATGAACTCCCAAGGCCAGTAGAGGAACCTGAATCCAGATTTCCTGATTTCCCAGAGTTGGGGGCTGCAGCTGACATAAAGATAGGGTGTGTGTGTGTGTGCTCAGTCATGTCCAACTCTGCAACTCCTCTGTCCATGGAATTTTCCAGGCAAGAATACTGGAGTGGGTTGCCATTTCCTACTTCAGGGGATCTGCCCCACCCAGAGATTGAACCCATGTCTCTTGCGTCTCCTGCATGGGCAGGTGGATTCTTTACCGCTGTGTGCAGGCCTCAAATCTGCTGTTGGCCACCTCTGAGCCATTTGCTCCACCTGTAGGACCCTTTAAAAGTTTGTTATTTATTTGGCTGCACCAAGTCTTAGTTGCAGCATGTGGGATCGTCATTCTTCATAGAAGCATATGGGATCTAGTTTAGGCATACAGACTCTTAGTTTCAGCATATGGGGTCTAGTTCCCCAACCAGGGATCAAACCTGAGCCCCCTGCATTGAAAGTGCAGAGTCTTAGCCACTATTTCATGGACCTCAGAATTTGAAGAGCACTCAGGAGATGATCAGGTCAGGTCTCTCTGTCTCCAGGCATGCGTGTATCCTCAGGTACGGCAGCTCACTTGAGGCCACCTTTCCTTGCCCTTCAGACACCATAGCTCCTCTCTGCCACCTCTGCGTGTCCTACCACAGTGGTCTGCCAGTTCTCCTTGGTGTCTTACTGCAGTCATTCCTGCTTCACTTTTGGTTTCATTTATTTTAACCTCTAGATCCAGGTTGGCTTTGCTACATTATGCATTATGACAGTGAGGAGTGGGTTGAAATCTGTGAATTCGCCCTCACTTTCTCTCCTATTTCCATGGGAAAGGGGGTGGAGGGAAAGCTCCAGCCCCCCACCTCCACCCGCCATGGACTGAGAACAAGTACATGAGGGCTGTCCACCCAGACTCCCCAGGTCCCAGTCATCCCCAGGGCTCTGGAGGGAAGGGTGGAGGGCAGTGTCTTTCAGAAACCAGTGGGCTCTACAACCTGGACCCAACCCCAGGCAAATGAAAGTTGCCCTTTTCTGCTTTGTTACAATCCCATCACTTCTCCTCCCTCCTCCAATCTATAAATATGGAACATTTTTTTCTTCTGTTCTAGATTCTCTTTGCGTTTTATTCTTTTCGGGAGAATATGAGCATTTTCTTTGTTCTCTTTGAGCAGTTTGTGCCTGGAATGGAGAGAAGGGAAGAAGAAGGGGTGTAGCCTTCACCCGTCAAGGGAAAGGGGTGGCTCCCTCTGTAGCTAGTCCTGGGTGCCTTTGCCCCTTGTGGGTGGGGAGGTGGAGAGGCCTCTGTAGGGCAACCTTTTTGGGGAATCAGATTACGAGTCAAGGTGCTTACGGCCAGTGCAAGATATAAGGTGGACTAAACTGTGAGCAGAGAGCATCCTGGATTTACAGGTAGCAAGCGAGATAGGAAAAATTAGCATGGACTCTAGGAGTTAAGAGAGGACACTGTTAGAATAAGAAGTCTCCGGTGGAGGCTGACAGATAGGATCTGGGCAAGATGAGAGGAGAAGCAGGAACAGGAAGCATTCCTGTTGGGGGGGGTGGGTGCGGGGGGGAGGCCAGGATGGTGAAGAAAGCAAGGGTCCTGTGCTTGAAGGAGTAGGAGCAAGCCTGGAGGGGTGGCTGATTTCAGGGGTAGATGGACAAGGGCTATGAGAGGGGACAAACTGGAAAAGAACCAGGCAGGGCAGGGTGAAGAGAAGACAAAGCCAAGTGCAGACCAGAGGCCGGTTAGTCACCCCAGATCACTGATGGCCTGGAAAGGCTTCAGGGGATGGTGGGACGTCCATGTCCTTTTTCCAAGAGCTGTTGGGGAGGTATGGGGGTGGGCATGGAGGGACCCAGTGAGCGGAGCCCAAAGAGAGAGTATAGGTGGTTTCCTGTGGAGTCCAGTGTGCCTCAAACCCCAGGAGGTCTGGAGATGTCCTTACAAACCTTCTACGCAGCACATCCGTGAGGAACAGTGACAGGGCTTGATGGTGGGGGCAGGGAGGGGGACTTGTCCTGTTGTCTGTCCCTCCGCCACTCCCCCACTCTCACTCCAAGAATCCCTGGGATGAGTGAGCCAGCCTTGCCACATCCTGGGGGAGTGTCTTGTCAAAGTGACGGGGCTCATCCGAAAGAAATGAAAGCACTCTGAGCAGAAATCTGCAGTTTTATTCTGAAACATGTTGCCCACAGGATGAAATTCTCCATTCCTTCCCATAGCATTTGAAGCTCCTGATAAATTGACCCTGACCCAGTGTCCTATATCATCATTGTTATCTTCGTCACATGAGTAATTAAAATCAACTAGCTTTTATTAAGCATCTATGTGCCAGGAATTCTTCTAGGCATTAAACGTGTAATAACATTTCATCTTTATCACAACATCAACTCTTTGCAACCCATCGACTGTAGCCTGCCAAGCTCCTCTGTCCATGGGATTTCCCAGGTGAAAATATTGGAGTGGGTTGCCATTTCCTCCTCCCAATGGAGGGATCGAACCCTCATCTCTAGGAACTATTATCTTCTCCATCTCACAAGAAGAGACACATGAGCACAAAGAAATGTACTGGCCTCAGATCTTTCCAGCAGCCCGTGACTCAACAGCGGATACATCTGACACTGGACTTATCGAGTTCTGTGCTTGCCCACGCCTGGCAGACTTTCCCCAGGCTGTTCCCCCCGGCTATTCTCCCCAGCCCGAACTGCCTCCTCACCTCTCAGCTTCTCTCCACCTGATGGACAACCACACAAGACCTACCTGCAAGCCCTAACTTAAAAATCGCCTCTTGTGGAAACTCTTCTGCAGCTTCCTGGGGAGTGCTTTCTCTCGGCCTCCCCAGCACATCCTGATTATGATGTTAGTCACATCGGGCTTCTGGTTTTTGTTCATGTGCCTGTTATTTCCTACAAAGGAAGAGATGACTTTTTAAAAATTTTTGCACTGTGAAGGAAACAGTTAATGACATGCAAAGAACCTAGAGGAACTACATTTTGTTTAGTTTCTCGCCTTTTCTCTTCCTTCCCTCTCCCCGCCTCCCCAGGTCTTGTATGAAGCAGGGGTGCAATAAATATTTGTTAAATGGAGACATCTTTCCAGCCCCACTCAGCTTTTTTTCTGACCACCCCATTCCCAACTCTGTGCTGTGTGGGAGAATCCAGACATCTTATACAGCTGCAGCTCAGTGTGTCCCATTTTGGCTGGAATTCAAGGAGCAATTACAGACAAATAAGTACTATTACAACTGGCATCAATCAGCATCCCTCTCCTCAAACGGTCTCACCAGGAAACAAGAATGATCTCAGTTAGACACTGTCTTGTTTAAGCCCAGGTGTCTTTTTTGGTGCCTAGGGTATGTGTGATCCTCAGAGGGGCCGCCTCCACCCCCGCCCCAACATTGACCATTTGTAACAGTCCATATAGTCTGAGACTACAGGTCCCTGCTGCTGCTGCTGCTAAGTAGCTTCAGTCGTGTCCGACTCTGTGAGACCGCATAGACGGCAGCCCACCAGGCTCCCCTGTCCCTGGGATTCTCCAGGCAAGAACACTGGAGTGGGTTGCCATTTCCTTCTCCAATGCATGAAAGTGAAAAGTGAAAGTGAAGTCGCTCAGCCATGTCCGGACTCTTCGAGACCCCATAGACTGCAGCCTACCAGGCTCCTCCGCCCATGGGATTTTCCAGGTCCCTAGAGGCAGATAGACCTGAATCTGAATCCTGACAGTCACTTTTTCTGTTAGTTTGGACAAGGAGCTTAACTTCTTTGAATTTCAGTGTTCTCACAGGTCACATAAAATCAATGATTCTTCCCAGGGGTGTTGTAGCAAGGATTAAATGAAATAGCACACTTAAAGTGTCAAAAGATTTCCCAGGAAATTAATAAATTAAAACTTCCTTTTCCTCTTATGTGTGCATGCTAATTAGCTTCAGTTATGTCCAACTCTTTGCGATCCCATGGACCATAGCCTGCCAGGCTCCTCTCTCTGTCCATGAGAGAATACTGGAGTGGGTTGCCATGCCCTCCCCCAGGGGATCTTCCCGACCCAGGGATTGAACCCATATCTCTTATGTCTTCTGCATTGGCAGGCAGGTTCTTTACCACTAGCGCCATCTGGGAAGCCCTCCCTTTCCTCTTCTCAATGATTGTTGGTTCTCTCCTCTGTACTAAGGTTATGGTCTATAATCATGAGGGCTTTGTGTCAGCAGCTATTAATAGATGATAAGTCCAACCTTATCTACAGTTTGAAGCTTCTTGCAAAGCACACTTTTCCCCTCAATCCCTCTTCAAACCCCACTGAGCCTAGGCTTCTGACAGCTGTGGATGGTGCCTCTGATAATCCCACTTCATTGTGACTATCTTTCTGGGGAAGGTTTAAATAAACAACCATTTCATAGAATGTTGGTCAGGACCAAGAGGTGAAACCAAGGTGATGTCTTCCTTCATCTGCCTTCCTGTCTCCTATGGGAAGGGCCTCAGGAGGTCAATCCTGATGGGCAGTGAAGTTGTGCCATCATTTCCCACCTGGGGGTGGAAGACAGGCCCCTTGGGCACTTGACCAAATGGGACAGAAGGCAGCATGTAAGAAAATTTCTACTGCCCATTCCATGCCCCATTGATCACAGGCCCCCACAATGTCCAGTCACCATTGCAGAGTGGATGCTCGCATTTCTCGTTCCCTGACACTGGTGCCCTGGCCTGCCAGGTGATGAAACTTCTATTTCCTTCTAAATAGAGCAGAGGATGTTGAAAATCTTCCATGGCTTCTGGCAGATGAAGGATCAAAGCGGTGCTCAGCAGCCAGAGGCACAGTCAAAAAGGTGAAGATCAAAGGGAATGGGCTTCATCTGAGAGCAAGCTCTCTGTTCCTCATTACAGTCCTCGCCGAGGCTTCTGCCACCCTGCGCTGCAAGGAACAAGGATGAGGAATGTGGGCGGCGGCTGGCTGCTGAAGCCGAGTGCTGACAGACAGACAATCTTGGGACAGCTGCAATGTCATTGTGAGCCTTGCAATTAAAATGAAATCCATCGACTTATAAGACAAAAACAGAAAACAATACTAGTTGCATCTAAAAAACCAGTTCATTCCAAAGAGCCCTTTGGTTGGCCTAAATCCTCCATTTAAATGGGTGGTGGGAGTGTTTGCCATGGAAACCATCAGAGGGAAGCTGAGGGAAGCCAGGTGCTGGCAGGTGATTGCAGACTGTTGCTGGCACCCACGCAGCAGGGGGCATAGCTAAGACCTAGATAAACAGTAGATCCAGAGAGGCTGGAGCGGAGGCTTGCTGTGTTTTGTAAGGGGAAGGCTTCCTCACTGAGGAAGGGGCATCTGCTTTCCAAGCTGTATGGTCAGGGGCTTCATGTATTTTGTCTGTCTGAGTTTAACTCTACAGTGAAGTTTTGTTTTTTTTTTTAACAAAACAAAACTTTAATAAGGTTGCCCATGAGGTATCTGCTCACTGACTTTATTTCCCTGCTTGTGTAGGTATGGAGAGGTAAGCCACACCTCCCATAACTCAGGCAAACCCCTCCCTGTCTTCTTGCCTTGATTTCCCCATGAGACACACAATAAGGATGAGCACTTTCCTGATGCGCTCTTTAGGGAAGTATTTGAACGAAACTTGGGTGAGACATTGGGCAGGTGGGATGTCAATGTCCTGGTACTAAGATGAATGTGTGCAGGTTAAATTCAAGTTGGCAGGCAAGCTGCCTTGGCTCTTGGCTGCAGAGTGAGGGCAAGTTTGACTCCTGTTCCCACCCCAAATTTGCACAACTTGGCTTGCTTCTTTCCCCCAAGACGGTCTCTAAGGTTCTTCCCGGCTCTGACAAAGAAAGTGCTCCTGTAGGCTGTGTCCTTTGCCCTTAGAAGTAGCCATGGCATTGCAATTTCATTTTTCCTGGAGGACAAGTTCCCTGGACTCCTGAAGACCCCTGCAGAGGCTTTATTATGGGGGGATGGTACTGGGTCGCTTCTTTCAGAGTGAAAGTCTCCTTGTCCATCTGAGGCAGTTATTATTCCTTGAGAGGAAAGCACAAAGGCCCAATGTGCTTCTCATCCGCCTTTTCTCTCGTGATCAACGTGAGCGGGTATTAATCTCACTTAATTCCCTGCAGCTGGCCTTTACTTTGCATGGCTGTTTGGGAATAAAGTTCTTTTGTCCCACCCCCCAACCCTTTTCTTTCTTTTTAAGCAGACACATTTTCTTTTGAGTTCTGGATGAATGTCATTCCAAGTTTTCAGTGGGAAGCAGCCCTCTCTGAAACATTCTCCTGCGACAGGACATTAGAGCAGTAAATAGGAACAAAGCCATTTCCTGTGGCTGGAGAAATGAGCCTGGGTGGAGGCTTCTGTGTTGACGGGAAGGGTTAACAGGGACTCTGTTCAGGTCTGGATCCATGCTTACTTGCTGTGTGACCTTGGGAAGTCCCCTTATCCTCTCTGGGCCACATTTTTGCCATCTGTGCAATCAGGAGTTTGGATTTGATTAATGATTTCAGTATCTAAGCATACTTTGGAACCCTTTATTAAATTGAAATCTATACAAAGGCAATATGGATCATGTGAAATTGCTATTTGTTGTTGCCGTTCTGTCGCTAAGTTGTGTCCGACTCTTTGTGACCCCAAGGACTGCAGCACGGCAGGCCTCCCTGTCCGTCACCATCTCCCAGAATTTGCACAAATTCATGTCCATTGAGTGGGTGATGCTATCTAACCATCTCATCCTCTGTCGTCCCCTTCTCCTCCTGCCTTCAATCTTTCCCAGCATCTTTTCCAGTGAGTTAGCTTTTCACATCAGGTGGCCAAAGTATTGGAGCTTCAGTTTCAGCATCAATCCTTCCAATAAACATTCAGGGTTGATTTCCTTTACGACTGACTGGTTTGTATGGTTTAGTGCAGGGGTTCTCAGCCTCCTCACTGTTCACCCTGGGGGTGGATAATTGTGGGAGGCTGCCCTGTGGGATGGATGGCAGCATCCCCAGCCTCTACTCACCAGATGCCAGTAGCACTCCCCAAGTTGTGACAACCACAAATGTCTTTGGACATTTCCACTTGTCCCTGGGGGAGGGGAGCAAAAATTGCTCCTGATTGAAGCCCACTATTTTAATCCAATAAAACAGTTAAAAGGTGAGAGTTCCCTTTGAAGGGAGATGTGAGGGAGTGTGATGTGGATCCATTCTCCATTCTCCATTGCCCCAGAGGCTCTTCTGACACGCTAGTGTTTTAGGAGGCACAGTGTAAAAACTTACAGACTCAGAATCCCAGTTGTCTGTTAGCTCAGAATTACCACGTGAATCTAGGGTCCCATTTCCGAGTCAGATTTTCAGTCGGAAAGGCAGAGGAGGGGCTCTGGAGGGATAGTCAGCTCCCATTTTGGAAGGATGTAGGGCACTGCAAGTGCTTTTTCTAGGCGTCTTCATTTGGACACCTTCTCCAGGAAGCCTTCCATCATAATGCCAATGAGAGAACATACTCTCAACTCCTGTGTCGATTCTGAAAGCACCATTTGGAACCAGTGAAGTGGAACCATTCTTTTCCACCTAACGGAGCTGTCCTTTCGTTGCTATAGGCTCAGACAGCTTTCAAGATCTTTGAGACGCTGGTGTCCAGTATTTAGATCCTCACTGAGGTGTCTCCAGGCCCTCACCACAGAACCTCCATCTCAGTGTCCATCTGTCACTTTAGTTGTGGGTTGATTGAACCTCTGCTTCCTCATTTATGAAATGCAGCCATTAAGATATCCATATAGGATGACAGAGAAGAGGAAATTAAATTACCTATTTAAGTACCTTCACTGTGCCAGGCACATAGTGATCTCTTGGAACGCAGTCATGAGTGTGACGACACCTGTAAATTTCAGCGTTGGCACCACCACCCCTAGTTTCCTTGTTCAGACTATCTTCCCAGGAAGCCGCTGGCCTCTCCCATGGTGGCAGAGACCTAGCCAGATTGGGGCAGGGGCTTCTGTGCCTAGCCGCCCCTTAGGGACATATCTCATTATTAGGATAAAACCTTTCTTCCATAATTAGAGATGAGGCTTTAAAGGACTTCTTCAGTTCAGTTCAGTTCAGTCGCTCAGTCGTGTCCGACTCTTTGTGACCCCATGAATCAGAGCACGCCAGGCCTCCCTGTCCATCACCATCTCCCGGAGTTCACTCAGACTCACGTCCATCGAGTCCATGATGCCATCCAGCCATCTCATCCTGGGTCATCCCCTCCTCCTCCTGCCCCCAATCTCTCCCAGCACCAGAGTCTTTTCCAATGAGTCAACTCTTCGCATGGGGTGGCCAAAGTACTGGAGCTTCAGCTTTAGCATCATTCCTTCCAAAGAAATCCCAGGGCTGATCTCCTTCAGAATGGACTGGTTGGATCTCCTTGCAGTCCAAAGGACCCTGAAGAGTCTTCTCCAACACCACAGTTCAAACGCATCAATTCTTCAGTGCTCAGCCTTCTTCACAGTCCAACTCTCACATCCATACATGACCACAGGAAAAACCATAGCCTTGACTAGACAGAACTTAGTCGGCAAAGTCAAGTCTCTGCTTTTGAATATACTATCTAGGTTGGTCATAACTTTTCTTCCAAGGAGTAAGCGTCTTTTAATTTCATGGCTGCA